>OZ026621.1:34365548-34790548 GCA_964020975.1 Hermodice carunculata
GAGGTCCCATTTGCGGGTTCCCTCCACAATCACTTCTGCTCAAGTGAGCAGGTCTTTGGACAAAGGCCCCTCTCATCCTGTCTGCCCTACTGCCAGCCATGCATCAGTAGTTCAGTGAAAGGGATGATACCATAGTGATTATAAAGGCTGTGAACACTAAGGTGGGAAGGTGGTCAATAGTGACTACAGGTGGAGCACAAGTGACTTTGTCATCACTCTCTGCAGTACCTACTCCTCCAGGCCCTCCTCTCACGCCAGGTCAAGCTTCAGCTCTTCAGGTGGAGGCAACTGCCCAGGTGATCAGGGGCAAAGTGGAGGCACTGTTTGCGGCTGTCAGCAAACGTCTGGACAGGTTAGAACATAAAGTTTCCTCTGGGGAACCTGTGGTTGCTCCTACTACCTTGGCCCACTTGGAGTTGCCTGCCACTCTTGTAAGAGTGGGGTTGAGTCTTCTGCCGAGTCAACCACACCAAAGCCTAAGCTGCCTAGGGCAGTGGCCCCCACTGTGCCTTCCGTGGGGGTCAGGAGGCAGACCGAAAGATGGTTTTCTGTGGCAAGAACTAGGCCAGTACAGTCACTTTTGGGGGTGGGGGGGTGAGGGATTGGCCACATGGCTGGTTTCTCCCCTTCCTCCTTCCCCTGTCAAGAGTGAAGAAGAAGAGGAAGAGGCATCATCGCCACCTCTTTTTTTCTGCTTCTCCAGAAGGGAAGGTACATCGTCAGAGCCATTGCTGGGGCTTTTCGCCAGCTGAGGATAAACAACTGTCTCTCTCAGTAGTTCCCATTCAGAAAGATGGTACAGTGGCACACGGATCAGCTGTTTGTGTGCTTAGTCCCACCCAGGGAGTCAATCTGGCCGAGCTAGAGGCTCATCAATCTTCTCCCACCCCAGTGGAGGTTGATCAGGTGGTCGATCTTTCTTCCATTGGGGAGGTCACCTCCAAGGTGACCTATGCCTATGTGGCCACAGGCTGGGGTGTTTTGGTGCTTAAGCCTACCCCTGCAGAAGCTACTTTCTCTCGTCTTTGGTGGCAAATGGGCTGGTGCACGAGGTTGCAACAAGTGTTGCTCCCCCAGCCACTAGGCCTATTTGTCTAATGTGTGCTGGTCGCCTCCTCCCTCTAGGGAGCTTCTCTCGGGCATCTTGCTGGAGGAGACTCTTTTTATGTGGAAGCAGTTGCAGTCTCAGATGGTGCTGAGGCTGTGGCACCAGCCACCAAGACTTCTGCAGGGTGGGGACCTCCTTCAAATGCTAAGGCCCAGACTGAGGAGGAGTGACTGGGAAGATTTGCTGCTTGGATCCGGGGATCATCTGGAGGATTGTCCCAGGGCGGAGGGCATTCTGGACCTCCCCTTTTCCAAATTTTCCAAGTAAGGTTTCCAAGGCAGAAGAGAGGAGCACTCATTGCTTCCACCTGGCAGTGGAACCAAAGGAGGCCGAGTCTTTGCCACTTCTAGCAGTTGCTGAGCGGGAAAAGCTCTTCAGTCCATGTCCTTTGCAAGGAGGTAGTGGATCGGTGGACTGGTCTCCCTCGTAAGGCAGAGAAACCAGGTTACGTGTTTTGGGCCAATGTCATGTTATGAGGGAAACCTTTCCTGGTGAGGTGTTCCCAGAGACCACATCAGCGCAGCCTATGGCATTGTTGGTGGAGTGGAGCTGGTGCCCCATTAAGAAGTGACTCTGTCCACATTCTTGGCCGGGAAGTTTGCCAAATTGTTGGCAGATCTTACCTGGTATAGCGACATACAAGAAACAGGAGCCTTCAGGGATGGCCTGGAGAAGCTGAAGTCCAGGCTGGAGCTGTACCAGAGGAATCGTTCTGTGTACAACTTCCCTCCTGCAACGGTTGATGTTCTCTTACGCGACTGCACCCTCAAGTAGTATGAGTTCACAGCTCTGCCCCTCTCATCGCTGTGGCACTTTGAGCAGGATGTGTGGGTTATGACCCTAGTGGGCTCCTTCCTGGCCTAATCGGGATATTCCACCACCCTTCTTTTAGAGTAGGCACGTGACAACCCCACAGCACTAAACTCCACTAAACGTTTAGTGGAGACCCTGCTAGGCCTCACCCAGTCTGGAGACTATGCTGTGGGCCATATGCTCAGTGGTGCCATTACGCTTGCCACGAACGTGAAGTCAATGCGACGTAATGTGCTCCTCTTGTCACCACGAACATGAAGTCAATGCAACGTAATGTGCTCCTCTTGGTGGCCAACCTGCCTGCGGTGGTAAGCAAGGCTGCTTACCAGCTGCCCCTCAACCCTGTTGGTCATATGGTGAGTAATGTTTTCTTATAGAAGTTTTAATGTTTTACTGTGTACAAACTTGGTTTTGGTGCAAGTACCTATTGTCAAATGGTTACACTTCAATTTTCTTTTTGTCTCAGTCCCAGAAATCGCTGAGCTAATTGCTTTGAAATTTCATGGGCACACATCTAGGGATCCTCAGACCTTAATTAGCAACAGCAACAGGTGGCGCTGGACTATTTTGTCTACATTTTACAATTTTTTGTTGTTTTTCCCATTTTTAGCTCAGCTGACTTGTCAGTCAGCTGAGCTTATCTTATGGTCCTCCGTCCGTCGTCCGTCCGTCGTCCGTCCGTCCGTCCGTCCGTCAAAAATTTACATTTTCGACTTCTTCTCCGAAACTGTCAGCCAGATCCACTTCAAACTTGGTGGGGATGTGCCTTGGGTGGGTCTCTACCAAGTTTGTTCAAATGGTCACGGTCCATTGATTTTTGGATATTTAATGATTTTTTTCGTTCTTTTTTGGGCAAATCTTAAAAAATCTTCTTCTCTGAAACCGCTCACCCAATTACTTTGATATCACACAGAAACACTCCCTGGGACACCTTGTTCTTAATTTGTTCACCAGGTGGCGCTGCAATTTTTTTCTATTTTTTTATGAATTTTTGTGTGTTCTAGCTATTTTCGACTTCTTCTCCAGAACCGTCACTCAGATTAAGCTGAAACATGGTGGATATGTTCCTTGTAGAAGGGTCAAACAAAGTTGTTCACTATGTGAGAATGCTGCAGATTCCTGATTTTTAACGATTTTTTCCATTCGGGTACTTATCGGTCAATGCTGCTTTCCTATTGATTACTATGGAAGTCAATGGATATTCTAGTGCTAATTCACATTTTCAACTTCTTCTCCAAAACCGTCATCCAGATTAACTTCAAACTTGGTGGGGGATGTACCTTGGGTGGGTGTCTACCAGGTTTGTTCAAATGGTCATGCTCCAGTGATTTTTGGATTTTTAATGAATTTTTATGTTCTTTTTTTGGACAAATCTTAAAAAATCTTTTTCTCCAAAATCACTTACTCAATCACTCTGATATCACACGAGAAGACACCTAGGGACTCTGTGTTCTTAATTTGTTGACCAGGTGGCGCTGCAATTTTTTACTAATTTTTTATGAATTTTTGTGTGTTATAGCTATTTTCGACTTCTTCTCCAGAACCGTTACTCAGATTAAGTTGAAATGTGGTGGATATGTTCCTCGTAGAAGGGTCAAACAAAGTTGTTCACTATGTGGGAATGCTGCAGATTCCTGATTTTTAACGATTTTTTCCATTCGGGTACTTATCGGTTAATGCAGCTTTCCTATTGATTACTATGGAAGTCAATGAGTATTCTAGTGCTAATTCACATTTCCGACTTCTCCAAAACCATGTTGCAGATTAACTTTAAACTTGGTGGGGATGTACCTTGGGTGGGTGTCTACCAAGTTTGTTCCAATGGTCATGTTCCAATGAATTTTGGTTTTTTTATGATTTTTTTTTCAAAAATCTTTACAAAAGTTTTAACATGGGAATTTCTTGTAATGGTTATAACTTAAATAATTTTGGCCAGATTTACTTCAAACTAGGTGGGGATGTTCCTTGGGTGGATCTCTACCAAGTTTGTTCAAATGGTCAAGCTCTATTGATTTTTGGAATTTTTATGATTTTTTTTTCGTTTTTTGAGGGCAAACCTTAAAAACTCTTCACCTGTGAAACTGCTCACCCAGTTGTTTTGATATCGTTCATAGACACTCCCAGGGACACATAGTTCCCAATTTGTTCACCAGGTGGCACTGCAATTTTTTCTAATTTTTTTTTATGAATTTTTTATATGGTTTTGTTATTTTTCACTTGTTCTCAGAACTGTCAGTCAGATTAAAGTGAAATGTGATGGATATGTTCTTGTGGAAGGGTCAAACAAAGTTGTTTACTAGGTGGAACTGCTTTAGATTCCTGATTTTTAAGTATTTTCAACTCGGGTACTTATCGGTCAATGCAGCTTTCCTCTTGATTACTATGGAAGTCAATGGGTATTCTAGTGCTAATTCACAGGACAACTGACACAAAATTTACTGTTTACTTGATAACTTGAGATCTGTTTTGAGTTAGTACTGTGATGTTGCACATGTTAATGTTTTTGTATGAAGGTCATGCTCAGACAGTACATGAATGACTTTGACCTCATTTCTGGGGTCACAGTGCAACACACATGAATTTTACTCTTCATTATAACTTGAGAACTACTTGAACCTTGATGTTGCACATGTTAGTGTTCTTTTTTTATAATGGTCAGACTTACTCAGAACATGGGTGACCTTGATCCTTTCCCAAGTTCATAGATCTGCAAGTGTGATGAATGTCAAGATCAGCTGAGCATGGGCTGTTCACACAGCCCTCTTGTTTTTTATTTCTACAAAACAGTCGCTCAGATTGCTGTGGAACTTCGTGGAAATGTAGCTTGTGGAAGGATTAATCAAAATTGAATTCTAGGTGGTAATACTCTGGATCCCTGATTTTTAATGAATTTTTCAATCTGGCTACCTCAAAGTTAATGCATGCATTCCTTTTGATTACCATGTAAGTCAATGGGGATTGCAACATTTTTTACTTCCTCTGCAACATCCCCAAGACTAGATTGCAAATTATTATGGGTTGAATGTTAAGGTGAGTTCTTTTTTTTTTTTGTACAGAAAATGGGCTGTTGGTGTAATTTATACATTTTTCACTTATGTTTTATTTAACATTTGGCTTACACGTACAACCTTGAAAACTTGTATTACAAAATTTTTGGGTAACATCTAGGTTTGGTATCTATTTTTTCTACAAATGCAATACAAAAATTTTATTTAAGGCTACATGTGACTGTCATGAAGGCAATCTATTCTTCATCTTAATGAGCCACAAACCCACACAAATAAACAATGTACATGTAACACAAAACACACAAAAAACAAACCTGAGTTATACTTTAAAACTTGACAGTAAGAAAGTAGATTAATCACATTTTGGGAAAATGATCAAAATTTGATTTCATTACAAAAGTAGCTTTGCCCACACCACCTTCCTAAATGTTCCCTATACAGGTTTACTGTGGCCAACCTGTGCCAAGGAAACCTGACCTCTGACGTGTATTCTGATGAGTCTTGTATACAATTCTGGTTCAAAATATTTTGTATTAACTCTTCCAGTGCCAATCACGACTGAAGTCAATCTACTTGAGTCAAACTAGTCTGAATTATCATCAGGATTCCAGATTGTATTCCTCTTGAAAATATTTTTCTTTCAAGTACCAGTATACCTATAGTTCCCAGGTCAACAGCTTTTCTTGCCCATTGTGTCCATGGTAAAGCTGTTGACTCAGTCCAAAATTTGGCAGTGAAAGAGTTAAAACTAACCAAGTGAAAAAGATGGAAGACAACATTTGGCATCTGGTCTTTTTGTGTGGGAAAGGGTGGCTGTTGCTAAAAGTACATGTTCAGTGTGTCCCCCTCATTCAGCAGGATAAGCTGTTGGAAGACGGATTGTTGAAAATGCCAGCTAAGCTGTAACAGTGAAACTTTGTTATAACAACACTCACGTATCCAACATTCCTTTAACAATACAAGTTTTGAGGGACTTAAATGCAATTCCCTTTGATAACTCATTCACATAATGTAGCATTTAGATAGCCATCTTGCAGGGACCAGGCAGTGTCATTATAACAAGGTAATGCTGTACATAAAGTGGTACTAGTGTCCAAGTCAGTAGGTGATCATAACTTGGTCCTCATACAGATATGCATTTGCATGTGCACTTTCAAAATCATGGCACAAATATTATATCAAGTTCCCATCTGGAAGCCACAAATTGGCTGTCTTATGATCATGGGAAGTAAGCCAACATCATGTGTATGCAAGTTCCTTGTAAGGGACCAACGGCTATGCCACTATTGAGATTCTAGCTGATACAGTGCTTGGTCTAGCTGAAAACGCTGTGAAGTTCTTATTTAGAGACTCAATTCATTGATGATGTCTTGTCACCATGGATATCAAGTGTAGGTCAAGATGGTACAGGTGCAATCTCCATCTTGCACCCGTGGAAGACCATCATCAGGTGTGATATGAAAATTCTGCCTTAGGAGCAGTGAAGTTTTTGAGCTATCTAGTTGCCAGATTCACCAAAGTTCTCTAGGAAAAAAGTCAAGAGGTCACTTACATGTAGTCTCAGGCTAGCGCTTATTGCAAACCAATCAGCTTTAACTGAAAAGCTCCCAAACCTCAGTTCACAAAAAATAACCTTTGACCCATGGAATTATGTCGAGGTCATACTTTGTGCAATAAAGGAGAAGTCATTATGGATGATATTGATCAAAGTTCCATTTCCCAGTATGCCAGCTGATCATCTGAAACCTGAAACTTGTGTCATAATGCATTATCTATCCAGTACATTTAGTGGGATCTTTGAGATCGTATCTACTCCAAAATTGTATCCCAGTAGAAAACATTTCTCCATATATGTTTCTCTGGACTGGAGGCCTATGGTGCATCCTCTAGCAGGTGACCTCCTTGCCCTGTACTTAGCTTTCCATATTGACCAATTACATCAGCTTTCTCTCTTTGGTAGCATGTGCATCCATGTAATTTTCTACTCCATAGAGCTTTTTATTTGGTTTAACACTCATCGTGTTTGTTATCTTGTCAAAGCTACTTTAGGTTGAATGTTATGGACCAGTGCACTATCAGATGTAATTTTGGAGTTCTGTAGGATTCTCCTTTTCTGCATACAAGTCACCTTGATGGTGCAGTTCCCCACCTCCTCATCTTCAAGATGGCCTCAAGTGACAGTTTGGGTAAATGGGATGCCAAAGGATACACCATGGCTAGTAGGGACAATCACAAGTACTGCTGTCACTGCAAGGAGCGAAATGGAGCACCCAGGATAACCCCTGCAGCATATGCAAGGAATGGCCCCAGGAATACAGGCAGAAGGTAGCCAAAGCAGACCAGAAGTCTGAGCAGAAGAGGAAGAAGAAACAGGCCATGGCCTCTCTTATCCATGTAGCCAGTCTCGTTCTCGAGTACCAGCAGGCCTATGTCAACAGCCACCAGTCTGTCAAGTTCCAGATTAGAAACAACAACCATGCCAGCTTCCTCACCAGCTACACAAGGAACTGCATCTGTTCTGTATATATATGCAGTCAGTTATCTATCACTGATGCATGCCAGCATCCAGTTACAGTCCCTGCACTACCTAGTCTGGATACAGTCAGTTATCTATCACTGATGCCTGCCCAGCATCCAGTTACAGTCCCTGCATTACCTAGTCTGGATACAGTCAGTTATCTATCACTGATGCCTGCCCAGCATCCAGTTACAGTCCCTGCAATACCCAGTCTGGATGCAGTCAGTTATCTGTCACTGATGCCGGCCCAGCATCCAGTTACAGTCCCTGCATTACCCAGTCTGGATACAGTCAGTTATCTGTCAGTGATGCTGGCCCAGCATCCAGTTACAGTCCCTGCATTACCCAGTCGGGATACAGTCAGTTATCTGTCACTGATGCCAGCCTAGCATCCTGTTACAGTCCCTGAACTACGCAGTCTGGTGTCACTGTAGGCATTTGTAATGGGCATCACAAACACACAGGTCCCTTGCAGCTCCAGGCTTTCATGCAGGATTGGCCACAGTCCCTGGTGCCAGCCTACCCTTCAAAAGCTTCTGGGCCTTGTCCATCACAGAAGGCCCTGGCTTCCTAGTCAGCATCTTCCATGCCTTCCTGCAGGGAGGACCCACCCCAGGGGAAGGTATGGAGGGGAAAGCACCATCAGCATAGCAAGCATAGGAAGATGAAGAAGCAGTATGTCTTGCTTCTGGTCTTGCACCCAATCACAGGTTCAGTCTTTGTCACCGAGTTCCACTGGGCTTTCAGATACAGAGCACATACTGCACAGGCCAACAGGGCTGTCACCAGACCAGTCCCCACCTTTCCTCACAGAGCAAGGGCTCAGTTTCTGGCCAATCCAACTGTACACTCACCAGTGTCTTCTCCATCTCCACCTTGCCATTATTCTCCAGCCCCATCACCACCTTGCCAGACACAGCTACCTGCAGATAATCTCAGATGCTGGTTCAGGTAATGGAGGTTGTCCCTTAATCGAGGTTCCCTCTCCGCCCCAGGCAACCCTGCCTCTGCAGTGCACTCTGTATTCTCTATCTTTGTTGTCAACAAGAGAAAACATCAATGCACACACTCGCTAACCCAATGGATATCCTCAGTGATCAGAAGGAAGACCATCAAAATTATCAGAAGCAGGATTCTATGGGAACCAGAACCTCCTGCTCCAACCAAGATGTTACTGCATGCCTTCACACAAAGAAGAGGAAACACAAGAACTCCAACTCAAAGGATGCGTAAGTATTTCCAGACAGTGCCACTGCTGCCCACACCAGAGATCTAAATTTGGACCATTTCTGGAGACAGGGTTTGGGATCATCAAAGAAGCTGCAACCTGCAGCTGCACAGCTGATGCCTCATAACATGGAGGAACAACAACAGTTTGCGAGCCTCCTTTTCATGTATATCAGGGAGCACACCAGGATGATGTTGGAGTCTTCAGCAGCCGGCTGGTCCATCAACTTTAACCTGTTGGATTTGCTTCCCTAGCCAAGGAACATGATCATGATGTACAGGGTGCTTGCCTCTACTTGGGAGGTTGTGTCTGGGAAAGAAGTCTTATATGCAGCATATACTTCACAGGATCCTTGATAGGGTCATATTGGACATCAGAACTTTCCTGTTGGCACTCTCTAGATCTGCTTAGAGGCCCTAACTTAGAGCGACCTGCTTTGCAGGTCATCAACTGCTGAGATTTGAGCCCCTTCATTCATAAGGTCCTCAACATTTTAATCCAGATGGAGCAATCTAGGGCCTTGTAACTATTTCATGCCCAGGAGAATATGGTTTCCTGTCAATCAATTCCATGTTAAGCCAGTGGCGGGTGTACCTTATCATGTCAGCCATAAATTAGCACCTGGGTTGGTACGTATACACTTTTCCCATTAACCATCTCTAGGTCACAACCCCCCCCCCCCTTGGGGGCCCTCTTCAACAACACTGCCAGATAAAGCCCTTGTGGTGGAGAGGAGGAGGCAGCAGTGGTCATAGACCATTTCAAGGACAGGCTAAGAAGTTCAGGTACAGCGGGGACTGGGGCAACATAGCCTGTGATAGCTACAGGGAAGGAGCAGCATGCCCATTTCAGCAGCCAGCCAACCAGCACACTTGACAGTACACTCCAATCATATGCCACTCCACAGCTGTCCGTCACACAGAAGCCACAACCAGTGGGAGCCAGGTTGTCACTCTGTTTGGACAGATGGGGATGGTACACCACTGATAGGTATATTTTAAGTGTGTTAAGTGCTGGTTGCTCTCTTACTTTTACAAAGTTAGGTATACCTCCATTGTCAACCTCACCTGTTAACTTTTCTGTCTCACAAGGAGCAGGAACTTTTCAGAACCTAGGCATAGCAGTAACATCCCTATTGCTAAAAGGGGTGGTAAGGAAAGTTCTAAAACCATGGTTAGCAGGGTTTTTACAGCCACCTATTTCTAGTCCTGAAAAAAGGTCAACACCTTCCTCCACAAGAAGTTCAAAATGGAGACTTCAGCTTCCACAGCATACATGGTTTGCCTGGTCAACCTTTGTAGACCTAAAAGATGTGTTTCCACACACTGATAGCCAAGTTCAGTCAGAAGTGTCTGTGTTTCCAGTAAACCGAGTAGTTTATCAGTTTTTGTTGCTTCCATTCAGCTTCGCTTCGGCAGTGCAGGTATTTGTCATTATAATGAGCATGGTAGCAGACAATGCACACCACCATGGAGTGTGCAACCACATATGCATTGATGACTAGTTGATTCACTCTCTTTCACACAACTTTCTTTGCACCACAGCCTCATACTTACAACCTGCTGAGATTTAGACCTTGTAGTGAATTTTCGAAGTCACATCTAGGGCCATCTCGAGAATCCATGTTTATGGGTATGCTTTACCAGACAGTTCGTTACAAACTTCAGAGGACTGCTTTGACAGGCTTCAGATGATCTTGAATCCTCTTTCTTTTCCAATGCCGAGCTTCCCGCCGGAGAATGGTAGAGTCAAACAAGCACCTTAAAAGGATGAGGGCTGGGTATAAATAGAACCAATGTCTGCTGGTATCACATGTGATCTGATGCAGTTTAAGCTCTGGCCAAAATTTTAATATTTTAGCCAAATCATGAATTGTGATGCCCATCTGGCTGTTGTGAAGGTTGCTCATGAATGATACAGAAACAAACTGACATGTTTGTAGTCCAGTCCATGGAGTTCTTTGGTTAAAATACCATGGATACTTCAAATGTGCATTTAGAATTTGAGTTTTATTGACAGATCAGACCTAAAAACTGGTTATTTGTGGTCTAACAAGGGGAAGGGTAAGGGTTTTTTGCACACTGGCACACTGGGCATTTATTTGTGCCATACTAATGTACTGGAAACCTTTTTACTGTCCATACCTCCTACCAATCAATATTTGTACATTTTCTTATTTTCCATACCTTACACTAGGGCAAAATTTATTACTTGTACCAGCACACTAGGGGCTCCCCATATCCCCCCTCCCCAACAAGGTTTGTTGATCCACAAGACCTGGCCATGTGGCTAGATTCAGGCTGTGAGGATTGTTCCACTGTGTGACACAGCTGCAACCTGTTAGTCCTGTCAGTACATTTCCAGAATTTCACCAGATCAAGTGCATTACAAACATCAGATCTAGTGTACTGTATCATTTTGGTTAGCTATGTCAAAGTACTTTATACTTACACCTGCATTTTCTTGTGAGATACCAGGACCCATAAATATGTGGTGCATGGTTTTCTTTCAAATATCAATAAATTTGTCAAGACCAGTTATTTTGTTTCTGCTGTTAGCTTCATAAATCCATACCACTTATGGTAAGCTGAAATTTTAGAAGTCGTTAGCTAGCCCACTGTGGTGATAATGCATTCATGGCTAATGGGTAAACCACTGGCAGTAAGTAGGGGTAAACTTCCTCCTTTAAAGTCTCTGGACTATTAGGTACCAATGGGAGGACTTCAGATTGTCAGGTCCTTCTGACACCTTTAGGGTACCTCTCACATAGACCTGTTTACCAGAAGGGATACAAGTTACCAATTTTTGCCTCTCCAGTACAGTATGATCAATCTTGGCTGGTAGATTCCCTCTCCATTCTGCTGGGAGAACATGGGCTCCAGGCTATCCCTGGAGTTCCATGGATCTGCAAGTCCTGGAAAAAGTCAGGGCAGAGAAGGTGGAGCTAATCTTGATCACTCCTTGGTGACCCAAGTTACCAATTACCGACTTTTGTCTCTCTGTGGTGCAGGATGATCAAGCTTGAGAAGTAGACACCCTCTCCATTAGCTGGGAGAACATGTAGGCTTATGTCTATGCCCTGACTCCCCTGATTTTGTGAGTATTGAGAAAGTTAGGGCCCAGACATTGGAACTAATCTTGATCACTCCTTGGTGGCCAAAGAAACAATGGACTGTGAAGATTGTTGAGCTCAATCTAGAGGGCCCTCAAGCTCTCCCAGCCTGCATAACACTGCTGCGACAACCTAGATCCACATTTGTATCAGAATTCAGCCGTACTTTATTTGTATGCCTGGAGACTCTTGTGAAGGACCGTGCAGATGTCAGACCCTCAGGCAAGGTGATGGTGTAAGTTGCCAGAGGCAAGCTTTGTGCCATTGCCATGAAAGTGTATGACTCCAAGTGGGTAGAATTTGGTATGTGTTGTGCAGAACAAGAAGCAGATATTGACCTTTAGATGGCCTCCATTCAGGGCATGGAAAACTTTTAGATGTAAATGTACTTCTTCGACCAAGGCCTGGATGTCTGTGCTATAGCAGGCTATAGACCACTATATATACGATATATACTATCATCATCTTTGGACTTCAAAGGCACCAACATTAGCTCAAGAATGGAGCTTTTCCAGCTAATTAAGAGCTTTTTCATGGATAGCCTGGTGACATGCAATATGGTCCCTCAGTGGAACTTGTCAGTGGTTCTCTCTGGCCAATGCTCTCCATTTTTTTAGTCTAAGGACATGTACTCACTTTGGTTACATTGTCTGTCTTATAAAACAGTCATTGTGGTCATGTTGGCTTCCAGGGCTTCATGCCTTTGACTACTCTGGGTTAGGCTGGTCAGAGGACTGCACACAAGGTTGTTCTTTTTTTTTTTTTTTGTAAATCTGACCAATTGTTCAGGAGTAAAACATATGCTCCTGATCAGCCAATTAGCATCTTTGTGGGCTTATCAAGCAAAGCTCTCTCTGCCAAATTGGATCAGCAGACTGCTGTGTTCAATTAGAATGCTTAAGTTCTATTGCTCTATTTGAAAAGAACAGAACCCCCAGGACAAAGACATCTGTTGTTTTTACCTTAAAAAATATATACTTCAGTTTTGCTGGATTCTCAAGGAATCCGCATTAACACTGTTTCAAGCGTTACCAAGGCAATCAAATTGACCTATGTAGTGGCACACACAATTCCAGAGTTCCAACAGTTGCTCCAGACCACAGTGTATGAGGTCTGAGCCATCGCTTCCCCACTGGGATGCTGGTATGCAGGCTGTGATTAGCAACATAACGGCAGTCCAAATGATCTCCCTCCTCTACTTCGTTGGTAAATATACCAAATGTTGTGGATAGGAAATGTATGATGACACAAATTTGGGAAGTTGATTGTAATTTCCATATTTGTAAGTAAACCTTATCTATCCACTACACAAAAGCTCACCCAGCAGATCCCAAATCAGACCATTCCAATGTCAGTCTGTTGTGAAAAACGTATGTGACTGGTTAATACCAGTGGTCAATTACGGGGCAAGGAAGTCAACCATCAGAAGGTGCTATATGATCCTCCAGTCCAGAGGAACATGTATAGAGAAATGTTTTCTGATGGGATAAACTTTTGGAGTAGATACGATCCGAGATATTGTACCAGATAGAGTGGATAGGTAACTGTTACATGTACTAACAAGTATGGAAATTATAATAAAGTTCTTAGATCACTGAAGTTTTGCCTAAGTATTTATCATCATGTCAAGGTGTATTTCCAACCTTGGTCTTCTAGCCAACTAACCAAAAGAAGCTGGTGGGCAAATGTCAGCTGCTCCAGACGTTTGGACTGATTCCAACAGTAGTAAAAGATCATTCGGATGAAAAATGTAGGTGAGGCCTCTCAGCTTTTCTTGGTGTGGGTTAAGCACACAACCCACGTTAAGGAAAGCTGTTGATTCGGTCTTAATTCAAAGTGAAAAGGATTAGATGACCAATTTGCTCTCTAGCTATCAAATAGTGACTTAAAATTTGTGATCTTGGTGGGAATAAATTGAAGATCAATGATATGAAATCCCTACTGAGGCCTCTCAGAGGATCATTATTGTGTGATAGCGAAGATTAGTACTTTTTGAGTTGAACACAATTTGAATTTTGCTAAAGTCATCCTGTGGCCTATTAGGTTGACCCATTTGAACAAACTTAGCACCTAATCAGACCTTGTGCAATTGTACAGGAATTCCCAGTTTCCTTGATGCGGTTCCAGTGGATGTAGCTCAGGCTTGCTACAACAGTGTTACTGCTGGGTAATTATGTACTATTAGTTACCATGCCGGATAGCTGAAATGTGGTGAATGTCTAGCTACCTCCTGTTCTAGTATTATCTCAGTTTTGTTTTGTTCCTGTTTATTTTCCTTGTTTTTTTTTGGGGGGGGGGGGGAGGGGGAGGGGCAGGTTGATTCATGATTTGTTTTAAATGCTTTGTATGCCAGAATGAACACCAGCATGTCATAACATGTCAGAAGTTCAGTGGTGCTTTCTTTGTTGCCAATATCAGAACTAAAATTGTACAAAGAGAGAATTGATCAAAGGATTTGCGTATGGAGATCTTTCAAGATTCAAGCATGGAAAAGAGAAGCAGCAATAAAAAAAATCACAAGATTTATTTTAGCACCACCTAGTGTGTAGACTTGGTACAAATCTAGCCAAAGAACGTCTCCTCTGAGCTCAAAGTGGAAATTGCAAATTTTTTTTTGTTTTTGTTTTTTTTTTTTTAGATCTTCTGCCTATGAATCGCAGAGCTTATATGGTTGGTCATGTCTGTCTGTCTTCGTGTCCATCCATCAGTATGTAAACTTTTGCTTGTGGTGCGATACTCTCCATAGTTTATAGGTTAGCCTTGTATAACTTTCAGGATTTACTGAGTGTATGAAAATCTAGATCATGTAGATCAACTTTGATATTGGTAACACCACCTATATTATGTGTTAAAATCAATATGTTGAGACTGAATGCGGCTTATGATGCCAAATATACCACTGATGTGCAACATATGTAGCAGTTTTATATTGCATAACATATAGCATAGGCCAATGGTCAAATTTTATAATATGTTCTCTGACCTTGACATATTTTTCAAGTTCACAGAGCTCTTGAAAAGAACGCCGAATTCAGTATGTTGATACAGAATAAGGGGAATGATACCAAATGTACCACAATATATATGTGCATGGTGAAGTTTAATGCTGCATCATATGAATTACCTTGATAGGCTCGTGGAGGAAATGCATTTCAAGAAATGATATTGACCCTATAACACCAAGACAAACGTGCTGTAAAATACACGGAAACAATGTCTAGTACCGAAATGACGGAATGTATTAACGTTGAAAAAGAGAAAGACCAAGAACGACTCTGTCAGTGCCACCTGCTGATATACCACCCAGTCATTTCCTTGTGAATCCATCTGGGCCAAAGTTTCAGCATGGGTCTCCTTGACCTGTTTGGTTTATATGTATCGATTGTGTACGATTCTGTATATTCATATGCAGTAAAAACGCGTTACAATGACACCATCTGCTCCCTTAAAAATGTGTCAGAAAACTGAATATGTCAGCTCAATGAATCAAACAACAAAGAAAACGAACTTTTCCGATTCAAAACTTGTGTCATTATAATGAATATGTCGGATATCTGAGTGTCGTTATAATGATGTTTCACTGTGGTCAAAATAAAACGTGAATCTGAATCTGAATCCGCCCTGAGCATTGGCCAAGCTAATTTGTCTTGAATTTGGCAAAATGAATGTGTAAATGGCTGAGATATTTTGAAATTAATTATTGAAAATGCCACAACAGATTTTTTGTTAATAGTCTATATCTGGGTTAAATTCGCCTAAAAGTGGTGCTACCCATCCTGTTCATGGTTGACCGCCCACATCTGGTGGTCACTTTCCATGACCCTCACTTTTTCTTCATAGATTAACATGGAGAATTAGCAGATATAAATTTAACCTCTCTATATGTTGCCAAATAAGCATTGAACTTTCATTTTATCACATCTGGGTGTATTTGAACGATAGTAATTTGTACTTCAGGTAGATTAGAAGATGATAATTCCAAAAATCGTCCTCATATGCAGGGAAAACGTTCAGGTTCAATGTAATATAATGGGCTTTGCTGACCCCCCTGACCTCAAATGGCATGGGTTGCTAAGTGTCATAGACATGCATCATGGGAACAAAAGGCTGTGTTTCAAGAAATTAAACCAACCCAGATCCCCCTATTATACCTATATTTGTGGTTTTGTCTACAGGTTTTTTATTTTTAATTTGGCCTTCACTGATCTGTTTATGCCTTTAAAAGGCAGCACAAGATCATTCACATGTTCCATTCATTACAAGAGGCCAAGGACCATGCACGAGTGGGGTCCTTGGTCCTTGATAAAATAGGTATAATTAACAATAACACAGCTTTTTTATGCGAAAACATCGTAAAACAATAAAAAGACACCAATCTGGAAAGATGTTACAAAGCAAGCAGAGGGATCACACCACAACAGTCCCTCTTTCATGAGGCCACCCCAAGTTCACCATAAATTTCGGGGCGGGGGGCGGGAGGCTTCTCTCGAGGGCATGGGAAATATAAAGAAAATACCATATTTACATCATGGAGAAGTGTTCTCTGTAGAGGGGGTTGTCTCTGGTCAATGGCCTTACAAGAGAGGACCACTGTACTCATGACAGTTACAATATTCCTTAAAGGTGATGCCAAGTCATCGTTGCTATAACTTCCATACCGCCGCAACTGACAACAAGAAAAGGAAATTAATCATAACGCTTGAAGATGTTTTCAGGTTATCATTTCACTCGTCCAGTGCTAACAGACATATGAATATGTGAGTCTTAAAGATTGTGAGAGTATCTCACAAAACGACCGCACGGGAATGCCACCGTCACGCGCCAGTACATATGTACCACGTGGCACATTGAAGTAGCTCTATGGTTCTTCAAAAACAAGATGCATTTGAATCCTTTAAAGTGTCAATGAATATAGTTTGGAGCCAATGGAAACCACATTAAAGTCAGAATTCCTCAGATAACACAGGTGCGAAAAACCAGAACACCTGAATACATATAAGTAACTTAGAATGTTCTTTGATGCTACCCTAGGAACAAACACTGTGTGCACAAAACTGAGGCAAGATACAGGTATACTTAGGCGAGTTAGAGATTCTGTCGATCAAAATATGGGTCTATAATTATACACTGTCTTTGTTTCACCTTCTTTTGATTACTGTGATATGTTCTATGGAAATTCTCCTGAAACTTGTTGACAGAGGTTGCAGGTGCCCCAAAATAGAGCCGGGAAAATAACTCTAAAGGTTTCTTCTGACACGCCTACCTTACAGATAAGAGGGCAATTGAAGGGGTTGTTAGTAAAAACCGAATTATCACAGATGTATGTTTATGTACAGGAGCATTAATGCGTTGCACCTGGTTACTTTAGGGCATGCACAGACTGATAATTGCAAGTACAAATAACCGTTCTGCTGTAGTGTGTATGTGTGGTGAAATGTCTTTGACCTTCAGCGTTTTGAGATTAAGTCAAAAGTGTCATTGTCGTCCAAGGCAGTCTGATATACAGAAATGAATTTATACATATATACAGTAGAATCTCTAATTTATACCAGAAAGAGACCATTGCTATATTAAGACCAGTAAGTCAGTCCCATTCCTGTTCATCCTCAATTAAATTATATTCCTTATTAAGATTTCTCCCCTATTAAGACCACATTTTTCAGTCCCTTAGGTGATCGTAATAGGGAGATTCCAATGCATGTATGTCCTTCATGACTGAAATAAAACGCAGATACAACATACATCAAGATATAGGCCACAGTGACAATTAAGCGTGAATCATCATATACATAAATAAATAAAAGCTAACAACACACAACTTAATCCATAGAAGCACGTAAACATTATCCACATGTAAAAATAGATCAACGGAAAAAGATTTCGTTAAAGGAGACACCGTTCCCGCTGACGGTACGGGTTTTCTCATTCATATATATATATATATATATATATATATATATATATATATATATATATATATATATATATATATATATATATATATATATATACATATATATATATATATATATATATATATATATATATATATATATATATATATATATATATATATATATATATATATATATATATATATATATATATATATATATATATATATTAGAGCCTGACCGAACAACCGAACCCGAGCTTACCGGGTTTCAGGATTGAAGCCCGGCTTGGGTTCGGCTTGTACAGTCACTAAACGTTCGGGTTCGGTTATCACTGTCAATGCTGGCAATGAAGTTAAGTAAAAATGTCACTGAGGTTACTTTTCGTACTTGTATACACTTTAAACAATGCAACAAATGATACTTTGCAATAACGTGTGTCACATGGGTTGCATTAATCGCCTTAATTAAATAACAATAGTAATACCCCTGTGCATAAGGGTAACAGCTATTAACCCCTGTCAAACGTTTTCATGTTTGAATCGCATATACCGAACCCGAACGGTGCCCGGTTCGCTATTGGTAATGTAAACCGAGTACCGAGTACCCGGTTCGGTTTCAAAATGCAAGTTCGGTCAGGCTCTTATATATATATATATATATATATATATATATATATATATATATATATATATATATATATATATATATATATATATATATATATATATATATATATATATATATATATATTTATATATATATATATATATATATATATATATATATATATATATATATATATATATATATGCATCTGCTTCAGCAAGATATGGGTTTATGCTTTCGGAAAAGCGTGCAGTAAATTTGGAAGTTTCACAAGTGAAAAACTTTGGAAGCACTAGCAACTAGTTTCTGAAATGTTGAGAGTTGTATAATATGTTGGGGTTTTTTTTGCATTCAAGAGTCTCCGTTAACACCAAATTAAAGCTGAAAGAAAAGACAAAAAAAAAATCCCAAAACTACTTGTCAACCAAGTAGCCACAACATTTAATTTTTTTAGAACGCATCTAGCCATGTTTAAGGCCTGCATACACAGTGGCATTCCATTATTTGGACCACTCAAAGAACTGAAAAAACGTGAGCTGCATTGGGGATGCAATTTAAGGATAAACAAAAAGGGACTGTTTCTGAAACTGTTGCAAACATCTGCATGTGCTAGACATTTCAGTTTTATCTGAACCATTATCAAAGCTTGTATTGATTTAGTAATTCTTTTCCTGGAATGAATGAATAAATGAATGGTAATATATCAATGCCCAAAGAAAAACAATAGATCTACATGTGTATTGTGACGAGTCTTTTCATGCTGCAAACATTATTGATTTCATTACAATTAACGAATTTTTGAGATGTGCTCGCAGTATTATATTTGCAAAAGCTGTATTATATTTGCAAAAGCTTCGATACAAAGGCCCAGCTGTCAGTATGACCTTGGATGTCTTGTCAGAGGATGGATGCAAGCCTTCGGATTTGGCAAACATGTAAGGAAACGTCATTTGCTGAAGGTAGAACAAGCATGGCACCAAATAGCACTAAGAACAGTGTTTTTCACGTTTATTATTTCACTACTACAAACAAGTAGTGTGCTTTGAATTGTAATTGACAAAACGTTGCTCTCTTCCAGAATGATCTTTTGTTTTGGTTTTGCATTTTTTAGCATTAATATTGATGGTCAGTTTTATCATTCTCTGTTTTTAATGGAAACAATTCTGTTTGATAGCTTATTACTTCAATGCTAAAGTCTTAAATAAACCAAAATTGGGGTCAACGGAGTTTTCAAAGTATGGGTGCACCTGTGCAGGAACAGATCTAATCTTTCAAAATTGGTAGTCTGATCGGGAAATCAAACAGTAATTACTGCAGAATTTGACGTGACTCATATATTTCATGCTTAAATAAATAAGCATTTTGCAAATTTCCTTAGCCAAATGAATTAAACAGCAGCATTTGGCTAATGGCACCAGCGGTCCGTACTGCGGGTTATATCAGCTGGAAAAAGCTAGAGTAAAGCGTCATGCTTGAAAATTTTATTTCATTATAGAGATGACCCATTTTCAGAAAAGTCATTTGACCTTAATTTCAAGATTGAAAAAATTTAAATTGTACTCTGAACAAGAAAATATACCCCACCGATCTGCACCTTTGAGCTTCATTTGGATTGTGTGAAGACTTGCCATTACAATGAGTATAATGGTAATAATTATAATTGGTTGGACTAATGGGAAGCTTAACAAAACTTTCATAATTAGAAACATTCCAGAAATGTTCTCCTATCAAACCATATTGGATACGGCAGCGTCAGACTTCACTTTCTAGTGCTCATCAATTTATATTAAAAGATCAAATAAAACAAAAGACGCTGCAATTAGACTATACTTAAGACAAATCCTTTCTCGCTGAAAGCGCCCGGATGCAAAATATCATTTGGTTCAAAGTTTTACTGAAACCTGTCGTTATGAGAACGCATTCAGTGAAAAGGATACGACTTACCAGGATAGCAAGCATCAGGTCAACAACTTTCCTTAGATAAAGTATTGCGCCTGACCCGCGCCTAGGGAAAGAAGTTGTTAACCTAGCTGTATTCTAACCAGGAAAAGGTTGCTTTACGCGTAAAGTATTTTGAAAAGTGATAGCAGGAGGAGCCAATATTACCCCCTTTAACAAAATCGGAAAATACAATTAAAAAAAATAAAAAGTACACTTTTACAGACCAGAAATTCTAAGAATGGCAAAGACATATAAGACTGACATTGGTTAGACACAATGGATAGGAAAAACTTAAAACAGTCCAACTGTGACTGTGGGGGTTCCTTATCCCGTTACTTCCCAGTACCGTTAACAGTTAATAACGAGGAACGTTTTATATCATGTATATGCATATGCTTAATTACAGTTTCGTAAATTTAACTGTTATGGAATTTTGACACTTTTCAGGCCATGTATTAACGTTCTTATAGCGAAACTAACAAGGGGGAATAACTATATCTTATAATATATTTCGTTGGATTACATATAGTCAGCATTTTTTTAAAACAATGAAAACATTTCCATATAGCAAAACCACAAGCGCACGATGGAGACGCAACTACTTGAATTTTCAACACGTTAGAATTTAAATTGATGCCTCTTACGTAGCTGACCATGTATAAATGGTCTTTTTTTCTGTTGTCAATGTAGAATACATGATTAATTTTAGCTTTCTTGCCTTTTAACTTACACTTGAATTGCTGAATATATCTCTTGTTGCAACTGCCGGTTCGCTCCACATCTCAATGGAAAGAGTAAGTTGCCAAAGTAAGTCTTCGTGGATTTAAAAAAAGAAAGAAACACCCTGGTCATTGTATAGAAATGACAAATGTTACATTTTAAAAGTTTTGCATTCCATATCAAAGAATGCTTGCGTTGTCTACGCTTGTTCCTTAGGGGACAGAGAGACTATTTGTTTTTTCGTAACATTGAATGTCAATTTACATTTGTGATTAAGGGAATGGATGTAAATGTTCATAAACTTGGAAAACCTGCATTGCGTTAGATGTTTTGGACGACATAATGTAAGGTACTTGTCTGTATTTGCACATATACGAAACCAAATAGGCTGTACTGGCTGTTTTGATAATTTTGCTGAAAAGCGCATTTTCTCAAAACTTCAGGGTGGTTCAAGAGGAGATTCGAACGAAGACTCATTCGAAGTCAAGAATTTTCCCGGTACTAGGATTTAGAAGGGATGCGAGATTGCTCCAACCATATGAACCCTCTTGCGCTTAGTCCAAAACTTTCCTCGTGGTGAGTTGGATGCCTTACTAGTCTTGTTGCAGGAAAGTTGCTGACCGGTATGATACCTTCGCAATGGATCAAGACGTTTTCTGTTAGTAAGAGGGAATATCGGAGTGGAGATATGGAATATGCGGACGCTTTTGTTAGGTTCGCGAGGGAAAGGTCTGGACTCATGATAACCCTTACTGCTCAGTTGACCACGTATACATGCGGCGGATTACTAGTCTTCAAATAAGAGGTATTCACATTGAGAGGAGACCTGCCCTGGACCCCTTAGTTGCGTGGGAACGGAACAATGACACCGCCATGACGAGGGCACCTGTACTAGTTATGTTACTGAACCATCCAGAAATAACACTTTTCCTACGAAACAAACGAAATTTTCTAAATATGTGCAACACCAAGCATGTTCTAAAACTTTGTGAATGCGTTTTCCCAAGCTTTTTGCTTTCTTAAGTTGTCAGTTGTATCATAGAAGCTCATTTGGCCCTGCTTGATACACGAATGGTGCCTGCTTTCCGTAAAGTTCCTTGCTGAAACCTAGGTAGTAGCACAGAATCTCAGTTAATATGAATACCTCCTGTTTGCTGTCCATGTCTATTTTGGTCGTATTTGAGTGTTTTTCTATTGATTTTTTTCAGCAAGTCTCTTTCTAACATTTGCTCAAACACGAAGTTGCTGTACGTTTGGCAACTGTTCAACCTGTCCTCATAAAAGTTAAATGGCGATCTTCTTCCTGAGAACAAGGTGGCTGACTTACAGGATTTACTGACAGCAGCGGCCGCTTCCCGTTCCTTGTCGCTTTTCCTGTTCTGTTTTAACACTTCCTCACTCAAGTTGGTCGATAACTAGCGTATCTATATCCACTTTCATTATGGATCTTCGTTTTTTCTTGTTTTGTGACTGACTTTTTAACGAAACCCATCAACGTTAGATCCACATGAAATTCGAAGTCAATATCTGCCAAAAACCTGCTATAGGCCACAACAATGTGGGCGCTCGAAAGCCCCGGTATTTACCTTGTGTCAGGTATTCCATCCTAAATTCTAATCACCGCGTACCGATTAAGCATGGCTTCTTCATACAAGCGGGCAATCCACATTTGACTTAATGCAGAGAAAGGTGTAAAAACGTTTTGACTTCCACCCAGGGAAGATCGCACCACAAGTTATATGAATAACGCGCAAAATGTTTAACGTCGCCGTTTTCCCAACATTGTCATCTGACCCAATTACGCTATAGTGTAAGTATTTTTGTCTTTAATTTTCCAATAGGCAAAGGTGCACCACTGGTTCCTCCGTGTAATTATGCACGTTATACCGTAACAGATAATATTTATTTTAATTAACCGACGTGTACTCGTGTATGGATCGATATATCAATACCCGAAATTCGGGTTATGGCTCATTATATTTATAATTACTAAAGACTAGTAAAGTATAATACTCGGCAATGCACAGCTCCTGACGCTGAGGGCACCTGGAAGTTAACTCGATCATGTAGCCAGAGCCGACAAAGGTTAATACATTCGAAAAAAAAAAAAAACCTGGAACTGCACACTGTAGCCGTGGCGATATGTAATGTTGTGACAAGTCATTTGTCAAAACATCAACCACTGTCTTAACTAGTCCAATTACTGTCTGTTGAGCAGAGACTTAATATACATTGGCTGCTGCAAAAACCACGCGAGTCTTCATCACACAAACCGGTCGGCAAAACCTTGGTCACTTACATCAGGTGTCAATGTTTTTGGCTATGATATATCGGACTGTAGCTCAGATTTAAATTATCTCTATATTCACTCAATAGGACATGTTATTTAACCCACCGAACAAGACAGAGATTACATTTTTTTTTTTTTTTTTTTTTGCTTGGCTTGGCTGACTTGTCAGTCAGCTGAGCTTAAATATGGCCCCTCGTCCTTCGTGGTCGTGCGTCACTAATTCACATTTTCGACTTTTCCAAAACCGTTGGCCAGATCCACTTCAAACTTTTTGGGGATCTACCTTGAGTGGCTCTCTGCAAAGGTTCTTTTTTCAAAAAGAGCTTTGCTGCAATGATTTTTGCCTTTTTTTATTAATATAATTTTTTTCATAGTTTGGTAAAATCATTTTAAAATCTTCCAAACAGCTTGGTCTGTTGCTTTTAAATTGCATAGACACACTTCTGGTGACCTATAGGCCTTAATTTGCTCAACAGATGACACTGCGATTTTTTTACAATTTTTTGTGTGTTTGCGGTACTTTGGGCTTCTCCAAAAGTGCCAATCAGCTTATCCTGAAACATGATAGAAATGTATCTTTTCGATCAGTGGCAGTGATGCTGGGGATCCCTGATTTTTTAACATTTTTCTTTAATTCGGGTTCACATCTTTGAATTCTTCTCCAAAACCGTCGGACAGATTCATTTCAAACTTTGTGGGGATGTACCATGGGTGGTGCTCTACTGAGTTTGTTAAACAGTCCAGTATTTTTGAACTTTTAATGAATTTTTATAACTGATATATTTTGGAGAAATCTTTAAATCTCCGAAAGTGCTTCGCCAATTTTTTTAAATTGCATAGAAATATTTGTGATGACCCTTAGACCTTAATTTGGTCATCAGATGGCGCTGCCATTTATTTTTCTGTTTTCATTGAACTTTTGTGTATTATTTTCGATTTTTTCTCCAAAAGTGAAATATTGTTTGTGGAATGGTGAAACAAAGATTTTCATCAGATAGTGGTGCTCCAAATCCCTGATTTTCAACTATTTTTTTTTTCTTTCAATTTTGGTACTTGTCGGTTAATGCATAGATTACTATGCATATCAATGGGGATTCCGATGGCAATTTACATTTTCGACTCCCGCAATACCCTCACCCTCATCCACATTAGACAAGGAGCCGCTACTCAGAGAGACATGTACGCGTAAAAGGCTCCGAAACATGTTAAGTAGTTACCAGCTGAAGACCCTTTAATTTATTTGGGCTGATACAGCCTATGCCAAAATTTTACAGAGGAACGTGTGCAATATGGACAATAGTAATTCCGTATGCATATAGGTTAGACAGGGACAGGTTAGCTTATGGGGAGTAAAGAGTTCGGACTGCAGAATAGGGTATTGACTATTAGGAAGTGGTTCTGGGCATAAAGACACAAATACAATACACTTCAAACTTGGTGGGGATCTACCTTGGGTGAATCGCTTCCAAAGTTGTTCAAATGGTCATGCTCCGGTGATTCTTGGATTTTTACAATTTAAAAAAAAAATAATAGTTCCACAAAATCTTCTGCAAAACCGCTTGTCCAAATGCCTTGAAATTGTATAAGGGTACCTCTGGGTACTCTTAAACCTTATTTGTTCAACAAGTGGCACTGTTGTCATTCTTATTTTTCAAGAATGTGTGTGTGTGTGTGTGTCGTATTGGTCTGAAACTTGGTGGAAATGTATCTTGTTGACAGATCAAACAAGCGTTTTCACTACTAGTGATATTTTAGATTCTTGATTTTTAACGGATTTCTGAATTAAGCTACTTGCTGGTTAATGCATGCATCCTTATTTCTTACTCTATAAGTCAGTGGGGATTGCAATGTTAATTCACATTTTCTTCAAACTTGGTGGGAATGTACTGTAATTCTACTGAGTTTGTTCAAATGGTCCCGCATAAAGGTTTTTTTTTTAGTTATCTATATCTTTCATTTTTGCTTACAGCTTTAAAATATCTTATTCTGCAAAACAGCTTGACCAATTACTTTGAAATTGCATTGGTGACTGCCGAGGATCCGTAGCTCTTTATTTTTCACTAGGTGGTGGTGCTGCTATACTTTTTTCTATTTGTATGAATTTTTGCCCCTTTTTGACTTAGTCTTCCAAACTGGATGTTGGATTTTCTTCAAACTTCGTGGGAATGGACATGGACTCGTTTTCACCAAATTCATTCACTACATGGTGCTGCTGTCGTTTTCTAATTTTAAACGAATTGTCAAAATTAGGAAAAATCGGTAAGGGTGTAAGTATTTGTCGGCATTGTTACAATATAAATAGCAACAAATTTGACATACTAGCTTATATTTCTGTAATAGTGGATCTTAAGTCCATTATTACTATTGAGCAAAGAGGCTTCATGTAGCCTCTTTGCTATTAACTGTTAAAAGATAAGTACCTGTGGAGTTTCTGTTGCTTTGCTAATTTTGATCTTGAGAGAGCTTGAAAGGTCAAACTGACATATCGGTTTATATTTCGATGATGGATCATTGGCCCACGAGTACCATTAAACACTAATAGCAAAGTACCTATGGGGTTTCTTTTGATGTTGTTAATTTTGACTTCAAGTGACATTGAAAGGTCAAAGTGACATCATGTCATGTCTAAAAATGACTCCTGAACTGTATGAGTGAAGACCAATACTGGAAACAGGGATGTTGGTTTTAAACAAAGTTGACATTGATATTATTAAGGTCAAGGGCCACAGAACTACTTTAGTCTGTAAAACCAATGTCAGTTGAGTCCAGGACTGTCACAGTCCAACTGTATAGGGTTTGGGCACCATGGGCGCAAGCACAAAAAAAAAAGGAGAAAAAAAAGAAAGAAAAAGCAAGCTGATTGAGGACAACTTGTCTTGACATGATCTCTCACGTGCACAGTTTTCGTGTGTGACATCGGACCTTAATTATATAACAATGAAGACAACGCTGATATCGGACCAGACGGCACCAGTTTACCTCCTTTCATTGTCAGTGGCCATTTATTGGTGCCAGCCAGTGACGAATCCTGATAATTTCCACGTCATCTTAAACATCAGGTTGCGATGTGAAAGTGAGCGTCAAATATGATTTGCTGGTTAATGACTTGTGGTTCTTTAAATACGTCCTCTGTTGGCAAACATTTGTGCTGAAAAATCTTTGAGGATCATGAAACTCCTTTGATTACAAAACGGTAGCGTTGTTGTGAGATACTACGCCTATTTCATTGCATACATTTATGTTGTTCACAGGGACTCCTCTCTCTCTCTCGCTCTCTCTCTATCCATCCATCCATCCATCCATCTATCTATCTATCTATCTATCTATCAATCTATCTATCTATCTATCTATCTATCTATCTATCTATCTATCTATCTATCTATCTGTCTGTCTGTCTGTCTGTCTGTCTGTCTGCCTGTCTATCTGTAATTATCTATGTTTGTCTGAAGTTCGATATATCACCCCCACCGAGGTGACTCGGTGCTGGTTCAGTACGAAACAGTCTTCTTGTATGATGTTAGTATTCTAAATTGAAGAAAAGCATTGATCCCGGACCAAATTCCTGTAAATATAGGAGGAACGTCATGTGTATTCTCTTCATAATGTTTACTAGTTTGTGTGTGACTTGATTTGTTTTAGGACTTTTTTTTTTTGGGGGGGGGCGTATATTAATAATATTTTTCTGTCCCACAATCAATATTTATTTCCACTTTAAGTCATAAAATATAAATCAAAGATTGATCACTGCATGTAAATTCAAACCGAAGTTTGGTCATTTTTTCTCGGCATGATTATGTCTGTGGGCTAACGCTTTTTTACTTATTTACTTTTACAGCCAATTTGTTTGGAGTTTTTCTAGGACACAATAACACGGGGAAATAATAAATTTTGCATTTATTGATATTGCAGTGACATTAAGCATATGGTTTGGAATAGTCAAAATGTTGAAATTACGCAATTTGGGCCATTTTAAAAGTTTATCTTCAAATCTATTAAAGATAAAGATATCAGTCCAAACTTTACTGCATAGGTTTGTGCTATAGGCGTGTCCAGTAAGATACAAGAAAAAAATAGTTTTTGCAAATTATGGGCACTTGAAAGTTTAAATGTTGATTATCTTCAAAGCTGTTAAAGGTAGAGGTGCCATTCAAACTTTAAATCAAAGGTTTGTGCTCTAGGCGTATCCAATAGGAGATGTGCATATTAATTTCCCGCTACAACTGCATACCTGATTGCCAAGTCTCGCTTGGCGGGATATGGCGGGATACGCGTTTGTGCCTGTTGGGACAAGCGGGATATTACTAATATTTTGGAAATAAAGAATACTTGTCAGAGGCAGATGGAATTTTTTCTTTATATATGGCTCGGGAAGTACTAGTTGAATACCAGTTTAACATTTCCAAAAACGCTAATTTTGAGAAAATGAACATATGGCCCTGTCTGTGACAGTGATGCGACCCGCACGTCCCCCGTGATCGCCTGGCGTCAAACCCGTGCTTTGTGGCGGGAAATTAATATGCATACGGCGTATTGACCACAAACAAAAGTTGTAGAATTTTGATTAATTGTAATTAGGGACATTTGAGCAAGTTAAATGAAGTAGAAGTGTCCATCATTCCTTGAATTCCTAGGTTTATGCTACGGTAGCATCCAATTGCGCGTTGAAAGCGCATAGACAGATTTGCTTTTAAAGCAAATCTTCTTTTTTAGTTGTATAGCGATTTGTGCGGAGGATGGGAGGCTTAAGCAATCAATTGATAATTAAGTATAATTTACTGTCAGCTGGCGCTGAATGCGACAGTAATATGCTTTGGTAAATGGATTGAAGATCTGGACCGAAACTGCAGCATATTGAAAACTAAATTTATAATCAGTGTGCTGAACTAATTAAAACTTGCGTGTTTGGACAACGTTGAAAACTGCTCCGCGTTTTATTGATCTTAACCTTGAGTCATACCGCAGGTTTTAATAAAGGGCCTTTTGTTTGGATAGTTTTCGTCCTTTGAATAGTGATGCAGTGAGTGTGATAATACAAATCAAAACCTTTTTTGGCGTTTGATTATTTACGCAACGCTGTGGAACTAGAATAAGCCCAAGTAATAAAAAAGGGGTGGTTTGTATTGGTTTAATTTCTTGACACACGGCCTTTTATTCACATGGTGCATATTTGCGACACCTAGCAACCCATGCCATTTTAGGTCAGGTGTAAAAGTGGGTCAGCAAAGCCCATTACATTACAGTGAACCTAAAAGTCCTGAAAGTTTCACCCTGCATACCAGAAAGAATTTTGTATTTATCATTTAATCTACCTGAATTACATATATAGTCATCCTGCAATTACACCCTGGTGTGATAAAATGAAAGTTTAAAGCTTATTTGAAAAAGTATAAAGCGGTTAAAGTTATACCTGCTATATTCCAAAAGTTGGGGATCATGGAAAGTGACCACAAGATGTGGGCAGTCAACCATTAACAGGATGGGCAGCACCTTCTTTATGTGATTTCAGAACTAACACAGATCTCTTCTATTGTCGTGGTAGGATTCAAACTGCATCAAGCTTTCATGGCACCACGGCTTGTTGTCAGTTCGTCCCCCTGCCTCCCCCACCCGCAACCCACCAAAAAGCACCACAGTGGTACCAGAGATATTTTTCCACAGCCAAACTCAATTAGTTTAATGTCAAAATGTATAAATCTTTTGTGACTGCCGTATACTGCACACTATAGAGCGGGGGGAGGGGGTTCAGTACGCTGGTACAGGTAATTATTTTTCTAGAGTACGCAGTACGGAAAATAAAAATCTTTCAAAATTTTGGATAGTACGAAGTACGTAAAATAAGAGGGCTTCCAGTACGCCAGTACGGTAAATAAAAAGCCCTAGTACGCCAGTACGGGAACGATGACTCACTGTACTTTTAACAGCTTCATACTGTACAGATTGTGTTTTCGCTCCTGATAGTTGATTATGAACATTACGCACATGTTTCTTACCACACTTTAAAAAATTAATTGTATTTTTAATGATCATTTTTCATTTCATTTCATTTCATTTCAATTTATTTCCATTTTTTGCCTGAACAATCAGGACACTAAATGACCAAGATGTACGTTGACCAGATTCTCTTTGGAAATGCAGCGAAAGATCACGCCGTATATTTCTGGATGGGTGTGGGTTAACAATGCCTTTGGGTCTAGTTGTTCGCCCGGTTTCGTTATTGGTATTCATCCGGTGTTACAAGGATGACCTTCAGCTTCCCTTGATATACGTTGAAAATATATAACAATTCCTGACGGAGACAAGTTTTTGTCATTAGTTCTTGAATGTGACAAGTCTGGGAAATTGATGTATAAATATCTTGCTGGACCCGTCATTGATGTAGTAATTATGATTTGTGTACCCTCAAGATCATTCGATCGATTAATTATTCAAATCGTTCTTTTTCAAGTTGATATTTGACCTTGTAAATGCTGTGACACGTCACCTTTTATTGTCCTTAATTCTTAATAAAATAAACGGTAGAAACTGTAACTATAAATTTTCCAACAGATGAATAAGTCAACAACACACACGGGATATATCTTTTTGACGTTCTATTTTGTGATTAATGTAATTAATTATGAATTTGTGTTTACTTTTACATTTTTGTGCTCAAACTCTCTCCGTGTCTATATCAGTCCTTCCGTCCATCCATCAATCTGCTCACGCACTTCTTTCCATCTCTCTCTTTCTGTCTATCTTTACCGGTCTATCTGTGGCTCTCTATCTATCTAGGCATCTATCCATTTGTCTATCCATCTATTAAATTCTCTTCACGTATTTCTATAAATCCGAATTTGTTTATTTCTGTCAATCTATTTGTATCTGTCCAACTGTCCACCTACTTGTTTCTATCTCTTTCAGTCTACATGTATCCACATCAATCTATTTCTTATCTCTCTCCGTGTGTCTCTGTCTGTCTGTCTGTCTGTCTGTCTGTCTGTCTGTCTCTGTCTCTCTCTCTCTATCCATCTATCTATCTATCTAGCTAGCTAGCTATTGATAAAGTAATCTTCCTTTATTCCAATAGATCCGAATTTGTTTATTTCTATGTCAATCAATTTGTATGTACTTCCTATTTATTGATCTTTCAATCGTCTGATGGTTAATCAAATCATCTATTTATATCCTGACGAGTTGTTCAAAAGAGTAGTAGTGAGAACCTACGTGGTTCAACAGTTTTCATGTCTGAGGATTCAAACGAATAAAATATAAAAGCTGGGAAACAAAAACGTGAATCATATTCACCATTCCATAGAAAAATGTAGGAACAGGTCTATCATTAAGTTTCTATCTTAAGTGTTCATAAACTGAGGGTGAAGAATTTGGCAAAGTTAATAAAGACGGAAAAGTAGAAACGAAGGCATAATTGTTCATTTGGCTGCAAGGAACATTAGTTCAAGTTGTGAAAGGACTCCACCCTTTATCATTTGGGGGTCGGAGGATAATCAAGATTTAAAACATGAAATACCCCCGCATAGCATCATTTGAAATGCGACTTTATGTTCAGCATTCATAAATGATACACGTTGAATGAAAATTTTATCTTACATGGTTTCCACCGTTTTTAAGACATTGGAGATTCAAAATTGAAAAGCATATTAATTTGCATAATTTAAAATACTGTATTTTTAATATTTGTTGACTAGGTAGTGTTCAATAACGTGTGGTTGAATAAATGTATCTAAACATAAGTACATATGTGTATGTTTATTCGGCCATGACATGGATCTTTACACATGCGATGCAGCATGTGACCTGTAAGCTGCTTCATTCATTGGTTCAAAATGTGTCATGTGACACGGGAAGCGAGTGGTGTCACCATGTAAACTAGTTTATTCTAGGTTTATAGGGTGAATTATCATTTTCTGAAGTGAAATTCACAAGTAGTCTGATTATACGTAAAGCATGAAGTAGAAAAACTGCGACAAACGTACACAAACACGGCACATCTCTGACCTGCGATCACTCGTGGTTTTCCCCACCAACAACGATCCCTCGTGAGAAAAAAATTGTTACTCACCCTCAGCCGTGTAAGATTCTCTATGTATTTTACATGCATCTGACATGCCCTATTAACTGTTTTTCATTATCATGTATTATTATCTAGGACACACATCTTTTGAGGGGGCACCATAACCGGTACACTAGCTGTCTTGTCTTGATATCTCTTAAGCATTGTTATTATTTTAATAATATATTATACGAATCACTTGTATTTACATGGGAGGCTCTGGGTTCTCTTAAGTGGTTATTTCTTTTTAATCCTCGTTAAACAAAAATAAAGTATGTCTTTGTTAATAATATATGGAAGTTTGAATGACATGCATATATGGTGAAGTCTCAAAGAGATTTAAGATAAAATATAGGAAATGACCCCAGTCAGAATAAATTTCCAATGCTGACTTTTGCTTGATATTCATAGGATGCCCAATAGTCAATAACATTTTGAGGCAGGGAGAATGGCATAGTTATGCAGATATTATAGATTTTACAATACGAGATGTCCTTTATCAGCGAGAATGGCATAGTTATGAAGATATTATAGATTTTACAATACGAGATGTCCTTTATCAGCGAGAATGGCATAGTTATGAAAACATTTAAGATTTTACAATGCAAGATGTCTCTAATTAGCAAAAAAGGCACTGTTGTAAAGACAGTCAAGATTTTACTATGCGAGATGTCCCTAATTAGCGAAAATGGCATAGTTCTGAAAATATATAAGATTTGACAATACAAGATGTCCGTTATTAGCACAACTTTTATTCAATTTTCATTAGATGCAAAGAGATCAGTAATAAATATTTGAATGGCGTGTATATTATAGTTTTTAAAAGTATGACATGTTAAAAGTTTGGATTAAAAATTTGCTGCAATTCCTGTATTGTCTTATAGTCAACCAGTGGACAATGGTTGATAACGTATGGAAGGAATGTAAAAATACATTTCTATTATGGTTTGGAGATAGTCAAGATCAACATTTGAAATACCTCTAGAGTTGCCTTATTTTCGACACCTTTACTCGATCCTCCGCACAAAAGATCTGATGTCACGCATAGAGTGTCAAGGAAATCAAACCTGGGATTTCTAAAACTTCGGGTGTCCGAGAAAAAAAACCCCGAGATTTAAAAAGGCAGAAAGGAAAAAAAAATGATTCTCACTCGTCAGGATGTTTCAAAGTGAATTTACGGGTGATTGATTTTATCAAGACGCCATCTCAGCTCTCCGTAGCATGTAAGTCCCGCGTTGACGTTCGCTCCTACCCCCGAATTCAGATGCTGAGGAGTGGATTCAAGCCCAAGCTAGATTGATGTCAACACCAACTGTCACACTAACCAGAAAGTTGGAATACTCGTCAATTCGCCGTCCTCTTAAGCTGGATGCTACATAACGTTCTCAGATGGAGAAAAAATATTTTAGTGTCTCGATGACTTTGCCTCTTATAGACTTAAAGAACTTAAGTTGACGCAGCATGACCAAGAAGAAGAGGTGTTTAAAGTGAAAATCTCTGCGCCTCTTCCTGGACTTTGCAGCAATTCCTATAATTGTTTTATAGTCAGCAAGTGAACAATAGTTGATAACGTATAGTTAGAAGGTGTTTAGTCACAGCTAGCAAGAAAATCCCGGCCACGGCATAACCCTTCCAATCTGATTCCCATTGTTGAATAGCCCTCTTTGGTCAGCTTAATAAGATTAACGTCAACAGCTTGCCGTGAAGTGGGTTAGTCATCCGGCGCCAAGTTGACCTTTCACCTGGAATATGCTATCCCGATAATTTCTACTTGGTTTAAATATATTTTATCACAACACAATTGGGAAACAGGGCAGAGCCCTATACAAATCCCTCTTGTACATACAAAAGTACAGAGTAAGTTCACAAGAGACTACAAAAATTACTAAGACTAATTAAGGATTAACATGACCAAACAGATAGATGGCAAAAGCCTGTACATAATCTAGAAAAAGACCAAGACAACACGTCACACAGAGAAATGCAGTCGGGGCATTAGCTTCCCATGTATATGTGCACATAAGGTAAGTATATAGTAACTACAGACTTAATATACAATAGTAATATCGTATCAATTGGTGACTTGCAAACATATTTCATAATATCTGTCCCCTCACGTAACAAACCCAAGTCTGCCTGTGTCATTAATATATTGATGGGCAGCTTGGAAAATCATTTCATTTTCATTGAAGGTACATTTATTTGACCCAAATAAAAGTGTCTGAACGGTGAAGGAGGCAAAACCGACAACTTCCCTTTGTAAAACGTCCCGATGTGGGATATATTTATGACATTCACAATAATGATGATGATGATGATGATGATGATGATGATGATGATGATGATGATGATGATGATGATGATGATGATGATGATGATGATGATGATGATGATGATGATGATAATAATAATAATTTCTACTTGTATTTCGTATTCAAACATTTTCTCTCAACTTTAGGCAATTTTTTATGACAGACCACAATTTACATACAACTGTTTTGTGGCGATTATGATAAATGCGTCCAGTTTTTCACACGTCATTTTGCCAATAAAGAGTTTCGTCCAAAATGCTTAATATACCCCACATAGCCTTGTTAAACCAAAAGACCATATGTAAGGAGCTTACAGTTAAACGCTATTCGTAGACTTGCTGTATTAACTCATTCAGTGCCAATTTTTTGACTGAGAGAACAGCTTTTCTCTGGAACTGTAGGCATACTGGTACTTGAATGAAAGGTCTTTGTACGAAGAATACAAATTTAGGTTCCTTTATGATAATTCAGACCAGGTATATTGAAGTAGATCGACTTAAGTCGCGCTTGGGACAGAAAGAGTTAAAAAAAACCCCACCCGCTAGATAATCCAAATCAAAGCTGCTGCTACATACGTCGTACACTCCGATGGAAAGCTGCTGATGTCAGATGAAACGTGTAGCAATAACACATTGAAACATAGTCCTGCTATTCAATAGTCTTTTTTTCAATACCAAACGTTACAGTCACTCGTCATGAGATAGAACTTTCACATCATATCAAGTGGAAACGAAAGTGCATGACGGTGTTGTACTCATTCACCCTTTTACCATGAAGTTGTTATACCTCATTCACCCATTTACCCTTTTACCATGACGTTGTTATACTCATTCACCCATTTACCCTTTTACCATGACGTTGTTATACTCATTCACCCATTTACCCTTTCACCATGACATTGTTATACTCATTCACCCATTTACCATGAAGTTGTTATACCTCATTCACCCATCTACACTTTTACCATGACGTTGTTATACTCATTCACCCATTTACCCTTTTACAATGACATTGTTATACTCATTCACCCATTTACCCTTTCACCATGACATTGTTGTACTCATTCACCCTTTTACCATGAAGTTGTTATACCTCATTCACCCATCTACCCTTTTACCATGACGTTGTTATACTCATTCACCCATTTACCCTTTTACAATGACATTGTTATACTCATTCACCCATTTACCCTTTCACCATGACATTGTTATACTCACTTACTCATTTACTCTGAGGCTTTCACCATGACGTTGTTATACTCATTCACCCATTTATCCATTTATCTATTCTCTAATTTGTAATTTCCATTCCATATTCATGGTGTATCGGGCTGCCGGTACTTTCATAAACTGACAACGTCATATTTGTAATCCATCTAAGCCAAGAAGCATAAAGGAGATAAAAGACCACGTGCTTCAGAAGCTTCAGTTACAATACTCAACGCTTCCTAAATGAGTCCTGTGTTGACTTTGAAGTTCCCAAGGTTCTCTCAATGAACCGTGTTCGGGGCCTCTCCGGACTGCCGTTGAAATTATAAGCCAATTTTCAAGGAGAACCACACAGGAAATTGGTCCGATGTTCTTAGGAGTATAATCTTAAGTGACAGTCTTTAGTGGTGTGGCTGATTTGTTAAATTGTCATGGTGGATCACATGTAGCCGTTTTACACATCAGTCTGCTGACGCACGCTGATCTCTGCAATGCTATAGGACGGCGATAGACGGCCAGATCACCGTATCAATGGCAGTCGCTTCATCTATTCTAATTCATTGTATCGATTTCAGACATCCTTGTTGTGTCACCTCGAGTTTACGTGACGAACACAAGAACTCGCAGCACGATATAACTGAAAATTAAAATATCCTATCATAATATAGGACAATGAAATAATCAGTTTTCACGCAAGGCAGTCATGCCTGTTACTGATCCCGTGCACACTAATCCTAATATAGATACTGTGTGTGCTTCAGACTCAGACTAGTACAGCTTCACAGACACGCATAGTGATATTGTATTTTACAGGTTTCTATGAGTTTTTGCAATTTTCTTCAGTTCTCTTATGTCTTCCTGGATTTTAATAAGACTACATTATAGCTTTGTCAAGTCTCTTTGAGATCTGGTTGACATGTACTTTCTTATGGAAAGGAAGGCAGGATAGCGTAGGCTTGGCCCTGTGATACTTCATAGCGCCATGGCTTAGTTGAAAAAGATACAAAGAGAGAAGGAAAAAAAGAAAGAATAGAAAGAAAACAAGCTGCTATCAACGTCTAATATGAGTTCCAATTAGCAATAATTTGTCATAGATGTGTTTTGTCCCAAAATGTTGTTAACTTCTACATTTTCTCACAAAATAACTGTCTGTATAATGTAGCAATACTCCGAAAACGATACTCTTATAAGGGAAAGGTGTTTTTAAAGATTTCTGTTACGAAGCAATGCTACGAAAGTGGAACTTTCATAAAAAATTATCTCTCCTAAAGCAGTCTCTTTTAAAGCGTTTTGTAATATAGCAATAATACGAACAGGGTACTCTGTAAGGGAAGAATATCCTTTAAATCGTTTTGTATAGTAATAAAGCAATAATAGAAAGAGTGTACTTCTGTTACGGATCAGTGTTTTTAAAGCTTTTCATAGAACCGAGAGCAGACGACAACATCTGTTTCTCTTTTTTGCATTAAAGCTGCACCTGACGTCAAAATCAAATATGCCGCATGGCACGCATCAACATGTTTGATTGCCTCTACAGAGGTCCCTCTCCTTGACAGAATATCTTCCGACGATGAAAAATGGCGGGGGGGGGGTTGAAGTACAGCTGTCAATGAGATACTTTATTAGTGAAAACATTGGCCTTTAATGTATTGTTCAAGTGGAGGTGCATAAGCAATTTATTGGGATCAAAACATAGGCATTGCAGTTGGTATCCTTGGACAAACACAAGGTTTCTTCGGATCACATTCTCATAATTTATATTTGTATCCGACGTGTACATTCCTACATATCGTTTTCTGCCAGTAGCATGTTTATACGTTAGCAAAAAAAAAACCACCCCTAGCTTAACTGCCCAATACAGTTAATTCATTCCACCCTGGTAACGCATTTTCCTGCTAATATCTAAATGTCGTCTGCTATTTGTATTTTACTAATTTAAGGATTATTGTTCAAAATTTTGAATGAAACTTGCATGAAAGATCATTCCAAATAATATGCCCATGGTCAACAGATTTTCTTGGCGTGCTCTGGGCGCATTGCGCCCAGAGCGTGCCAAGGAAAGCTATTGAGCCGGTCTTCTATCAGGATGGAATGAGTTGATAGAAAATATCTTGAATGAAAATTATTATTAGACCTATCAGGGACGCAAGCTGCATGTCTGCAACCTGAGGACCCACTTAGCTCGGGCTTCGGATTGCTGGTGGTCTGTCTTTATATTTCAGAAGAAAAGGGTTAAATGTGCACATGGTAATGTGTTACTGTTTTTAGGGGTTTACCAAAAATATCATTACTTTCCGGACCAACTATTCTTGTGAACAGGCACAGATGAAGCCTTATCGTGTAAGAGTGAAAAAAGCAGCCTTTTGTGTTGTTATATCCCGTTTCTTGTGGTAAAAAAATAACACTTACGTCCCGTGTGTGCTATATATATATATATATATATATATATATATATATGTATGTGTGTGTGTGTGTGTGTGTGTGTATGTGTGTGTGTGTGTGCGTGTGCGTGTGTGTGCATTGATATGTCACTAGCACATAACTACCACCATTTGAACCATTCTGTTTTGAGAATGGGGATTAGGTCGAGTGGATATGTACGTTTCCCATTTCAGCTTTCCCAATGGTGCTAAAGGTTGCAGGTTCGAGTCCCGCTCGTTCCGAACATAAAATATACACTTTTGGCATTTCCTTTCTGCTGCTGGATTTAAGTCCCCGATTCTGGAAATAAACGCCGACTCAGTACTTTTCCTGCATAACCGTGTTGATATGGCACTCGCACATAACTACCTCCATTGAACCATTCGTTTTTTGAGAATGTATACACATACATACATACATACATACATACATACATACATACATACATACATACATATGTGTGTGTGCATGCAAGTTCATTGGTATAATTATATAATTAATACCAATGTAAGTTTCTTCGTAAACGATGTTTTTATGTCTGCGTGCCAACACAGACATACTGTTTTCCCCTAAGTTCTTTCTTTCAGGCCGTTGAAATGTCTTAGCTCTGCTGTGGCTCATGAATCACCCAGGAGCCTATCAGGGTCTCATTTGCATTCCCCCCCCCCCCCACTGCTTACAGCTATGCTAATTAGTATGTATAAACACCAGCACATGGCTGCTGGCTCGCCCAGCCATTTCTACAATATATCCATTTTTGGTCAATTGCAGCATTAGATTTGCTTGGTTTTTCTTTTCCTCCATTTAAAATTTCTAACTGGTCCTTCACATGCACAGGACTGGTACACGGCTGGAATGAATCACAGGCTCTGTCCTGTCAATTATCAAACAAACTTCAACCCCTGTTATCACACTTGTAACCACATCATACCGCCAAACGGATATTCGTGTCCCCAATACCCCATCAAATAGCAATTTACACCATGTTAACTGTTACAGTCTTAATCTAATTTAATCATAGAAGGGAACAGATATTCTTGAGGGATGTCTTTCTCATACTTTAGCTGTTTGTTTCTCAAATGTGTACTCAACATGCTATAGAAGACAACACATACATGAAGATACACCCGATGAAACTGGCTGAAATGGGGTTGATTACATTTCAGACGGCAAGTTCTTCTGTTCTTGTAAAATATCTACAGAAAAACTTATGTATGAAATGACATGCTTTGTCTAAATTTTTTGCCAAAAAAATAGACAAATTACAAAGTACCACTACTGGTTCTTTTGATGCAACAAGTTTTGATTTTGATGATATAAATAATAAAAGTAAATATTTTGGACTCCCAACACATTACTTTTTCTTCTGGATTTTTCATATAAGTGTATTTCTCTGTATAGTTTTCTGTACGCATTGTTCATGCAGAATACATAATGTAAGGTGTTAATAAACTCATTCCACCCTGATGACGCTTTTTCCCGCTAATATCTAAATATCGTCTGCTAATTGTATTTTACTAATTTAGGGACCATTTTTCAATATTTTGGATGTAACTTGCATGGAAGATCATTCCAAATTATATGCCCATGGTCAACAGCTTTCCTTGGCGCGCTCTGGGCGCATTGCGCCCAGAGCGCGCCAAGGAAAGCTGTTGACTCAGTCTTCTATCAGGGTGGAATGAGTTAACAAAACAGGTGACATCATCCAATAAAACCCTGATCCTTTTCTCTAGGACAAATGGTTCACAAGAGTATTCAGTATAACTACTATGAGTTCGGTGAATCAGGTTCAATTCTGAATGACAGAGAAAAAATCAAATAAAGTTTTACATAGTTAAGCAAGGGAACTTATTTTAAAAGTTTCCAACGTCTGTGAAGAAGAGGCAGAAGCACAACTACCTAAAGTGCCATTGAGAAGGTGGTTGGAGCGTTCAGCAGACAGCCTGAGCGTTCAGCAGATAGCCTGAGTGTAAGCACTTCAATTATAAAGTGTATTAGAAAGGATTTTAAAGAAGAGAAACAATTCAGTACATCTGGAAAGTCAATACCACAGAAAAGAACAAAAACAGATCTTGATGATTTTGACATGGCCGTGATAAGACGACGGGTTTATGCAATGTATCAGGAAGGAAACATCCCCACTTTGGACAAACGTTTACCTGACATCAAGCAGAATACCAACTTTGCAGGTGGAAGATCATCTCTCCACAGCATTTTACGAAGACTTGAGTTCAAGTTTGCCAAAACAGATGGACGAAAGAACCTATTAGAAAGGTCCGACATAGTAGCATTGTGCCATTCACAACTGCGGACATTGAGAGAAAATAGAAAATTAGACAATCCAAGACCAACCACATATCAAGATGAAATCTGGCTCAATGCACACCACAGTGAGACAAAATGCTGGCAGTTGGATCATAGAGAGTCATCACAAAGTGGACTAAAAGTACCAGTAGGGCAGGGAACAACACTTATAAAATATGCCATGCCGGATTGGACAAAGGTTTTGTTTCAAGCGTACTACTAACTTTTCGTGCTAAATTCAAAACTCGGGATTACCACGATGAGATGTACGGTGAAAACTTTAAAAAATGGTTCACTCCACAGCTGTTACCAAATATGCCTGCTAATTCAATCTTAGTCTTACTTAGATTGAATCAGCAGGTTTATTCTGCAAAGCAAGTAGCATGATACATGTATATTACCAAAATCAAGCAAAGAAATTATCTTCCGCTTCTTGCCTGTCCGTACCTCCGGTATCAATGAGTTATGGTCACCGATGGCGGAGAGATTTTGATGGATCTCAAAGGGAATGAATGGCTTACAGGTTTGGTTCAACATGCATTGCACTTTAACCTTTTTCACACTACTGGCAGCTACTGTTTCTTGTTAAATTGTCATTGGCTGTAATTATTTTTCGGGAAAAACCACAAAGAAACGGGCAAGATTTGCGGATAACCTCCATAAGCATAAATTATCCCGAATCGTTTAACCGTCAAAATGTAACGAATTTGGTTTTGAAGAGTCGCCGGACTGGGTTGAAGCACCCACACCCACATAACAAGTCAAAACTTCCTGGTTTTATTTCCTAGAATGGTAATGTCTCGTGAACATTGACAAAAAAGTACCTGGGGAAATTTTGTGATTATGCAGAAATTTGGACAACGTTTGGAGAGAGAAATCGAGATACACCTTTATTAGCCACATCAACTGGTTTTCGCGGGCGTTGATCACATACCAAAAAAATTAAAGCTTCTAGGGTGTATCTGTCAGATTTTATCATATGCTCTATCTTTTGCCTGGTTTATTGAATCCACTTTGTCATATGTCTTAAAGTAAGCAAATAAAAAATCCAGAAGCAGTTTCTCGACCATTTCGCATTTCGCTTAAAGCCTATTTCAGTGGGATCACTGTTTCTCAAAAGGATAAATAGTCCATGTCTGCTGAATAATTTTGGAACTTCTGAATATCTGAAAAACGCACATCAACCAAGATAATCCTCCGTGCCCCCCCCCCCCCACCCCTACTGACAAGTCCAGTAAGCTCCACTTCACACACTCAGATGTGAATACACTGGAAGAGTCCGTCAGTGTGCTGAAGCCATGACCTTGCTAAATGCTATTCATAAATCTGTAAATACAACAAAAGTCTCACCAGCGGTAAATCAGTGATTAGAAGTTCAAACCCCACATGAATAAGACATTTCAATAAGTATCAGGAAGCTGTACTTTCAGAAAAGAAGTGTCTTTGCTGGGTCAGCTGCTTTCTTCAGTGACACATAGCACCATGAAGCGCGGCAAGAAAAACTGTTAAATTAATATGCAACTTTATGCTGGCATAATTTCTTCAGTATCACAGGGCGCCATTAAGTACGTCAAGGATAACTGTTACGTTAATATGCAACTTTTTACTGCCATAATTAGAACCCCTACGTGTTTATAGTATTCTAAATTACTATGACACTGTTCAAAAAAAGAAATGTACGGCTCCATGATTTAAAGATATTGTTCGCAAGCAGATTGTCCTTGTTTTTAAAAAACGTATAACCTTTTAACTCTTTCAGTGCCAAATTTGGGGCTAAGTAAACAGCTTTTCTCGGCGTGCATTGGGCACAATGTGTTCAATGCGCGCCGAGAAAAGCTGTTGACCTGGGATATTCTCTCTGGAATTATAGGCCTACATGAATGAAAAGACTTTTCGAAGAAAACGAATCTGAGATCCTGGTGATAATTGAGACTAGTTTGATTAAAGTAGGTCGACTTTAGTCGAGCTTGGCACTGAAAGAGTTAATAATGTTCTATGCGTTCTGTTTAAGGACACGCCAGTCTGTCACAAAGACTACGTGACTTTTACTGCAATATTTATGTTTTAGAGACCATTTAGAACACCGAAAGGGTATAAATGTTTTGTTTAAGAACACTAACGTTCAGTTAAAACATCCTTAGAACACTGATACTCGAAGACAGCGTGTACAGGTGAGAGTTAATTGGTCAACTTTGGGACATAAATTTTGTTAATGGGTTCACTACATGTTGACTTTCAAGGTCCCACGAAGGTTCAAAAGAATGAGCACTCTTTTCAGTTTGTACCTACATATCATACTGCGTACCTTTGGTGTCCATCTATATAGTTAGCTTGTGTTCTGTATGTGTGCACGATTTCCTTCTTTAGTCGCCATGTTTTTGATTGACCCTTTTCACTGTAAGTGCAGTGTACCCTTCATGTGTTATAAAAAGTAGCATGATTACCAAAACTAGGACCTCATTGACATCATATCCACTTATTTTGAGTCAAATGACTTTAATTTGTGTCCCTCAGACCAGAAATAAAAATTGTAATATCTTTTGTTCACCTATTCAAAGGTAGCTCCTTCTTTTTGATTGCTTTGCCACCAGAGATATCTAATTGTAGCTACACCATCGATTGCAGCGTGCGTACCGAAATCAAGTGTCTACATTCGTCTCTTATTACTATACTGGCATACGCTTCACGGGGCCAATACAATACATATACACCATAGTGATATTAACCATGCCAAACTACACTTGGGGACCGTCAAAGCTGGGGGGGGGGGGGCCTATATCAAATGACAAAACGAATTAATGCTTTGGGCTGTTATTTAGCCATATCATTGATTTGAACTCATATACCTGCATACCGTGAGCTTATTTTAGAAGCCTGATTGCATTTATAGCACATGTCAATTCCTGTTTTGCTGATACAATATATCCTTAGACAGTTCCATACAAAATGTGCAGTGGAATTGGAATACAGAAGAAAAAGAAAGCAGATAACATTTGAAATAACTGTCATGTGCCGACCGACGTGCCTGCAGAGTTTTTAATTATGTTTCAATGATACTGTACTAGAAGAAAACTTAAAATGAAGAACCTTCAGAATATTTTTTTACTCGGTTTCAAATATGTGACATTTCCATTTATGGCTTTACATAATTGTGTGCATGTCGTGGGGACATCATGTAATGTGTGACGAAAATTCCCGAAACAAGTAACTGTTGAATTTTTTATCCATCATGTTGTCTTTTCTTCAAAAATCTGTATGGCGCGGTTTTGTCTCCCAAGTATAAATGAGTCAACAACTTTATGGACCCTCCTCTACTTTTTCCGTGTATTCTCAAAGCAGGCGCTGGTTTACATTCCGGCGCTTCAAAACCCGCGCGTGGGAAAAATGCAAGATACATAGAAAAGACATTTTAAATACCAACAATAAAGCATGTCAACTTGTGTTGATCCTTTGAAGATCAATATGAAGACATGTCATCAGCTTTTATACCTTTATGTACGCCCAAAGGTCCGGAAATTGTGACAAAATATGCTTACCAGTAACAGTTCACTTTTTCAGACCAAAATTTGAAGATCTTCAATGAGTCTTGGTCAAAATATTTCTGTTGGATGATTCAGATAGGTAAACAAATGAAGACTTTGAACAAAAAGCATTTACCAGAGGTGCCTTTGTCAGAGCAGAAAAGAAAAAAATGCCCCCCCCCCCCCCCCCGATAAAGCTCAAAACGAAAATGGGGTGTAAAGTAGCTTTATGGAGAAGCCTTAGCGCGATCTCTTTATATGCAGTAAGATACAAATGTGCGCACCGATGGATGTGATTGGATCACTGAAAGTCGGCCATAATCATTTCGGCTACCTGAGCTCGGTTTGAGATCTGTTGCTCCACTTAAGCTATTTCCAAGCAAGAAACGTTATCCATTTATTATGTCTGATTGCCAACACAGATATATTGTTTTTCTGGAAATTCTTTATTTCTTTCTTTCTTCTTTCTTTCTTCACAGGCAAATTTGTCCAACATTTCATTTCAAAAGTATCATACGTAGAAACTCCAAACTTGGCGCAATTATACTTCTATAGATGAAGTCTTGCCTTTTTATAATGAGAGGTCTTAAAATTGTGCAAATGAGGGCTAATTAAAGTTTTAAATCCTCAATATCTTTTATGCTATAGTATATGTGGTTCCGAGTGTATAGAAGTTCGATCATAGCAAGGCAAAGATCATCTCAAATGGCAAGGTCATGTCAAGGTCAAAGGCCATGTCAAGGTCAAAGGCCAATTTTAGGTCAAAATGTCATTTTTAAGGTCAAGGTCCACTTCAGGTAGGGTTCATCTCAAGGTCAAAGGCTACTTTCCATGATGGCTTTCTTCTAGCAATAACTTCAATTTTTATCCAATTTTGATCACGTTGGGCTCAAACTGTAGCTGTTGTAACACTGCACATTTTAATACTTACATGTGATCTCTAGATATCAAAGGTCGACGTCTTTTGGACCTTTGAAAGTTTCACCCAGCCATAACTTGGCCAATTTCCATCCAATTCTAATCACGTTGGACTTAAATTGTGGGCATTGTAACACTGTACATTTTGCAATTTACATGTGACCTGTAAAGGTCAAAGGTCAAGATCATTTGGACTTTGAATTTTCCATCTAGTCATAAGCTTAATGGAATGTGAAGTACCAAAGGACAAAAGTTGTACCATTTAATAATTACAACTTTTGAAGGCACACAGACAGATTTGCTTTGAAGCAAATCTTTTCTAGTTTTTTATTTTTTTTTAAATTTTATTTCATTTTTTAAAATTTATTTATTTATGTGTCAAAAGCTTCAGAGTAAGCCCAGGGACAGTAGTATTACTGAACTATGTACATATTTGCCAATTAATCGGGATAGGCCGGCCATCTACATAACCCGACACGTCTATAACAAGTGTTTCCCCTGAATTCGAGGCATACATGTTAATTTCCCGCCACAACTGCATGCCCGGTTGTCTTTACAGTGACCATAGTCTCGCCCGCGAGATACGGGCCCCTGCCTGTGCGGGAAAGACGGGATATTAATAATATTTTGGAAATAAAGAATACTTAGTACAAGCAGATGGAAATTTATTTTTGTAACCAATTTAGGAAGCACTAAATGAAAATAATTTTCGTAGTTGTACACTTAAATTTCCCTAAAGGGCACTTATTTTGCAGAGGTTCCAAGTTATCTTCTCCCAATTGAGGGGATTTTCCTGATTTATCAACAGGAATTCAGGAGATTGCGCGAACGATAGGGGGTTGGAGGTTGGGGAGGGAGTGATGTAAAATTCCAAGAAATCAGCTGTAAGAAAGGGAATAGAAAAATGCATTCAAAATGCTGTTAACCACAGTCAGTTAGCAGTAAACACACAAAAATACCGTCAGACCACAAACAAATGCAAAATGTCAGCTTTTTTACGGTAAAAATAATAATTCTGGCGGGTCTTTTTTCAATGTTCGGGACATCTGGAGACATTAAAGAAACTAGTTAAATTTCGGGAAATATCCCCAAAAATTTGGGAATTTTTGAATATCCGATTTTGTGAGAACGGGGAAATCCAGCCCTGTCTGTGACAGTTATATGCCCGTGTGTCTTCTGTGGTTGACAGCAGTGTGAACCCCGAGCTTCGTGGCGGGAAATCAAAATGCTTGTCTCGACTTAATTATTTGTGTTCAAGAGTATCGATTGTAAGTTTATTTGCGTTTCGGAACCTGATTTTTCATATTGTACGATGTTCCTGTGACAATCCTTTATCTTCTATGGTTATACTGGGTTTTCGGAGTGGCATGTGCCGTCAGTTGCATTAAATCGAAGGTACAAATGTAATCGTCTTGCCAACCAAACAGGGTTCACAAAATGTAGCTGACGACATTTTCTGCCAATCCGCAAGGACGGAACACAAATTAACCGATGCAAAAAAGCACTCAAATTCATATGCAGACAATAACATTTCGTGAGAATCGGCATTTTTTATGCACCTGATCCACATTTCCGAATAACAATTTTAGTTTACAAGTTTATTACATTTTTAAATGAATTGGCTCAGATATTCAACATATAAATGATTTTAATTTGTAAAACGTACAATTTTTAGTTCATACCGATAAATTTGATAAAAGGCTGGTGCTGAGAGTGTTTACATACAGTGGGTTTGTCTGTACGTTCCGTGTCTTTTTTAACGCGACATCGCGTGTACTGTTTTTGAAGTTTGAAGTTTTAAACGAAGCATCTTAAAAATACAAATCTCTCTAGGAATAGAAAGAATGCTTTAGATTACATATCTCAAAGTGCTTTCTTCCAAATTAAGGCCACTTTACAGAAATATCAAAGGAAGTTAGTAAACTTTGAATAACAAAACTTGCAGAGATGTAATTATGATGGCTGATTACAGCTGAATAATGGACACATTTTACAAAATATGATGTTATTTTATTAGCAGAATAACTTCAACATACATCAATATACTATAATGACATAACGGCTATGCGTATACTCATATACACACCAGTATTGTATAAAATGCGACCATACACGACATTTAACATGATCCACATACAAGGTACATACAAAGATTACAAACTATATCCGAGGTAAGTTGATCATACCAATATGTACACGCACACTCACACAAATATATATATATATATATATATATATATATATATATATATATATATATATAACTTTGGAATTCATATGTTACAGTATTCATATAAACTGTCATATCGTAAAGTACTCACAGAAACTAAAGCTAATTCCAATGTGATCACAAATTCACATATCTCACCTTGGTCGTTTGACTGTTTCTATCCCTAATGGGTAACGTAAATCAAGTGAGAGTCACGACGATCAGCTCTAGTTTATAAATTAGTCCGCCTGCTTGGGCCTGGAGAAGGAGGACTCTTACGACAAGTCCGGATTTTAACCCCAGCGGGAACTGAATCACATTGCCTCGGCGCAATCTCGCCAGTGCGCTGTGAGAGGCTGTTGGCTTGCAGTACATTATTACAGGTGACGAAAGAGAACCAGCAATATTTACAACACTGGAAGATTTGTAACAATTTTAAGGAGTTTTAAGTTTCGTGTAGGTACATGGAAGTCAGGTTTCTGAGGATAGCTCTTTCAGTATCAACTTTGGACTGAGTCAACAACTTTCGTGGGCGCGCTTCGGGCGCGCCAAGGAAAGCTTTACCTGGGCATTTATTATAGTCTCTGCTGTCTTATGATAACTGTATGCATGCTTGCCCATGAATGAAATATAGGTTTGCAAACAATATTATTAAGTATCGTAATATACAAGCACATCGACTTCCGTCTAAATTGGTCATGAAAGAATTACTAAGACCGGCCCATGTAGGTCGCTCTTATTTGGGAAATTGACAACCTTTCACCATTTTTCTTTCCAACTCTGTTCCATTCTCGCCTTGGATTGTGATCTCTGGTGGGGACGACAGCTGAAATAGTGTGCAGGAACAGAAACTTGACTTCGTGGTTTGGAAATCTGTGTACTTGTTCTTTCCATTTCTAATCGCACTTGAAAGAATGCGTCTGTACAATTGTGTAAAGCATTCAATGGCATGTCTATGTATTGTTCTGGGTAGTTTGAAATACCCCTAGTACTGGAGTACTAGACTTTTATATCAATTTCCCGTCATAACTGCATACCTGGTTGTCTTAGTAACCATAGTTTCGCCTCTCGAGATACGGGCAGCTGCCTGTGCACTCAAGTGGGATATACCTAATATTTTTTAAATAAAGAATACTAAGTGCAGGCAGATGGAAATTTCTTCTTATGTCCTGTTTTAGGAGCACTAAATGAACATGAGTACTGCTTTTGTAAACTTAAATTTCTCTATAAGAAAAAGGGGTATGTAGCGCTGTCTATGAGAGTGTTATATCCGTTTCCTCTGTGATTGACATACATGAACTCCGTATAATATATATATGTCTCGTATTAGAACACATTGCAACAAAATAATTTTTAGTTAAGCAGGAACACCGCTCTCCATTTTACGAGACACATTAATGGTTTATAAGGTATGATAATATATCAACCTTAAACAGCATCTTGTATATATATATATATATATATATATATATATCAATTTGGCAGTCCAAGTATTAGAAAACCAAAACCAACAATCAATGGTGTGTTCAGCACAAAATAAAATAATAATAATAATAATAATAATAATGATAATAACAATAATAATAATAATAATAATAATAATAATAATAATAATAATAATAATAATAATAATAATAATAATACAAGGATGTCGATCAGCCGATACAAAGCAACACAAGCATTGTCTCCCAATATTTTCGCTATCCACCTTTCACGTTGACACCTGCTGAGCACCGTAGGTTTTCTCCGGGATCTCTGGTTTTCTCCTACATTAACTTTGGGATAATTGGGCTAAGATCTTGCCTACTGGTCCCTGTGGAAGAACAGCCATAGGCTGAGCCGGCTATCCAGTTAAAAGCGGTTCAATTATTATTATTATTATTATTATTATTATTATTATTATTATTATTATTATTATTATTATTATTATTATTATTATTATTATTATTATTATTATTATTATTATTATTATTATCATCATTATCATTATTATTATTATTATTAGTGTATGTACGGTACCTTAGGAAAGTTGTGCCTTAAAAAAGGACACAGCACTGTCACCTCAGTTCTCAACAAGCTCGTTACAGTTATGAAACGGTGCCCTTGCCTGCGTGAGACAGGAAGAACTGTAAACCCCAGGGATGGACTGTCAACCCGAAGCGAAGGTTGACAATCGATCCCTCGTGTTTACAGTTACTTCCTGTCCCACAAAGGCAAGGGCAGCATTTTTCCTTCATTATACCGGTACCGAAGAACAATAAATGAACAAATATTACGTCACTTGTGCCACGTCGAGCGACGCGAATCCTCACCCCCACCCCCACCGCACCTTTTCTTGGCCATCTTGTCTTGTGTGGGCAGAAGCTGCATGTCGTTTGTTTTTGGGGGGTCAAGGCCAGGTCAAATGTGCAGTGCCCCTAGTGACAAAAAAAAACGGGAGTGGCAACAGTAATTTTTTTGCGGTTAATAGTCCAAAACTGTTACACGCCCACTTAGCCAATCAGAACACTTAATTAATGCCTGAGGTATAATAATGTAAAATGTGACGATGCAATGCTTGGTTTCCACAAATGTTGTTCACCGTGTGGCGCGCCCGCAATTTCTTGACTTTTAACGAATGCCAGCTTTTTGTTGCAAGTATATTATCTTCATACAGACATATCAAAAGAATTGCAACGCAACAAACCAAGGTATACACACAACATCAAAATAGCTTGCCTAGCAGATCCGTCTGCATGGCTTACCCATTCCCATTGTCGTTGGGATAATCCAGAGCTTAGTCTGTTAAGGAGGCAACAAAATAGTCAGAAGCGTAATTACTTTGAATGGAAACAAATTTAAATATACCTACAATCTTTCTATATTGAGGAATAAAAACTTTTCATCCCCAATTTACTCATATACACTGGCATCAGCATTGCTCAAAATACTATATAAGGTTTAATGTAACATCTGAGTAACGTAACTGCTGGCACATATTATAGGCCACATCTGAGTAATGTGGCATATATTGTAGGCCTGCCAAAAATAGAGGAATTTCAGTTAGAACTTTTACGTTTTTACAAACTCATCGTCACGCTCCTACATGCTTCCCTGACAGTCAAAGAGATACAGGCGTCCATCCGTAAGGTCTGTTCAGCAATACTTATTCATTTGTGAAAAGAAAACAAGCTGCAGCTGAACATGTACATGTGGTGTTTTCAACGAGGGTCACTTATACCATAATTTGATGTCACAGATTATTAACTCAAGGACAACAGACACACAATTGTATAAAATTGATCTTAAAAACAACAAGAACAATGCAACTAAAACCCACATCTTTTCAAGGGTGAGACAGAATGGTCTACAACTTTATAAGGTAAGGGGGCTATTCTTATCACGTCTTGTATTCTCTGTAATCCAAAGCCTTGACTACAAAAATTCTGTACAACTATATGCATAGACAGAGATTGCCAATACACACGCACGCACACACACTCACGAAAACAGACACACAGACACACAGACACACACATATATATATACATATACATATATATATATATATATATATATATATATATATATATATATATATATATATATATATATATATATTGGAATTTCCGTATTAATACCACCCAAAGGACTGAAAAATGCGGTCTTCATAGGAGCGTGTTCTTAACAGGGATGTAATTTGATTAAAGATAAATTGTCTCTTTAAGCGCCAAATTTGGGACTCAGTCAATAGCTTTTCTCTGGAACTAGAGGCATGCTGGTACTTGAATAAGAGGGCTTTTTACGAGGGATATGAATATGAGATTGATATGATAATTCAGACTAGTTTTACTTTAGATCGACCTTAAACGTGACTGGCACTGAAAGAGTTAAAACGAGACTGTAAACTGGTGGTTATCATATCTATGAATGGTATCTTTTGCCGAGGTGGTTTGAATTGGAGATATACATACCTACATACACACACACGTACGTATATATATATATATATATATATATATATATATATATATATATATATATATATATATATATATATATATATATATATATATATATATATAAACTGTCATTCTGAGGTACTGGGCCTGGCTCCTGACAAATAATTCAATACAGGGGCAAAAAGAAGTCAAGTTTGTAATATGGATGTGCAAAGTGTCCCCTAAGGGACTAAAAGAATCAAAATCAAATCAGGCTTATAACCTGAAGTCTACAAATAGCCCCTGTTTGCTCTTAAGATACAGTGAAACTTCATTATAACGACACTCAGACATACCACATATTCACTTAGTGACACAAGCTGTGCGGGACTGACAATAAAATACCTTTGCCATTTGGCTCATGTGTATCTGACGTATTCAGATATATGACACATTTTTCAGGGAACAGATGATGTCATTATAACGACGTTTCACTGTTGTGCATTCTAAGATTTTGTGCAATCTACATCATGATATGATTTACCATTTACTTCCTTTCCAATAAATTTAGCAATATTATTGCGCACACACTTTGACAAACATTTGGCCGAACATGATTCAAAGTTCCAGCACCCACACGATTGACCTGATTTCATTACAATGTCAATTCGTGTCTTTTCGCTTCTGTATGCGCGGCTAGACATATAGCTTAGGTCTGCTAATACGTATAGTAGGGATTTTGAGTCATGGTTCTGCAGTGGTAAGGACTTTATGCTGTCCAAATATACAAACACACTCATTTGACGCGTGATATACTTAGATGCATCACTGTCTACAGCCAATAACTTTGCTACCTCATTTATGATTTGCTACCTAAATAATGCATTTGCACAGCGTGGTAAATTTGCAATGTTCTCAATGAAACCGAAATAATGTGCTTGGTTCTTGCCTTTTCGATTACAACCGTTATTTGAGAGCAGTTTCTTACGTGTGCTTGTGTGAAATTTAATGTAGTCATTAAATCTCACATAGCTGATGTTGAAATCTTCATGATTATAGCTATATGGGTCGCAATCAAAATTATCTTTATACATATATGTATGCAACTTGTGTATTTCGCCTGATCTGATACGTACAGCAAAACTATAAGAACTTCGAAAGTATGAAAGCCTGTTTAAAGTGTTAGGTACCTGACGATAAGTAATACTGTGACCTGAAGAAGTTGCTGATGCCCTGTTTTAGCAGTTGAGGACCTTGCTTTATTTTGTCTATCAAATGTTTTCGGCAAACTATTTGAACCACCCGAATCTTTTTGAGGTGTTACGATTTTTGGAGTTGGCTTCACTTTGTAAATTACAAGCTTAGTAGTCTTCCCGGGAAAATCTGTTTTTCGATCACGTGGCTTTGTCACTCTGGTCGGCCATACTGCATGTGTGATTTGTGGACGCGGCGTAGTTGTGGTGGGCCCTGCCAATGGTGGATCGGTCCAAGGTGGTTGTGTCACCACTGGAACTTTGGGTGGCCTCTGTGGCATTCTGAATGGTCGAACAACAGTTGATCGAACATTTGTCCAAAACTCACTGTACTGTTTCACGAATGTGGCCCTGTAAATATATCAGAGTCACAAATTAATTAGCACGACAGCCACGGTTTTTATGATTAAACATCATAAACTTGAATTGTTTGAAACATGTTTATTCAAAAAAAAGGGACAGGGAAACAGGCTTTGCCTATATAAACCCCTTTCGCAAAAAAAATAGAAATAAAAGAACAATTAAAATACTGTACAAAAGGTAAAGATGGGCCAGAGTACACCACATTGACGCAACATTGACGAGGACACACATAAAGAAGATGAGACATCAAAGTTACAATTACAAGAAGATGAGACATCAAAGTTACAATTACAAGAAGTATACATAATTATCATATCAAATCTAAAGTGACCAGACAACTCTGTACATAGTAAGTGCTGTATGCGGAAAGCTGTTTTGTACCGACCCGCACGTGACCCAACACCCGTCACAAGCAAAGCTTGTGCACCAAGCTGGGTGGAAAACGCGCGGGCCTTACTGAATTTGCCAGTATTTTAAACATATGTGTGCGTAATGTCGAAAATAATTTGGTTTTCTGCCTTGGTATATTTGGGATTTCCATACATAATAGTTTGTAGCGTGAAAGGAGCCAATGGTATGATTTTTGGGTGCAACAAATTCCGCTCGGTCGTGTATTTGATACACACGAAGAAGTTATGAAACATATTTTCTACCTGGTCACCACAGGCGCAAGCAGCAGAATTTGCTACACCTATTTTTTGCATCATGGTTGAACTGGCTGCAGCCCATCCTAATTTTTGTATGTAAAATGTTGGCTTTTCTTATCACCAATGTAAAAACTTGAATTAATAAGGGTTGTTTTGCGTAAAATGTTTCTGACAACAACTGTTTGGGAACATTGGTATTTAGCAGGAAAAATTGTCAAGCCATGAAAACAATTGTCCCCTTCTTATTAGAGATTAAACCTACTCAAAACCTGTGTCTGCTGATCAAATAGTCTATGAGCAGAGACATAGGCCTCTATGGCTTGCTTAGATGCCCCTTAAGCTTCATTTATCTTAAGTGATGTCGCGAGTTCATGTCTTTCGCCCCTGCAAACAGAAGGTGCACGGAGTCCGTCTGGGCAGGCAAGGGCGTACGCTCATTTAGAGTCGAGATTTTACTGAACAAGTTAATGAGTATTGCAGAGCAATACATAGTCCCCCCGCTCGTCGCCCACGAGGTTGAATGGACTGCTATATAGGGGTGTGACCTAGATGAAAAAAAAATTAAAAGGCCCTTTAATCCCAAGAGGACCAAGTATTGCATAGCTATGTGTGGTTCCTTACCAGACAGCAAGTAAATGTAGTAAAGATGCATGAAGTTTGGGATAACAATGTTGTTTGGAGTTGAAAGGAACCTGATGCAAATTCACTAGTTTCTTGAATGGTAATTTGGCTGTTTGTTTTTACAGATGCATTACTTACCAATTTTAGTCAGCCTCATGCCCCAGGAACAATGCAAGCAACATTTTGTTAGCTGTAAGTGTTATGGTATTTGAAATATGGCCTGGACAAGGATTTACTCGGAGTTTATACTGTGACCTACATATCTGACCTAGTGACCTATTTTTGCTCATAACACATTTTCAAGTCACAATGAATTAACAGGTAAAATTTCATTACAAGAAGTCAAAAGTAACACAAAATTATAGTCAGGACGTGAAAATACTGAACATTTACAAATCACTGTGACCCACATATTTGACCTGGTGACCTAGTTTTGCTTTATGGCACATTCTTAGATTAAGCTTCACATTTGTGTAAAATTTCATTAATCTAAATAAAAGGACAAAAAAGTTATGGCCCGGACAAGATTTTGAATGGATTTCACAGTGACCTAGATATTTGACCTAGTGACCTACTTTTGCCATGTGACACAACAACTCCCCAGGTAGTATTAAAATAATAAATTTGGTAGCTGTAGGTATTAGAGTAAGGGAAATATGGCATGGACAAGGTTTTACATGGAGTTTACACTGTGACCTGGATATTTGCCCTAGTGACCTAGTTTTGCGTCGTGACACACTTTAGGTCACAATACATTATCAGTAAAATTTTATAACAAGAAGTCAAAATTTTTTAAGAATTATAGTAAGGACATGAAAATACTGTACATTTATGTATGACTCTGACCCAAATATTTGACCTAGTAACCTAATTTTACTTTACGACACATTTTCATGTTAAGTTTCACATATGTGTAAAATTTCATTAATCTAAGTAAAAGGACAAAAATGTTATGGCCCTGACATGTTTTTACATGGATTTCACATTGTGACCTAGATTTTGAACCTAGTGACCTACTTTTGCCATGCTACACTCCAGCACCCCAAGAAGTATGCACATAACAAAGTTAGTAGCTATAGGTATTATGGTATAAGAAATTTGATGCTGACAAGGTTTTACACAGAATTTTATACTGTGACCTATATATTTGACCTAGTGACCTAGTTTCCCCTCATGACACACTTTTGGGTCAAGGTACATTATCATGTAAAATTTCATAAAAAGAGGTCCAAAAGTTAAAAAAATTACAGTCAGGACCTGAAAATGCTGTATATTTACATACCGTGGTGACCCAAATATTTGACCTAGTGACCTAGTTTTGCTTTATGACACTTTCTTAGACTAAGCTTCACCTTTGTGTAACATTTCATGACCCTAAGTAAAAGGACAAAAAAGTTATGGCCCAGACAAGATTTTTCATACATATGTATTTTGTGACCCAGATATTTGATGTAGTGACCTATTTTTGGCACACGATACACCTCTATCCTAGGAAGTACAAACACATTAAATTTGGTAGCTGTGGGTGTTATGGTGTTGGAAATATGGCCCGGAGAAGCTTCGGACGGACGGACTGACGGACGGACTGACGGACGGACGGACGGAAGGACGGACGGACGAGGTGCAAACCTATAGTCCCCCACCAAGTGGACGGGGGACTAATAAGAAGCACTCTGTGATGTGTCCTGACGGTCGTTGTAGATTGTCTTGTGGAGGGAGGTTAAAAGACGTCAAAATACCGCAAAAAGCATTAAAGCACGACTGTAAAGACGCCAAGACACATTAATTACTCCAGTTTGAGATTCGCACGCCATAACGGAAGTGATCTTTCACAAAATTTATGGCCCAAGTTGACGTTGTGAAAGAGACTAATTTCGCAAGAATCCTACACCATTAGGAGAGACAGATATACGAGGTGTCAACCAAACAAGCATAGACAGACTGTGCTGAGAAATATGGCATTTTGTACTTACGTTGAATTTTCAAATGACTTGCCTTATTATCACCAATTTGGAGGCAATGCGCAAATCACATCATGAGAACAGAAGATGAATTAAAAAATGTAATTTCAATTGACTTATTACTTTGAAAAATGCTCCATTCAACAGTCGGTATTTCCAGTCCACACATTTTCACTCGACACAGGTGGATTAATAGGAAGCACTCACGGCACACGCCCACTCTATTCACTCCACAAACCGCATTTTCAAGCAGAAACTCAGACCAGGAATACTGTTTCAGGTATAAATTAGTATAAATTGAGAGCTTTTTGCGGTGGGAGGACTAGGGCCTCATATCACTAAAAGTATGGTCCAGTGACCAGGGTAAAGCAACGGTGCGATCCAGCCATCCCTGTCTTTATTCTGCTTAATCAACTCAACAAGTGACTGATTGTTTTGTACTTCAAGGAAATTGCAAAGACTTAAAGGGCTCGCTGAACACGTCCCAAACTAAAAAGTGTGTGGGTCATGGTATTGTTGGAATTGCCATTGTGAACCTCTCCATTTCTTCAATGTAATTCTTATTATAGCCCTCCAAGAAAGAAAATGCAACAAAGCAAAGAAACGAAAAAGGTTTTTCAAATTGCTCAACGGCAAAGGTGATACCTTTGCTTGAATCTCATGCACAATTCTCATAAAGCAAGAAGATGTTAACATTCTACCGGGAAAATTCTGTAACTTCACTTTCATTGAGCACATTTCAATGCATTAAACAGCGACAAGTGCTCAAATTTTATGCACTGCACTGGAAACTTGTTATTCTAGATCTCCTCGCTTTACGCGTACATCCAGGTGTCGAGATCACGTGACCCCAAAGTCATTCATCTGAAATGGCTTAATCAATGCGTTGGTTGGATGTGCCAGGAACAAATCACTCCTCATGACTCATCGAGACTCTTCTGCCTTTGCAGATATGCAAAAGAAAAAACCTGACGTGTGACAATGGATGCTCTACCAGTGTATGGAATAGGCGCCAAATCTTTAGGAAGTCATATTTGAATCGGATAGAAAGACTTCTCGTTCCCTGTTGGCTTTCAAAGACAATTTAAGCTAGTTTCCCAAGAAATGTGGTTATTTTGATGGGTGCATTTAGCAAGCCTTATCGTCAAATTTGACAAGGTAAAGGAGAGCACTGAAACGTTATATACCCTAGATACGACATGAATTTGCACATAGCCCATAATTTCTTTTTTCCAAAAGTTACTATTCAACCGTGTGCCCAAAAGACGACAATGAGATAGCCACGGAAATGTCGACGCTTTTTTTGCCTTGCCACGTCTGGAAGACCCTCGTTATAAACCTGCACAAACATTGATTTCAGCTTAAGGTTGCTGGCGCAGTAGTCTTTTTCATTTCTGTTCTACTTTTCACTCCTCCCATGAGGTTAAGATGGTTGCCACGATCCATAACTTGAGCATTATTCATACGATATTGAGAGTTTTCACATCATCACAGTGGGTCTTTTTTCACCGCTCCTACCGGAACGGTCTGACAGTTTTGTTTGTGAAGGTCGGCTGTGAACTATTTGAAGGGTGGCTTATCTTGTCACAGATTCAATTTCCCGCAATATCTGAGTATTACCTGTTACTCTGCGGATAAGATATGATGACAACGCAGCAAAACACCAAAGTAAAACGTGAGAAGGCAAGAAAATTCTTAGTTTACCGCTTTGACAGCAAACTTTAGATTCCAGTCTGGCACTTAAAGCACGCATATGGAGAGTTCAGTTTGAAATATACACATATCCCAGGGGTCCTGATTTACTTACGTCATGGATCGGCAGACATTTGTGACATTCACAAGAAATGCGCACTTGATCGTTCTTGGTGAATTCTGAGACGAAAATTATTAGACTTCATGGGGACAACTCAGTCCACAGGAGTTGTATTTATATCATAGAGCATTCCAAAATTTTTAGCGGAACGACTAATATGAATCATTTACATGCAAAAGTAGGTTTTTGTCTTCCATAGCAACAGGCTTACTTGCTTCACAACCCTGTAAAAAGTCGCTTTGTAAGCAATCACTTGAATTAACAGGTCTGTATCGTTTTATTTGCTCAACACAAGGCTACTATAGGATTATGTCCAGCAGCTTAGAACTGTGATCGATACCACATTGCCCTAATTCCCTCTGCAATCCGAACTCAAAACAGTATATGTAAATGCAAAACTATGGAGTTCAGATAGGCGACTGGTGCCAAAGGTTGCAGGTTCGAGTCCCACTCGTTCCGAACATGAAATATATATTTTCGGCATTTCCTTAATGCTGGTGGATTTAAGTCCCCGATTCTGGAAATAAATGCCGACTCAGTAAATATACTGCATTACCGTGTTGATATGGCACTCGCACATAACTACCTCCATTGAACCATTCTTTTTAGGAATGGGGATTTGGTCGAGTGGACATGTGCGTTTCCCATTTCAGCGAGGCGACTGGTGCCAAAGGTTGCAGGTTCGAGTCCCACTCGTTCCGAACATGAAATATAATATCAAATACTACTTCTGTAAGGACTTTCCCTGCTGGCGTACTGGGGATTTTTATTTGCAGTACTTACGTACCGAAAGCCTTTTTAATTTCCGTACTTCCTACCAAACATTATTTGTACATTTTCTTATTTTCCGTAGTTTGTACTAGGGCAAATTACTCGTGTCAGCGTGCTAGGGACCCCCCCCCCCCGCCCCAACTTTTGTCTCTGAACCGGTTTTGGCGCTGAAGCTGTGATGTAGAAACGAAAACTTACACGAACTGTATAGCTCCCATTTCTCTTTCTGGCGCTTCCCAAGTGACATCAATGCGGATTTTATCCATATTGGCCGCATGGGTGAGGACAGTCTGCAAGCAAAATTAACTCTTTCAGTGCCATTCACGTCTCTAGAAAGTCGATCTACTTACCAGATTCGTACTCCTCGTGAAAAGATCTTTCATTCAAGTACCAGCATGTTCATAGTTCCAAACAGAATACTCCGGGTCAACAGCTTCTCCTAGAAAAGCTGTTGACTCAGTCCAAAATTAAAGAGCTATATAGCAAATAAATATTTACCAGGACAACCAGGTCAACAGCGATCGGAGGTTGTAAGCGTCACCTGCCTTTGTTGTAGACGATGCGTTTATATGAAAGCGGTAAAATGGCCCTAATCAACAATTTTTGGGGGCTCACTTTCAGACTTCGGTATATGACATCAATTGGGGTACATACAAACGACATATCCAGTAACATAGACCCCTTTGTTTATGTTGAAGTTCATTCATGCACCGTACTGTTTAATAGAAGGAAAGTAGAATGCAAAACTAATTTTGTAGTAAGAACTATTCTTACTTGAATACTTTATAACGAACTCTATTCATTTAAAGTCCGAAAAAGGAGAGATCAAAATAATCAATGTTACATGCATTCAGCTGAATACACAACCAAACACACACAATTCTTGCTGACACGATTTGTGTTGTCCCATAAGTTTGTATGTCACAGTAACCTTTAATAACGCTCATTCCACCATAATGACGCTTTTCCCGCTAATATCTAAATGTCTTCTGCTAATTGTATTTTACTACTTAAGGGATTATTTTTTTAAATTTTAGATGAAACTTGCATGGAAGATCATTCCAAATTATATGTCCATGGTCAACAGCTTTCCTTGCGCGCTCTGGGTGCACTGCGTCCAGGGCGCGCCAAGGAAAGCTGTTGACTTGGTCTTCTTTCAGGGTGAAATGAGTCAAGTCATAAACTTTAATTGTGACATTCTTGAATAATTTTGATTAACATGGACAATAAGGCGCCAACTACCGTTTTCCACTCACTCATTATCCTTGCTGTTTCACTGCTCATGTAATCAAAAGTGAGATAAAAAAAATTAACTAAGGAGTTTACTTTAGCTCCTATTTTAATGTCTTTTTCTACAATGCGTGTATCTGTCTTTTTTTACGTTGCCCGTGAGTGCCGTATGATTTTTTTGTCATTGATAGCTGCATAGCTATCAGCTTCAATCTTTGCAGAACTACTATTAACCGTGTAACAATTTTCAATTCTAATGTAATTTAGTCTCTCTGTTCTTTCATCATGTATTCCTCCCTCATGATTCTGTTTATTTCATGTATGTATTTTATTTCCCCATTATCCCATTTCTGTGGGCTTAAATCATGATTATTATCACCACCACCACCACCATCATCATCATCATCATCATCATCATCATCATCATCATCATCATCACAAAGCCAGGAGACAACACACAGTAACAACATCTACATTCTGTGTGAAACATGCGCCCCCCCCCCCCCAGCTTCTCAAAGTCCAACTTTGGACCCATGCAATTTTTATGACACTCGATGCCTCAGATCTTTGCTTATTCACATGTAAAGTTTGGAACCTGTCAAAAGCCTCATATGCTGTAAATCGAAGATTTACAAACTTGGAGTTTAACAAGCAAATGACTGGGAATCTTGGGGTGACCTGGCTCGGTCTTAGCTGCCACATCACAATGAGTCGCAGGATACTTAAATGCAAGTAAAAGGTACAGTGGAATCGATGTCTCAATGACTTGAAGCTGTAATGCTCGACTCTGAAAGCCAGCTCAAATAGAGAGGATAATGGAATGCATGAGCTAAAGGTGATCCGGTGAGAAAATCATATCAGCTTCGGTATTGGCCCGGTCCTTGCTGGAAGGAGACAAGCGAAGACCGGTATATGCTTGAATAGTTCAATTGAATCAGCGCACTAAGGGGGTGTCACTTCCCTAAAGCAAAAGCCCAGCTAAAGATTGGCTTCATTCCTCCTGACAAACAAGCAAGAGAAAGATAACTCCGCTCTTTTGCATTCAAAACACCGATTGTCGAACTGCTAAGTTGTCAAACGAAAGATGTCAGAATCCAATTTAAAAAGCGTGTCAGTCAAAGAAACTTGTAGTCAATTTTTACCAGAAGCAGCCATTGTGTAATTGGCGAAAAATCATCAAACAAAAGAACAGGCAATCAACATTTGGGCTTCTGTATAAATTCACATTACATAGTTTCAGATTTCTGCAAGCATTACCACAGTGGCATTTTCCTAAATAAGTGCATCATTATAGCCACCTGGCTTTCAAGACTTCGCAAGCGGTTTTAATCCTCGTAGGCGAAGTCTTATTCCCGCGTGAACCTTGCCTCACGCTCAAGCACGCAGCTCCCTTCAGGACATACCTCGCCGTGAAACTTACCTTGCGGAACCAGAGCTGCACGACAGTATTTAACACTGGTACCTTAACAAACAATTAGTAAGTGTACACCTGAAGGCAGGACGATAAGACCCATGATAGGGTTCAAAAATTATAAAATTCATAGAATATATTATACTGATAATTATTATAGACAAGCAAATGTTTAGCTTACAAAAATATAGGCCAAAAATATATTCGAAACTTTGCAAACTATAGTGCCCATGCGTGTTACTTCTTACGGTATTGGACTCATTGTCGAATTCCCTTTCGCGAATGACATTTTTGTCAGAGTGTCATTTTCGGTAAACTTAAATTTCGTCAACAATTGACAGAATCGAAGACATAACTGCCGTCATTTTCAATGACATCGAACCTAATTGTGGTCGAAAAGTTCCAATCAAAGTGTTTGAGTGATAAATAAGTCACACCTCTGAACAGTGGTGAAAAGCTCCAATCAAACTGCCATAAACAAGTCCCTGGTCTGAACAGTGGTGCAAACTATAGTCTGATTCCTTGTTCCTTGCCCTCATGATTACTCACAGCTAGGCTCAATTGCAAAATAAAACACGACTAATCTGATTTATTGTTTTGTTACATTATTTCTCACATTGATAAAGGGAAACTATCTTCTTGCTGTCTTGAAATGATCAAAATCTGTCCACTTCGATTTTTTTTACCATTGTGGAAGGCGGTATGCCTTGATCAGAGACCATCACGTGGTCAGGAAATAGGTCATGCAAGTGGAACAAGCATAAGAATTTCATAAAATTCGACCAAATTTTCGACCTAATTCGCATTTGATAAAATGAGCCCTTCGGCTAAATATCCATTCGACGATAGAAAAATTCTACTATCACGATTTTCGCATGAGATGATTTATCAACGAAATTGGCTTCTGCTATGTGGCAATCGACGATGTGTCCTGGATCCAATTCTTAGCAACCACGAAGCGTTGATTGTTGTTTGCCAATTATCGCTCATGGAATGGCTATTGCGGCCCGCCATCGGGCCAGCCATTAAGGCTTGACACAAAACTGAGTCAAAGCTATATGTAAACGTCCAGCACCGTTAAAAAGCGAGCGCATTTTAATCCTTATGGACTTGTACATCTTTAATTCTATCGTGCGCCACCTGACGGACAGTTAAAATGTGGCAACCACTTTGCGTTCGGATCTCCAAAGTTCAGTCCACGGCACCCTTAATCCGCACACTGATGCAATGTCAGCCTGGAGTTTGAACTGTGTATAATTTAAAATATACAAAACCAACTGTATGTACATGTGTGATACAGTTCCATGACTGAATAAATTACCGTGCATTATTTACAAGGCGAGACTATTATTTCGTTATACAAAATGCCCCCCCCCCCCCCCGTCGAAAATCTTGGGCGCGAGTAGTCGACCGTGATCTGTAATTAAAGTGTGTGTGTCAATACACACTTTTCTGTTTTTTCCTCGAGTTCGTTCTTTCTTTCTTCTTTCTTCTTTACCAGCAAATTTGTCCGACACTTTTCTCGGACACTATTATACATAGAAACTCAAAACTTGGCATGATTGTACCTCCATACAAGGAGCTGGACCGTTTTACACAGAGGAATGAAGATGTTTAAAATTATGCAAATTAGGGGCATTTGACATTTTAAATCTTGGATATCTTCAAAAGTATAATAGATAGAGATGTCATTCCAACTTCTACTAGGGGGTTATTGACCACTGCACACCCAATAGTTTGAAACTAAAAGTTGTAGCAAGTGTGCATCTAATGAACTTAAAACAAAAGTTGTAGCAATTTAAATTATGCTAATTAGCAGCATTTGAAATTTTAAAACTTGAATATCTTCAAAACTATTATAGATAGAGAAGTCATTTCAACTTCTACTAGGGGGTTGTTGACCATTGCACAAGTAACGAATCTAAAACAAAAGTTGGAGCAATTTAAATCATACTAATAAGCAGTATTCAAAATTTTCAATGTTGAATATCTTCAACACTTTAATCGATAGAGATGTCATTTCAACTTCTACTAGGGGGTTGTTGACCACTGCGCACCCAATTAATTAAAACTAAAAGTTGTAGCAATTTAAATTATGCTAAATAGCACCATTAGAAATTTTAAATCTTGAATAACTTCAAAGCTATAATAGATAGAGATGCCATTCCAACTTCTACTCCTGAGTAAGGAACTGTTGTACATTGCTATGCCAATATGCTTTGAAGACACAAACACTGATTTGCTATGCAGCAAATCATCTTTCCTAGTTATCACTATGCACTCTCCATGGTAGGAACTTAGCTCATGCACGTACGTTACAGTAAGAGGTTAAGAGCTCGCCTGCGCACGTTAATGAAATAGTGACCTATTGCAACACATGGAAAAAAACTAATATTGGAGAATACGACAATTGAACAGAAGCAATCCATGGAGAGAAAATACCATAAAATGTTGCGCAAGCACTAAGAGCAACATCGTTTTATTCGGGCAAAAAGGGCAGTAAGAACCATGCAGGTAATTTAAGCTCTCAAGTGCGCATGCTCAGGAAGGGAGGTACTTTTTACGCGTTAAAAGTATCTCGCGACAGAAGAGCGAGGTCTGAATCATGGCTTGGGAAAGGACGTGAAAGCTAGCTGGCTTGCACGGCGCATCAAGCCTTTGAGTTGTCTTGCAGCAGTAGATTCGCGCATGCTGAAAACAGCTACCTTGAAGCACTGTTCAGCAAGTAAAGGTTCCTTTTGTGAACCTGTTATCTGATATTAATAGTAATTGTAGACACGGGTTGATTAACAAAAGTCCCTCCCATAGTGACAACAAAGGAAATTGCTCTAACTTCAAGATAAAATCAAAGTACCAACAAACACACCCAAAGCTAATTACTCACCTTATCAGATAAATTACCATGAACGGACACTTAGGGATACATATAAGATTATACCCAATCCTGGATTCCCCCCCCCCCCCCTCCAATCCCGAGTTGGAGCCCAGACAATGTTTGCTGCAAAGCAGACCAAGTTCCATGCAGTGGAGTTTATAGAATACGCAGCTTGGGTCTGCTTTGGAGGCCAAGTCAATGTTTCAAGAACATAAAACTTGTTAGCTCGCTTTCACGGGCGAGGTCTCGATCACACAGCACAAGCTTCATATTTGTGTCGTTTTGGCCTTATATATAAATGCCATGTACTCCGTTTGACTCATTCCCCAACATAAGGTAAATTGTGTTTTAACAGCACAAAATGGTATACATGAGAATGAATGTTTAACACACAAGATATAAGACGTCGTTCATTGGAAGTTGCTAAAGCTGGAGAACACATTTGACAGCTTTCCGAGCATCTATTCGTCAAAAAAATATCAGCTGGATGTTTTGAAAAATGAATTTGGTGTAAACATATTTCAGACATAAGAGGAAATGACGTATACAAATTACACAAACAATCCATTGATAATTTGATAGGTGCACATAAAGATGAGATGAAGAGGAATTTTAATATCAAAATTTCTGAAGAAGACTCCTCTATTCCGCATTTGTTCTGGATACCCAAATTACATAAAAACCCTTTAAAATCTAGATTCATAGCTGGTGCTTCAAAATGTACAACAAACCAATTATCAAAGGAAGTGACATTGTGTTTGACTGCAATTAGGAACCATTTCCGTAAATTCTCTAATGCGATTTCTAGAAACTGTGGAATAAATTGTTTTTGAAGTATTAGCAATTCTTCCATGTTTGTATCTAAGATCAAAGATTGAAAAGCAAAAAATATCAAATATTTTGATTTTTCGACACTGCACACGAATCTACCAACAGATGAAGTAAAAGTTCTCTTTCAGAATTAATAAGCAACATGTTTAAAGATAGTGGTAAACCATACATAAATATCAATTCATAAACAAAGAAAGCAATAAATAATAAAGAAGTAACGTTAAATCTTACACTGTTGAAACTTTGATAGATGCAACAAATTTCTTTTGGATAAGATTTTTGTTCAATGTGGACCATTGGTTTCAACAAAAAAAAGGCATTCTAATGGGTAGCAACTGCTCCCCGTTACTGGCAGATTTAAATTTAACTTTTCTTGAATTTAAGTATATGGATAAACAGATGAAAAGGGACTTTCAAATGGCTATAAAATTATCAAACAACGCAAGATATATTGATGACATTGTTTGTGTAAATGTACAAAATTTCAGGAAATTGCTAAAGAAATTTACCCAAAAGATGTCTGTTTGGAGGGTAACAGTTCAGATGGTTTCACTGATGTGTTTCTGGACTTGGATATTCAGGTTACTAATGACAGATTTTGTATTAAAGTCTATCACAAAATAGATGAGTTTAACTTTGAAGTAGTTGACTATCTTTTCCCGGACAGTAATGTTTCGGAAACTATTGGACATAATACTTTTTTGTCACAGATTTTGATATTTGGTCGTATTTTTTTCCAAATTTCAGGACTTTGTATCTAGAACCAAATTTATTGACAATAAACTTGGGTCAAGAGGATTTAAAGATGTACTTTAGATCAAATATTTCTACAAATTTTGCTATAAATATCCAGAGATGGTTAGAAAGCTTCGCTCCAATAATTTTAAAGATTTTAGATTTGCCCGTTTTGCTACTGAATTTTATCTTTTGATATCATTCTGTTTAATGTTCACCTTTTAGACATTTTAGGTTAGCTTGTTTCTGTTAGATTAGACCACCAGGGGCTATCGATAGCAAGCAGCGGTCTACAGCAGTCACAAACTTGCCTAATTGTGCTTCATATATGGTTTAAAAACATTATATTTTAATTGCATTTAAATTCTAATGACTTTCATTCTTTTCTGACTTGCCGTACAAATTTTGCTGTTAATATCCAAAAATTATTATAAAGTTTGGCTACAATTATTTTACAGTTTTTAGACTTGCCTGTTTTCCTACTTAATTTTAGCTTTTGGTATTATTCTGTTTTAATATTCACTTTCAGATATTTTTAGGCTTACACGTTTCCCGTCGGGTTAGACCCCCTGGGGGTATCGGCAGGAAGCAGTAGCCTACGACAGTTACAAGTTTGCCTAATTGTACTCAAATCGTGTCCAGAAAAATTATGTTTGGATAACATGTCTTCGACATAAATGCTAACGACTTTTATTCTTTTCTGACATGTCTAAATGCGCATTTACTCAGTATTAAAAAAATGCTCAAAATTGACAGTATTTTCAAAAATTTCACAAACCTGACAAATTACGTTGATACATTGTCTCGGGGTTGGCTGTGAAATAGAGCTTAATTGTTTGGAGACTTTCAAAGTGACGAGTAGTTGTTGTCATGGAGTTTGTTTTACATTTCTGGTGCAGGATGTCCATTGTTGCAGTACTTGTTAGGGTTTTCCTTGGTTTGTACAGGTGGTCTAGCTGCACCTGTTTATTTTACAATCACTGGGACTGAATATAATGCCGCAGTTTGTTTCTGCTTCAGTTATACACTGGCAGGTGGTTTAATTAGGATAAGCTGTCCAGCCAGAAAGGGTACATATTGATTCAGGGGTAAGTCAAATTGTTGTTATCTGCACCGGCACCATACAAATTTAGTAATTATGTTTTGTTTGACTGGTATTCTTCCTTTATGTTGAAGCTCTGCATTTATAAGCAAAGCTTCACGTATTTAGCAAATTCATCATTCGCCACGTTCATATTTATCCATTATTATGTGGGTTGTCTTTGCTCAATATTTAGCTTAAACAAGGAGCCACTACTCATAAAAACATGTGCGGATATAGGCTCCGAAACATGTTCTGAGTAGTTACCCGCTGAAGACCCTTTAATTTATTTGGGACAGCCTATGTCAAAATTCTATAGAAGAACGTTTGCGATATGACAATAGTATTTCCATGTGTATATAGGTTAGACAGTGACAGGTTAGCTTATGGAGAGTAAAGAGTTTGGACTGCGGCAAAGGGTAATGACTACTAGGAAGTGGTTCTGGCCAAAATGACACAAATACAATGGATAATCTTTCAAAGTAACCCATTCCTGGTAGAAGTACGATTGCGTCAATAGCTTTCTTCGACGCGGGTTGGGCACAATGAACCAACCCCGTCCCAAGGAAACTATTGACCTACATGTAGGGCGTGCCATCATGAATGGTATTACATACAAATTTCAGCAAAAACGTTTTCCAGTGACGAGAGATTTCAGTTAAAATTTTATGGCTGACAACAATTTATATTGGGCGTTTATGGGCGATTTTAGTGGGAAAGGATTAAGATATATCAAGTAAGTCATGCAACTGAAGTCTGTAAAGTATTACGATTTGTTATTAAAGGAAGTGGATGCTGCGGTACGGAAATGTTCACAGTGTACTTTGACTTAAGGATTGTGATACGTTAGCAGGAAATTTATTTTGTGGGGCTCAGTCTTTCAGTCGGTCAGATGAATAAATCTGAAAAAAAAACAGAAGGATAGTGAAATTATGAATAAATCAGAAAGATAATTAGATTGGATAAAACAGAGGTATAATGACTCTGCTGAAGTCAGAAAGGCAATGAGAGGGGATAAATCAGAAGGACGGTGACTCTGTATAAATCAGAAGGATAATGAGTTTCTGATTAAGTCTCAATGGAAATAAGACTCTAAACAAGTCTGTCGGATCATGAAACTCGGAACAAAAGTTGGAAGCAAAATTAATTAACAGGATAGACATAGAAAACGGTGCGAGAAAACTGTTATAAATGACTTGAAATATCTTCAAAGAATGAAGATGGTTTTATAATTTTATCATGACTAACTCTGTTTTAAAGTGTATCCTGGTATATCTTTGCAATAATGCTCGTGTTTTCTGATGCTCTTTTAAATTTGATAACTTCACTGGTCAATATTTCATTAGCCCAAGCAAATTAAGAGGAATACAAAACGTGAAATGCTTCACCGCGGCAATTTCATTAAAAACTTAATCTGGGAAAATGTCAGGTCAACAGGCAGCATATGAATCAAGCAAAGTGTTTGTTTGGACTCAAACTCGGCCACCACTGGCCAGAGGGAACGAATAAGGTGCAAGAGTCTATTGAACTCGGGTAATACGGTTAGCAATATGACTATACTTAAACAATCTTCATTTTGGCGATCTATCATGGCAGGCTCCGGACTCTGATAGCAGACAAAGGTGTACCCTCTATTGGTCAACCCAAGCAAGCGGTCATCTTTTAGATGAAATGGTCGTCACCTCTTGTCACTGCGTTACGAATTAGCAAATAAAATGTGTTGCTAATTTATTCCAATTCAAACGATCAATCTTCTCCAAGACGATAAAGGTTAATCAGGTTAGGCTATATCAAGTACCGTTTTGCGGCTGTTTTCAAGACACTTGCCACCACATAGGAGGTGTTTTAAACAATACACTTCCAACTGATTGGTATTGATTAGGGGATGACCTGATATCAACTGAAGTGGTTGTGGAAAATGATGGAAAGCGCCTCGCGGTAAAAATCCACCATGTTGTGGAGGTTTCAGTGGCTCCGGCATGATTTACCAAGTTTGCTTTGACTACATAAACCACACTGAGCCAACACTTTGTTGAACATGACAGAGCAAGTATGTACAAATGTCACGGATTTCTCTCGTACTGCAAGATTGCTTGCAAACTGTTTTATTGATTAAGTTGGGATTCGTCCTATCAAATGTTGCGTTGATCTCTGTAACAAACTGTTGTCACCCTAAGGTTATTTTGGACAATATCTTTCAGAATCGGTTTGGCGCCTTTCAGAATAGTTCGCAGTTAGCTTGAAGTGAGGTCGTATCTTGAGAACAACGTATTGAAACAAGAGTCCCATGGGTATCGTGCTCTGTCGTTCTGCTAAAAATCGATTTAACTGCGTGGTGTGCAACAGTGCCACACCTTGTCTGTTGTCGTGTACCAAAATAAATAACACAATGCAATTTCTCTACTCTCCGCAGCCAATCCAGTTGCTATGTATGTCTAAATCTATTCCCTGGTTAATTGATATCATCACATTCGATGCATTATGTGACCATTTGGATTATTGGACTTCACCAGTATCATAAGGAATCGAGATTTTGCCTACAATACAGTATCGCTAAATTCTTGAAGAATCACAAAAATAAATAAATAAATAAATAAATAAATGAATGAATAAATGAATAAATGAATAAATAAATAAATAAATAAATAAATAAATAAACAAACAAACAAATAAATAAATATATAAATATAAATATAAAAATAAATAAATAAATAAATAAATAAATAAATAAATAAATAAATAAATAAATAAATAAATAAATAAATAAATAAATAAATAAATAAATAAACATACAATTGTTCACAAGATCTTTACATTTTTACCCATATATCTCATAATGCTGTATGCGTTACCAACAATATTCAACTTGCCCTAGATATTTGTACACTTGATAAGTCATGAATATTATTGGCTTCCGTATACATGACGCACAAAACATTCTTTATCGCTGTGGATCATTGCTCCAACTTTAAGTGGGGGATTTTAACACTGACCTGTCGCGACTTAGATCACTACATACACAACACCTGGTGTCATTCATTCATGCTGAAAGAATTGTTTGTGGTGTAAACCATAACGATAGCCAAATTGATTATACTTTTGAAAGTAAAGCCAGTCTTGATAGGTCTGTAATTGACCACTTCTTGTTATCTGAGAATTTGGCTGCACTGCTGAGGGCATACTATGTTAAACACGATGGTGACAATCTTTCCGATCACGCCCCTGTCATTCTTGAACTAGATATCCCTACTGATTATTGTGAAGTTCCTTTTCCGGTCATGGCGCCCAGACCACTATGGCACAGGGCGACACCTACTGATAAACTTCGATACCAGCAGGCACTTGAAAATAAACTGAGAGGTATTAAAGTTCCTTGGGTGGCTATTCAATGTACTGATTTAATGTGTAAGGGTAGAACTGGTAGAATGTTTTCATAATGATGTTGTCACTGCTTGTTTGGATGCAGGTGAATTGACCATTCGACACAAATCTGAAAACAGCAAAAAAGTTATTCCCGGATGGAATGATTATGTTGACAATTATAAAAGAGAGTCCATATTTTGGCATTACATATGGAAATGCGACAATTCCCCCCGAGTCGGGGTTATAGCAAACAGAAGAAAAAACACGCGGGCTAAATACCATTACGCCCTTCGGTTTGTTAATAAAAATAAAGATATGTGCAGCGCTAATAGATTAACGGATTCCATGCTAAATAACAAAACAAGGGACTTTTGGTCGGAGGTCAAACGCATCAGAAACACGGGTGATTCTGTGTCAGGCGTCATAGACGGAGAAACTGACCCTGGTGAAATTGGTCGACCATTTGCTGAGAAATACAATGATCTGTATAACAGCGTGTCATATGACACTCGTGAGATGCATATTTTGAAACAAGAAATTAATGATTTGATTTCTGGCTCTGCTTCTAATCATAATGCTGAATGTTCTGTATCTGTACAGAAAATAGTAAATGGACTGGGTAAGTCGAAAAAAGGTTAACATGACGGAGATCAAGGATACTATTCAGACCATATCGTTAATGGTACTGGCTGTCTCAATGTCTATCTTTCGCTTCTTTTTTCATCTAGGTTGGTGCATGGTACTGCTCCTGATGAACTAACTAAACTATGCTAAACCCTATACAAAAGAATAAGACAAAGGCACTGAGTAATTTCTGACAATTACCGGGGTATTGCGTTAAGTAGTGTTCTCGTAAAACTATTTTACTGGATCATCTTAAACGATCATTCTGATACTCTGTGCACTTCTGATCTGCAATTTGGATTTAAAGCCAACAGTTCCCTAACTCAATGCACTGGTACATTGCTTGAAAGTGTCAATTATTACACCTCTCAGAATACCAACATTAATTTGGTTTTTCTCGATGCCACTAAGGCGTTTGACAGAGGGCATTATGTAAAATTGTTTACGTTACTGTTGCAACGAGAATTACCCCCCATATATGTTCGACTATTGCTTAATATGTATACTACACAAAATGTAAGTGTTGTATGGCGTAATGTAGCCTCCGATGCTTTTTCATGTACAAATGGGGTCAAACAAGGAGGTGTGTTATCTCCTATATGGTTTGGTGTATATATCAATGAGTTATTAGTACAACTAGAAAAATCAGGACTCGGCTGCCACATTGGTAATACCTTTCTTGGTGCTTTAGCTTTTGCTGATGATCTGGTCTTATCATCCCCTACTATGTGTGCCCTTCCTAAGTTTTTGGATATCTGTGCTAATTTTGCTAAAGAGTTTAATGCGGTATTTAACTCCGACAAAAGCAACTGGATGTCATATTCCTCAGCTGAACCATGTGGCTCACTATCTTTGCGCGGTGAACTCATTGAGAAAGTTCAGGAACATATTCATCTTGGTCATACGTCTCATTTGACGACTGCCTGCCAGGACACACTGCAGATTACTGCCGTTAATTGCCAGGAACTTGTCTATTGAAATCCAATTGCACAAGCGATTCTTCAAATTCGTACATAGTATATTTAATAGCCAAAATGAAGTTGTAAATTTATGTGCCCGACGGACTTTGGCTGAAAGCCGTTCAGCTACTGGCAAATCACTTAATGCTCTACTAGCCAAATACGAGATAGACAGGAATCTGTTTGTAAATTGCAGCTCCTTCAAGAGAATTAATGCCATGTTCATCAGTCATACCCAGTCAGTAAACTGCTGTGACCAAACGAAGGCGTCCCTCATACGTGAGCTCTGTGACATTCTTGACGGGCGTCTTAGTGCAATATTGTGTCATAGTGAAATTGATGACCTTATTGAGTATTTATGTAACAGATAACTTTATTTATTTACTTTTTCTAATGCTTAAATTACAACCTGCTTGAACTGTGTACCACGAGTACGAAAATAAAGATATATATATATATGTATGTATATATATATATATATATATATATATATATATATATATATATATATATATATATATATATATTATGTGAGACTACTTGACATAGTCTGATCATTCTTACAACTAATTAAGAACTCACAACTGAGCTGATTGCTGTCACGCCCGTCTGGACATATTGGGCGTTGCCATATCCATGCTCCAACTGTCATATGTACCTCAAAATCAAAGCATCGTGCTCATATATGAAGACAAATGGGTATAATGTCACAGAAAATAACAACTGAAAAGCAAGACTTTAACTTTTATCTAGTTAAAGAGGACTGAGTCAACAGACACGCCCAACACGCCCACAAGAATCATTATTGACCGGAAACATATTGATTTTATGGGGCGTAAAAAAAGTACATACCTGTTTTTCCAGTGGAAAGGTCCCTAATGATTTTACTAACTCTTGCAGGAAAAGTTTTGTTTGACTCTCTTAATTTGCTTCAGTAGTTTGGATCAGAGCATACTGCTGTGTATTTTGGGGTCACAGAGTGGAGCACATGTTAAGGAATTCCAAAGGGAAATAGCCAGTTTGGGAGGTAAGAAAAGTGTAATGCTCTCAAAATCATGCTTTGTTACGTTGTCCCGGTGATGACAAGAACTGCTGTATGCACATACCGACCATTTGGAATATCTCTTCTGATATATTTTGTGTCGGAGTTCCCTTTTGCCTCAAAACTGTGTGAAGATATTTTGAATTTAAAACTACACCAGGAAGATAAGTCTCCAGAGTTTCTTGTAGTTCCTCTTTATAGCCTTTTTATGTTGTGTTGGGTACAACGACAGCGTTACACTTACTTTCTATTCGCTGCCAAAACGATAATACAACACAATGTGGACATCTGTAGAGTTCTTGTTGGGTACCTTATTATATACACCTTCATGATGTCTTTGATTTGCGAACTGCATAATTCAATGAAATGTAATGTATAACTGAAAATAAAAGGCTTGATATCCATTCAAACATACCGAAAGTCCTTTCGTTGTAGCTGTGTCATTCTTGAAAGACAAACATAGACAGTACTTTACAATAGTTAACAGACTCTGTGTATCTGCTAAAGCTAAGCTAATTGTGTGAAGATTTTGTGGTAGGAATGACGTCACAAAGCTGCACCATATTTCAAAAGTATTGTCACTACTACATGTGGACCCATAATCTTTACATGTTGTATTCTGATCAACTGATCAACTCTGATGATGGTTCTGAATATCGTCCGCCAAAATAAAAAAGGCAAACAAGCAAAAATGCAAGACACAAACACAAAAACAAAATACAAAAAAAAAAAACAACGGAAAACACATGAAACAAAAAATAATACAACAAAACAAATACCACATATTTACCCGTTTCTTCCCTGTTTAAACTGAGGGACTCAGAAATCCAGAAGAGAGAATGTCTTATTTGACCACCATTGTAAGTGTGATGGGAGCTCTGGTCTACAGCTTTTTGTAGCTTGTACACCCAGAGTGCATGGACCAAAGATGCACATTGATAACATCTGACTCCTTACAATCAAAATTGGAAAGTCTTGTTGAAATTGTTCAACGCACCGTTTGTCTATATTTAGTATATATTCTGCAATAATATATTGTATTGCCCCTATCGATGTGCGTATACGAAAGTAATTTTGCCACAAATTACCTGGGTGATTTTGCCTGACAACAAACACAATGCCACTCCATAAGTAATTTTTCAAAGAAATAGCTTTTTTGTCGTTTTCTGCAAATTAACTTCTTCTAAAGTAGGAGTTTATTTCCCTGATATCGACGCCAAACAATTGCATTGTTAGGTACATTTTGTAACAGAAACAACCACAAAAGAAATAATACGGTACTTTATTGAAGTACACAAGTGCGTTCGGCTGTTCCCAGGACACCAAACAATTGCATTGTTAAGTATATTTTGTAACAGAAACAACCACAAAAGAAATAATACGGTACTTTACTGAAGTACATAAGTGTGCTCGGCTGTTCCCAGGAAACAAATTCGAATGACGTCAAAGGAGGAATGCTTAAAAGGGGAAAGAACATCCATTTTACCCTTAACCGTAATGTTTCGACATTTATATATATATATATATATATATATATATATATATATATATATATATATATATATAAATATATAAATATATATATATATATATATATATATATATATATATATATATATATATATATATATATATATATATATATATATATATGGTTCCGATAACCCCACCGACTCCACTGAAAAGGCCTGAGTCCCGACCCTAAGCAATGTTTAAGAAATTCAAGAAAAAAAAAAAACAATTGAAGCCGCCCTACCCCAATCACAACTGATCGACCCTGGCTGAAAGATTTAATCGAGAAAATGGCCGTCGTGTCGTTATTTTGCAGTAAAGTCAACTGAAACACAGTAATTGTTTCAACTTGTCTGTAGTGAAGGGGTAACTTGGGATATTTGTCTATCTATCTATCTATCTATCTATCTATCTATCTATCTATCTATCTATCTATCTATATATATATATATATATATATATATATATATATATAGATATGAGGTATCTCCCGACTGCGGTGATGTGGCATTATTTTGCCTTTGTGTGTTTTTTTTCCCATAACATCTAGCCTTTTTACAAATGGGTCGGCCTGTAGACGTTTTCAATGATAAAACACAGGGGCTATAAATTACGCTGGACTAAAGGGCATAAACAGTCAGGATAAATTCCCCTGTGTCCTTTGTTCTATTCCCATTCATCTAAATAACATTCTTTTTCATCAACCATTTAAAACTCATACCTCACACAAGACTTGCTTCAGCTTGAAACTGAGAACTGCATACGCAATCAAATGAGGTTTGGTCGAATAAAATATTCTAAGAAGAATGGTATTCTGACTCATATCGTTTCCGGAATTACTTCATGCGCACGGCCAAGTCGGACACACCAAGCTAAAAGTATTGTCAGTCATTCACGACATTATTCTGTACTTTCCCGTACAGTGCGTTGAGAGTTATATAACATGAGGGGCCCTAAGGGGTATTTGCGTGATACGTTATCATCTATATTTATATCTCGTGAACTGTGAAATCGAAGATTATTTTTGCCTGATTCGTGATTATCTGATTATAAGTATTTGCGTGATTCGTTATTCTATATTTATTTCTCGTGCACTCACTGTGAAATCAAAGATTCGTTATTATAAGTATTTATTCTCGTAATTGTATTTTTTTAATTTGGATTTAGCCATGAAAGTACATTTAAATTTTCTGTGAATCGTGATCACACACCCCCGACCCTCTAGCATGTCTGCTTATCACTTTACTGTGTGCGGAAAAAATGTTTAATTTGTACTGGACAGCATCCTGGTCATATTTGGAATGTTATTGTTGTGTTCTTATCTGCGCATGTACATGTTCTTTTTTAACTCTTTTGCCGCTTATGTCATCAAGAGCCATGCCCGTGTGAAATGGCCTAGTAACATTGATGTCAGATGCAACTCCGTGGCAAAAAGAGCTTTCATTCAAGTACCAGCCTGCCTAGGTTTCCTCCTACAAACAGGATTGGCCCAGGTCAACAGCTTGCCCCGCATTGCGGCCAAAGCGTGGTTGAACGGGAGAAACATGCAGATAAATTAACGCTGGAACACCAGTTTTCTTTTCCTTAATTTCATGTTTATGTTAGAGCAAATTTCCATGTGGAGAATGTGCACGAGTCGAGAACCTGAAGCGCCGTTTTGCATGGCGGAATACGCTTCACGCACATATACTGAACCCCAATGAAAAGTATCCACATAAAAAAATTAACACATTAATTTTGTAAGTTACTAAGTACTGTGTGTGCATATATGCATGGTTTGGAGCCTACATCAGGGTCATTCAGGACAACTTTTTAACTTTTGCTGGGTTGTTACATAATGCATGTGACTTTTGTGCACCGAATATGGCTTCTGACCACCACTCCTATTGGATGGCTAAAATGACCTGATGTTTTCAGTGGCTTTAAAAAGGGATGTTCAGCCAAGAAAAAAGCCAGTGGTCTCAGGTGTGTTGAGGCGATCATGCCGCGTCTGAGCCAAGGTCAAAGACACCATGCTTTGGGGCTTGCAGAGGGTGGAGTCCCAATCACTCAAATCGCACAAAGAATGGGGTGTACTCGGCGCACCATCCAACGACTAATTGAACGGCAACAAGAAACTGGATCCGTAGATGATCGGCCTAGGCCTGGCCGAGAAAGAGTGACAACACCTGGCCAAGACCGTCACATCCGGCTGATGCACCTGCGAGACCGTTTCCGTACAGCAGCCCAAACAGCCCGTGAGACTCAAGGGGTGAATCACCGTCCTGTCAGTAGTTCTACTGTGGAGAGGCGACTGAGGAGCAGTGGCCTAACAGCCAGAAGACCTTACAGGGGTAACCTGCTGACCCAACCCAGAAGAGAAAGACGACTGCAGTGGTGTAGAGCACACTCCAGGTGGACTCGCCAGCAGTGGAATACCGTCCTTTTTACTGACGAGTCCCGTTTTTGTGTCAGCAGAGCAGATGGCAGAGAACGTGTGTGGCGCCGGACTGGGGAGAGATATGCAGATGCCTGTGTCCGTCAGGCAGATCGATGGGGTGGACCCTCTGTCATGGTGTGGGCAGGCATCAGCAACCGCTACCGGACACCCCTAGTGGTCATTCAAGGGATCCTCAATGCTAGGCGGTACATTGATGAGGTGCTGGAGCCGCACATGGTCCCATTTATGGAGCAGCATCAAGATCTGGCGATCTTTCAGCAGGACAATGCACGTGCACACTCTGCAAGATTAACAATGAACTTTCTCAATGAGAACAACATCAATGTCATGGAATGGCCAGCGTTCTCACCCGATCTGAGCCCTATTGAACATTTGTGGGATCAGTTAGGCCAAGGTATTCAACGGAGGACACCTAGGCCTACTACCCGAAACCAGCTGATCCAAGCTCTGCAGGAAGAATGGAATAATGTTCCCCAACACAGAATTCAAACCCTGGTCAGCAGTATGCCCCGCAGATGTATAGCATGTGTTGATGCTCGAGGTGGCCACATCCCATATTGAACAGAAAAATTTGTGTGACTTTCAATTAGGGCAGTTAATGACATTTTTTGCCTGTAAGTGACGTTAATGTCGGTAGAGCGTGACTTTATTTTTACGCCAGAAAAGTGAATGCTTTGTTAAGTTCTAAGCACGTCTAGGTATGAAATGTTTCAAGTATAAACAATAAAATACTTCAAAATTGGCATGTGGATACTTTTCATTGGGGTTCAGTATACAATCGTTGCACTTTTTACTGAAACGATGGTACAACGGAAAAGCGTCAGGACTAAGCGAATAATATAATTGTTTGAATTCATCGACAACAGTTTTGGTTCCTCAGATATTTGATTGACTGCAGTACATATGACATGAGGCCTCTCTCGAAGTCCATTTTGCCCGGTACTATTGATATTACAGTGTTGGTGATATGACGCGAAGGGAGTATCTGTATTAATTTGGTGCGAACAACAAATTTATGTAGTCTGTTTTTACATGTCCTGCAAGAATGCAAGAATGCCAACAGTCAAACTGTCATTTCAGGGCCAAATATTCAAGACCACAGGGGACACAAAATATAATTAACAAAGAATATAACAGCAAATTTTCAATTTTGATAAGGGACACACAACGTGAATTGGTCATATTTTAAACATATTTCAAGGTTGTCCCTGATGATGACGATAGCTGGAATCTCCTGGCAATGCCACTGGCCAAAATATGTACTGTATCAATCTAATGACTTGAAAGCAAGAGTCATTGCATCAGGTTGAATCTCTGGATACTTCAAACCGGATGCCTGTCTGATTGAAAGTTTCACGTCACACTATTCTATGGTCAGTTTTCTCCACAGGTCTTCGTACTCGATGCATGAGGCAATCTCAAACTGTTTAAACTGTACACCAGCAAGTCGTATGAATAATAATAAAATTTCCAAAAGCACATTTCAAGACGTTTTGCCTATCGACTCTTTTAAACAAAATTTAATGTGTACAGATAGATAGATAGATAGATAGATAGATAGATAGATAGATAGATAGATAGATAGATAGATAGATAGATAGATAGATAGATAGATAGATAGATAGATAGATAGATAGATAGATAGATAATAAAACCAGTTCCACAATAATAACACCAACGAAAAATGGAATTATTAACTGGAAAATGTGTTCTGGCATGTACGATTGTGCAAATGATTTCTGTGTTTTTAATTGACAGATAACTGTTTTGCGGCATTACTGGTGCTGTAAATAAGTACGATGTACCACACAGATCCTTTTCTCTGTGCTTGTTTATCAATCTCCGCGCTAGTTTTTTAAAATCTTTTTTTAAAACTTGAAAGACAGGTAATAATGACATTAAAGTGTGTGATATTATTGAGATATTGCAGCGTCGCATGAAAGGTGTTGCAGATATCCGGTATCCCCATCCTTTTCATATAACCTACTTAAGACACTATGAGATTATGAGGAAGTAAAACACACACACACACACACACACACACACATATATATATATATATATATATATATATATATATATATATATATATATATATATAATAACTGGTTATGAAAGTGCTGATTTGTGTCACATCTTTCTACTCATAATAAGATGCAGTCTAGCCATACGCGTGTGGAACAATCCTCAGTCAGTCGCTTGATGAGTCTGAACTTTTCACCCAGTATGCCATAATTCAGGGACTGAGTTGTCACTAATTGCAACTTTAATTCCAGTTATGTTGAATTATCAACTTGCACGTACGGTTCATAAAATGGACAGGAAGACACGTGAAAGGAACATTATAATTATTTTTATGAATATCAACGCCATAAGTCCACTGTAACACTTTCCCAATCAAACAGGTCGAGTGACTGCTAACGTCACTTGGCGTCCGCTGGTTTTATTGATTGATAGATTCTTTCATGCACTCATTAATTCATTCATTCATTCATTCATGACACGCTTTCGGAGTGAAGGTATGAAAGCCGCCCCTCAGGTTGATGCTTCCTTTTAACTCATTCCACCCTGACAGAAGACTGAGTCAACAGCTTTCCTTGGCGCGCTCTGGGCGCACTGCACCCAAAGCGCGCCAAGGAAAGCTGTTGACCATGGGCATATAATTTTGAATGATCTTCCATGCAAGTTTCATCTAAAATTTTGAAAGATAATCCCTAAATTAGTAAAATACAATTAACATACAACATTTAGATATTAGCAGGGAAAAGCCTCATTAAGGCGGAATGGGATAAACAGATTTACTTTGCGTGCTCTACTCAGGCCCCGCCATGCTCCTGCTGCACTATGGCAGTTGACTGCATTTTGTAACGTGACACGGTGAGTTTTAACCCTTAAAGTGCTAGTCACTGCTATAGTCCTTTTCACATTGCCGTTAAAACATATAATGTTTAAAAGATTAAAATCCGCCACGAAGATACCTTTCATTCAAATACCAGCAACCCCAGTATAAAGCAAAAAGTAGTCTTAGTCAAATTTATTAATAACTTTCCTCGGGACACTTTGGGCGCAGTGCGCCCAAAGTGTCCCGAGGAAGCTGCTGACTCAATCTTTGGGTGAAGTGTCCATGCCCCGGTAAATTCAGCCTACTATCCCCTTTCTGGCCAAATAAAGTAAAAAGGATTCATGTATTTTTGGAAAGATCATGATGTAAAGATTACAAACAACCTAAAATCATGACCCTTTGATGTAAATTGTTGTATAAACAACGATTTTCGTTGATCTCCAAACACAATGTAACATGGGCATACAAATGTGGAAATAACTACTTAATAGTTTTCTCAAACTGCAAATTGTTAACACAGAGTTACTGGCCACATGTGTGGCTACAAAATCGTCCCATAGATTTTTTTAACACTGTGTTTGTTTTGCAGTCATGGGGCCTCAAAGTTCCTGCCACCAGACATAATGGTTTCCTAAGGTTTAGCTCTCCATAATTCCAAAACAAACACCCCGTAAAAAAATCTATGGGACACTATTTTAGCCACATATGTTGGGAGGAATCCAGTGAAAACAGATTAAAGTTTGGTTAAACCAGTAAGAAGTTATTTCCACGTGTATAACCATGTTTCATTGAAGTTCAATATAAAAGAAATGGTTGTTTATACAACACTTAGCGGAAAATGGTCATGCTGTTTGTATATTCACAATCTGCTGGTGATAAACTTTTCAAAAATGCATACTTCCCATGTATTTACATGAATACTTTTCGCTTTATTTGGCCAGAAAGGGGATAGTAGGTTGTCTTTACCGGGGCATGGCCATTTCACTTTAATTAGCGCTTTAAGGGTTGATCTTTTGAAAGAGTTTCTTTACCCAAGCATGCCAAGTGCAAGGACAAAGGGCTAAACGATCCCAGCATGCCAAGTGCAAAGACAAAGGGATAAACGGTCCCATAATGCCAAGTGCAAGGACAAAGGGCTAAACGGCATGGATATAAGAGATAATATGACACGTTGGAGGTCGGTACTTCTGATGATCGTGTGATTGGGCGTGATTTGGGAGCAAAGTGCGCTTAGGAAAGCTGTTGATTGAGTAAAAACTTGGACCTAAAAGAGTTACATGAAAAAGCAGACAATATTTGACACTGACAGTAGACGTCGATGGGTTTACTAATCTTGGTGATTGGGTTAAGACCAGTTGCCTAGCAACAGACCAGGCATGTTGGTGAAAGTGGAACCATAGGATAGGCGTATGGTGGAAAAATTCAGTGTGGCTTTGAGTAATACACGTATGCTGTCTTTGAATGGAAGGAATAGTAACAAGTGAAATTAAAGAAGGAGCTTCATTTACATGTACACAACCACTCGTAAAGAGTCAGGTGCAGCCACCCCTCCATCTCCCTCCTCACTAGGTACTTCAGCTGTGACAGAGTTCTATTTCTAGATGCTGCCAATTAGTATGCGTTAAAGCTGCATAACTTCTGTATGCACACTTGCAAGTTGTGCCTGCCTCACATACACCAGAGAGGCTTGCACATAAGCTTGGCCGGGCGGTGTAAGACATACGGCTGGGATTACACAGAGGTTTATGTAGTTAAATTGAACTTAAGATGAGTTAGAGTACTTTGAGGCAATTTGAAAAAAGTATGTTCCGTCATCCAAGATATAAGTTGGGTGCATTGAAGTAAGACTTGGAGCTCGTTACACTGAGGCTGCATTGTGTCAAGTGTGGCTTTCCAACATTCTTCCTGAAAACCAGTTGATTACACAAACCCGTTGTATCTGCTACACACTGTGGTACTGAAGTACCATTATACACTGTCGTAACATTGTCGTACGATCATACACTGTAGTACTGAAGTATCCACTGTGCACTGCAGTAACATTGTCATACCGTCGATAAACTGTAGTACTCAAGTACCCATTATACACTGTCATAACGATGTCGTTCTGATCATACATGTAGTACTGAAGTGCCCCTTGTACACTGTTGTACCTGAAGTACCCATTGTACATTGTAGTACCGATACTAGACTCTAGTACTAAAATACCAATTGTACATTGTCATACCAATAAAGCGCGATGCCTCTATATGAAATAGTTAAAAAAGTAGAAAGACTGGTTTTTCGGTTATCTGTGGAATGATAAACCAGATAAAATAAAACGCAGTTATATGATAGCCCCAACAAGAAAAGGTGGTTTAGGCGTTACACACATAACTTCACAATTCGCTGCAATTCAATGTGCATGGGTAAAGAGATTATTATCTGATGTAGATGCAAAGTGGAAATACTTATTTCATGCACAACTCCCATGCAGAGAACCTTTCTTGTGGGAATGCAATTTTCACTCAAAAGACATAAAAGACATTTTTCCAAAATTAATTAGGGATGGTTCAACATTATCATCATTTTTGAATTAGTACTTAGGGTACTAAATTTCATGACCCCCTCCCTCCCCCCAAATTAGTACTTTAAAAATGATGATTTTCCCCCAAAATCACAGCAAAATTGCACAAAACAGGCCAAAAATTGACCATCATTTTCCATATCCTGTGAAAGTGTACAGACCCATTTAACCCCCTCCCCCCTTGCGTACTGTAAGTACTAATTCAAAAATGATGAAAATGTTGAACCATCCCTTAATAAGTTTTGGTTTGAAGTAGTTGAAAGTTGGAGCAAATATAAACATCATAATCCAGAAACCGGTTTTGAGATTAAAACAACAACAACAACAACAACAACAACAACAAAAAAGTAATTTAATTCACACATTAAGACAGACAGGGAAGTTGTTTTCTATAGAAACTGGTAAGCAAAGGGAATCTGTATATTTAGGAATTGCTGAAGGATAAAAGAATTTTTCTTTGTCATGTGTTGAATTCAGTCAAAAATATGATATTTCTGTTAATTTCCTTATATACGAAGCTATTATTTCAGCAATCCCAAGGGAATGAAAGGACAAGCTTCAAGTGCCTTCTGGCCTTGAACAAAATTATCAAAGTCACATTGCGTTAATTTTGTCTGTTGGAAAGGTACCCAGATTTGCATCCTCTGAATTACTTGATTTGCACGTGGGAGATTTTGAACCATGGGCAGAAAAATGGAAAGCAGAACTAGACTATCTTCTTACTCATAAAGAATTGTTTTGATTTTTTGACAACATGTATTTAGCTACAGTTTCTTCACCAATTCTCACATTTCAATTTAGATTTTTACACAGGATTGTATAAACTAAGGACAAATATTTAAGTGGAAAATTATACACACAAATTTATGTACTTTTTTGTGGATAAGAAACAGAATCCATTTTACATCTATTTTGGGAATGTGGTTTTGTTACCATATTTTGGCAACAAGTTTTTTCATCCTGTTACGTGAATGAGACTGTCATACTGAATTTGACAAAACTGAAGTCTTTCTGGGTACAAAAAATGTAAAGCCGGTTCTTGAACATATATTTATACTTGATAATGAGTAATTTAATGCATGCAAATATGGAAATAATAATCCAAACTTATAAAGGTTCATAAATATTATTAACAAAGCAGATTGAAAATTCAGTCGCTTAAAAGAAACAAAAAAAACCCAGAAACATACAACAAAATGGAATATGTTTGAAATAATAGAATTTGGTGATATGTAAAGTTATAGACTTGGTCTGAAACAACAGAAGTTTGTTAATTTAGGAAATATCCTGCAGGCAACTGTATAATTTGCATTTAAGGAAAATAATGGATATGACAAGGGTGACAGGGTATACCGGTAGAAACGGGGGTGGGGGGCTAGGACCTGGGGGGGGGATGCCTTGTGCGGGCTTTCAGTCGCAGTCATCCCTCTGACTGTGGCAGAGTCAGTGTGCTGACCTGTGGCGGGGAGTTTTTTTAGTACGAGGGGTGGAACTGCAGGGGGGCTCTCCTGTTTACCGCACCCCCATCAACACCTTGTCACCCTGCCGCCATTTTAATATGTCATTAATGAAGCAAAAAACAAAGTAACACACAACAAAATGGAATATTTTTGAAATAATAGAATATGGTAATGTGTGATTCGTTCAGGTACAGACTGGGTCTGAAGTAATAGGAAGTTTGTAATGTATAAATTACTATCTTGATAACTATGTAATAAGGATGTAAGGAGAGTCATGGATATGATACCTTTTCTCACTCCTGTTGTATCAATTTAAACACAATGAAAACACATCTATACATATACATTTGTATATGAAGTAGTATGTCACATTTCAACGTACTCTGTCTGGTGAGTAAAAAAAAATCATATCCAATAAGCTTTGAAGACACACACACTGATTTGCTATGCACCAAATCATCTTTCCTGGTTCTACTATGTATTTGTAGACTGAGCAAGTGTTGCAACAAACAGTTCTCTTTCCTTTTGAAATGGGAAACATAACAATAATTTTTGTTACTTTTCACAGGCCCGTCGGTGATATTCTGGCTATTATCAAATTATGACTTTGAGATGAGCCTCATTGTCCCTGTCGGTCCGGATAAAGTCGAGACGCAGGTTTTTTCGTACACCTGAGCGTACCTAGCGGCCCATTACGATTAAGGCCAGTCTGTATTACATTTACTTTTCATGCAGATAAACCGTTGTGCACCTTTATGTCGCTATTTTCTAAAACAGCCTCGCAAGGGGAACTGTGTAGATTCTGCATGAATTGCGGAGCAGATTAAATGGTAAAATGGGATGTATAATTCCATATTTTAATCCGTTCTCTCTCTCTCTCTCTCTCTCTCTCTCTCTCTCTCTCTGTATATATATATATATATATATATATATATATATATATATATATATATATATATATATATATATATATATATATATATATATATATATATATATATATATATGACTCTGTGTGTCAGAGAGAGAAAAAGCTAGAGATGGAGAGAGTGTGTGCGTATTGGTTATAGATATAATAAAAAGTATGTTATTATCGTATAAAAATATTTGAAAATACTAATATGCCATTGACAAACTTTATGTTAGTACTGTAATACGTGATGGGTGCTATTTTGTCGCATATGAAACGTGTAATATACATGTCATTACACCTTTTTCTCTGGAATTAGAGGAATGCTAGTACTTGAATGACAGGTCATTTTTTAGGAGGAATATTAATATGACATCCTAATGATAATTCAAACCAGTTTGACTTTGGTAGTTTGACTTTAGACGTGATTGGCATGAAGAGAGTTGAAGCGCCCCGCTCCCACCCCCCACCCCCATCACTTTTTACCACTTGGAAAGCTTACTACCATTGAATCTCATGTCAGCCAATAAATATCCTGGACGGTCGATCGATGTCGCCTTTCTAAAGGGGTGGATTTCCTGATAAATTATGACTATTATTACTATCAAATAATTTTCCAGTTCTATCTCTTTTCCCTGGTTATTCATAAGAAAGTAAAGTTCTTCTGAGTTTACTTTTTTCGTGTTAGAATGAAATGGAGTCCACAGCTGTCTTTGACCCCAGTTGGGCGTTAAGCGTCAAATTCGCTAAGGAAACCTACTGACCTCGATATGTCATGATGAATGTCCTCTACTGATGAAGCACAGTATAATTATATGTAACTGATGGGTGCACGGTTGGCCGAGCTGCAACACGCTCGCCTTTCACCTCTGCGGCCCGGGTTCGATTCACGGCCGGGAAAGCATGTGGAAAGAGTTCCTACCACTCTGACTGTGCACAGTGGTTTTCTCCGAGTCCTTGGGCTTCCTCCACCAAATATGTAGGTAGCAAGTATACGCCACGATCTGTGCCATGGAGAGTGATTAATATAGGCTTGGTCTGCTTCTCAAAGCCATGTAAAAGATATCGGTCTATACTTTATGTAACTGTTTGAAACGAAATATACAATGCTCTGCTTAGCTCAATTCTGTGTTCTATAACTTAGCTTCACATATGTTTTAATTTGAGAGCGGAATGAAGTTTACACTTATTGCCTGTCAAAAAAAGCTATTCTGTCCCTAAATCATTCCCTCTGTTTGAAATATTATTGTTCATTAAAGAAATCATACCCATAATGACGCACATTAAGTGTACCCTTAGAGTTTTAAAGGTCATCAGGGTCCTATTTGCAAATTGAAAGCACTCGGTACGTTAATTTCCCGTTTTCAAGCACAACAAGATGATGAGTAAGAATAAACCACTTCGATATTCTTATCTTAATTAATATTGATAGTAAATGTGACGAACTTCCAGATTATTTTTAGCTGAGTCAGAACAACGACCTGTTACTAACCAAAGTCGCCAGGCCGATCAGAATTATTCATGGGCTCCGTGACTCCCGACAGTTTTAAAAATCCAAAATCAGTGGAGGGTGATCACTTGAACAAACGCGGTAGGAACCCACGCAACGTATATTCCCATCAAGTTTGGATTGAATACGGATGACGGTTTTGGAGAAGTTAAAAATGTGAATTAAATTTGCAATCCGCATTCACTTAAATAGTCATCAGGAATGGATGTATCAACCAACAAGTACCCGAACTGAAAAATTCGTTAAAATCAGGAATCTGCAGCATCACCATCTGGTAACAGCTTAGTTTGATCCTTCAATAAAGTACATTTCGACTAAGATTTAGCAGCATAAGAGGGATAGTCTTGCAGAAGAAATCGAAAAAAAGTAAATACATACAAAAATTCGATTAAGATATAAAAATTGTAGCGCCACATGTTGAAAAGAATAAGGTATACGGACTCTAGAAGTCTCCCTATATAATTCCGAAGTACTTGGTTGGCAAGCGGTTTTGGATAAGATTTTGAGATTTTGGCCAAAAAGCCCCCCCCCCCAAAAAAAATAAATAGATAGATAGTTTGAATAGATAGATAGATAGATAGATGGATAGATAGATAGCTAGATAGATAGATGATGAATGAATAAATGAATAAATAAATACATAAATAAATTAATTAATTAATTAATTAATCAATTTATAGATAAATAAATCGAGCAAGACCATTTGAACAAACTCAGTAGAGACCTACCCAAGGTACATTCTTACCCACTTTTAATTAAACCTGTGCAACGGTTTTGGAGAAGTCAAAAATGTAAATTACCACTACAATCCGCATTGACTGACATAGTACTCGTTAGAAATGTATGCTTCAACTCAACAAGTGCCCGAATTGAAATACCCGTTAAAAATCAGGAATCTGCAGCAGTATCACCCAGTGAACATCTTTGTTTCAACCTTCCACAAGGTGAATTTCCATCAGGCTCCATCAAGTTTCAGTACAATCTGAGATATGATTTTGGGGCAGAAATCAAAAATAGCAAACAAAAACAAAAACAAACAAACAAACAAACAAAAAACCAAAACAAAAAAAACAAACCAACAAACACAAATTCATCGAAAATCAAAAAAAAACTGCGGCACCACCTGCTGAACAAATTAAGATCTGGGGGTCCTCAGAAGTGTTCCCATGTAATTTCAAAGAAGGTGGTCTATCTGTTTTGCCTCCTAAGCAGACTTTCTTGGGGCGATACACTATGTTGGCCTCCAGCGTTCGCCGGGGGGTAGTAGACCGCCAAGAACGGATGTTTAGCAGGCAACTATCTGTTCTGCAGACGAAGGTTTTTTTGTTTGTTTGTTTTTTTTTTTTTCGTTAGATTTTGTCAAAAAATTAGCAAAACAAATTATTAAAAAAATCCCAAAATTCAATGGAGCGAGGCCATTTGTACAAATTTAGTAGAGAATTACTTAAGGTACATTCCTTCGAAGTTCGAGTTGAATCTGGATGATGATTTTGGAGAAGAAGTCGAAAACGTTAATTGCAGCTGATGGATGACGTCCCAAAACTCACAACATAACCTCAGCTGATAGACAAGTCAGCCGTAGTAAAAAATTAGCTAAAAGAGCCTAAGTGGATGAAAAGTTACAATGAAATCTTGGTCTCAGTTTAAATGTACAAATAATGAATACAGGTATCATAATAACAATTGGGAAGAAGGGCATAGCCCTATATAGGTCTCTCTTGCAAGAAACTAAACGTGCACAGGACAGACGGAACATCACAACGTAAAGTATGGTGTTCCTGACTGATCTCTGTTTGCAGACTCAACTACCAGTGGCCCCTTGGATCGGACTCTGTGAGGAGCACCGCGCCATGCAGACACGGTTGAGTAAGTCACCAAAATAAGCACGAGGCAGATAGTGGGACTCAGCATTTTATGATAATTTGCACGCAAAGTAATTATTTGATAAAGCAGAATTATGTTGTTGAGCAGCGATACCGTAGTAAAGAAACATACGCTTTCCAGTTCCTGTTACGCTATAGAGTTTAAATCTCTTAGTTCTTAAAACATAATCCTGCACGAATAGATATATTGCCTTATTATCATTGCAGTTTCAATCAACAGCACCAAACAGAACAGTCTCGAGAGTAAAAGTGGTATACTGTGTAAAATTTCAATGCAACTGGTTTCTCTGGACAGCGTACGGTGGACAAACAAAAAGTAATGTCACGCATCTTTGATACGGAGATCACAAGTACATTCTGGAGATTCTGATAGGATAATCTTATATAAGTGACGTTCAGCTGGATGCAACCCTATCATAATCTGATATGAATAACAACAGGAAAGCGATTGCCAACATCATATAATTGCACTTGCTTTACTGGTCTTTGAATACTGGCGTTAATTTTGTTCTTGAACTCCTTTAAGGATTTTTTACATCAAAAGGTAACTGATTCCAAAGTCTAGTTGTGGAAGGAAAGGTCGAGTTGTCAAAAATATTAGTTCTTGTTCTAAAATGGGGTAGGTCGAAGAATTGTCTTGTATGATAATGCATTTCAAAACTTTGATTATCAGCTCAGATATTGCGCAAGTAATTTGGAACTAAATTGTTAGTTATTTTGTACATTTGGGTTAGCTTGAGTATTTGTCTTCTTTTTGTTAAATTAAATGTAACTAAACCAGTTTCCTCATCCAATTTGGCGCTTGTGGTACGTATAGCTCCTGTAATGATGCGGGCCGCAACCAGCTGAACATTTTCTAGTCTCAATGCATCAGCTTGGGTGTAGCCGTCTACAGTAACACAACCATTCTTCATAAGGGTCGAATGAAGGAAATAGAGATCATTTCAAGATATTCCCTGTCGAGAATGTATTGCAGAGATTTCATTATTTAGAGTTGTTTTGAGGCTTTTTGAAACTGCTAAGATTGATATGTTCCCTCCATTTAACTCATTCCACCCTGATGACGCTTTTTCCCGCTTATATCTAAATGTCGTCTGCTAATTGTATTTTACTAATTTAGGGATTATTTTTCAATATTTTGGATGAAACTTGCATGGAAGATCATTCCAAATTATATGCCCATAGTCAACAGCTTTCCTTGGCGCGCTCTGGGCGCATTGCGCCCAGAGCGCGCCAAGGAAAGCTGTTGACTCAGTCTTCTATCAGGGTGGAATGAGTTAAGACCTTGTCTTAGTACAATACCCAAATACTCAACCTGTTCAACGTTATGTAATTGATGACCCTGAAATGATAAAGGAAGGTGATTTGTTGGTTTTCGTTTTCGAGAGATTAACATTGCATCTGTTTTCAATACGTTGAATCTAATCAACCAGTCAGAGGACCGAGACTGTGCAGAAGAAACGTCGTCATTCGTGGTATTGCAGTATGACAGGGGTTATCCACGGAAAGAAATAGTGAGGTGTCATCTGCAAAAAGTTAAATATTAGAGTGAACAACATCCACAATATCACTGATGTAAATAAGGAACAGAAGATGCCCGAGAACTGAGCCTTGTGGTAGACCGGCATTACTGTTCCACAGTCTGACGATTTAATGTTTATGTGCGCACGCTGTTGTCGCATATACAAGTAATTATCGAACCATCTCAGTAAGGGACCAAAATTTTTTCCAGACTTTATCGAAGCCTTTACTTATGTCAGGAAAAAGCAATGTGTACTTCTTTCTGAAAATCGACAGTCAGATATAATTCATGATATAATGATAAAAGTTGATTTATTGTTGAGTGACCAGGTATGAAGTCCGATTGATTTGTCGATAGAAGCATGCTGTTTCTGAAGAAATTGAAAGTATGTTTAAATTATGTTTATCATTTTCTTTATTGTCTTCCCACATAGCATAGGAGGGAAATTGACCGATAATTGGTACATAAACACAGATCACCCTTCTTATATAAGGGTATAATATTTTCTTGTTTCCACACAGCTAGAAATGTTATTTAACGAAAATATAGATTGAATAATGTAGCTAAGGATTCACATCTGGATAGTGCCCCCTCTTTTAGTAGACGAGCGCTTTTGTCTTCGGAACCAGTGGCTTTGGAAGTGTTCAAACTTTTGAGCACGTGCAATACTTCATCTCTAGTAATAGAAATATTATCAAGTATGTTAGCAGCTGTAATCACGGTTGGAAGTAATGAAGCATTATTTTGATGTGGCCAGAGTGCTCTGCTGTAAGAAAAAAGAATGAAAAATTTGTGCCTTCGAAAGGTTGTCTGTGATATGGCGATTTTCATGCAGTAGGGAGGAAATAGCCGAAGAGTGATTTCGGCTCATGACATGTTTAACGGTTCGCCACCATATCTTATTTTCTGAGTTTGCGTTTTTCAGAAAAGTACTTAATTTTCTACTGCGTTGCTCTTCATACAACTTTAATTCTCTCTGATAATTATTACGTAGGTTGTTTTAAGTAACCCAGGCATGAGTGTCGTATTTATTGTCTTTAGCTTTTCTGTATGCTCGAATGACGCTTCCTTTTTCACAGCTAAGTGCTGAACTATACCAAGGTAGGTCTGACGTCTCAACCGTTATGGCTTTATCAGGAACAGATTTTATAGCTATGTCGAAATATTTTTCAAACCAAAGTTTACAACACGCCTTCATATCATCAGATTCAAAACAATTATCCCAGTTTGATTGATTTAAGTTATCCCTAAATTCAACAAAATTTGCCTTTGTATATTCCCAAATATGTCTCTTATAAGGAGGGTCTTTTTTGTGTCGGAATAATAGATCCACGGCTACGACAGTATGGTCGCATTTAGAAATCAGTGGTAAAACACGAAGATCTTTTACAAAATTAGGTGCCTTTGAAATAATTCGGTCCAAACACGTAGACGTAGAAGGGGTAATGCGTGTTGGTTCTCTTATATGCAGGGTTACTACGTTTGCATAGCAAAATCGCTTTAGTTTCTGTCCAGAAAATGTACCAAAATCAGAGTTTAGGTCACCAGTCAAAAATATGTTTTGTGTACCAGTTGATTTAGCTATGTCAATGCTGTCCTGTAGCTTTCGCCAAAATGAGACTGTAGAATTTGGGGTTCTATAGACCACACCTCGTAAGAAATTGTTGTTTAGACGACACCAAGCAAGAAATTGTTGTTGCTAACTCTGACCTCACACAACAGTTATTCAGGGTCGGCAATCTCTAGGTCAAAGCGACGGGAGAATGAATGATTTCTCTTTTATTATACTGACTTGTACTATTACATAGTCACAATCATGTATACTCCAAATACAAAAATACAGATTGAGTACCAAGCCAGTTTTATGCTTATAAATCAGTTCAAAAGAATAATACTTTATAAGGCAACTTCTATTGAAACAGAGCGTTTCTTAACAAATAGACCTACAAAATATACTAGTTTGGTTTGTACAGTGTATCTTATCTTCAAGACCAACAATTTTCTATAAATTTACTGAAACGGAAATTGTGATTTTCCATTACATATTAAAGTTTCTGTATATCAGAGAGCTGAGAGAAGTCTGGATACTGTAATAAAGTACCCCTTTCAAAACTGTCTCTAATATCATTATATAAAGAACACAAGAACACAAAATGTAAATCGTCTTCAGTATTGTGACCACACAAATCACAGATACGATCTTCTGTATTGACCAGTTACGATTTTAAGTTTCACTTTCTCTAAACGAAGTTGAGCAATTAAGGAATGTTGCCTTCGACTAATTGAAACCTGAACATACTTTTCCATAATAAAAGTTTCTTTAAGTAATGCATATGTACGTAATTTTGGTTTTGACGCTACTGGTAGTTTCCATTTATTTTCTTCTAAAAAATCAATCTTATCATCTAATACCTTTAAATCACACGTGCCCCTACCATTATATGTATCATCATACCCTATTCGGTCTAATATGTACTTCACATCATATTACCAGTTTTGATTACTTAGATTATAGCCCCAATGAAACACCTTTTTTGTTAGCCGATCATCATCCATATTCAAAAGCCTATTGCACAATCTCGTAATGCAAACATAATTTTTATTTTTTATATTTCTCCATCCCATATCACCATGTAGCCCAGGAATTAGGGCTTTCTGTATTCCTAAAAAGTATCTAATCGCTCGATTTTGAACACCTTCTAATTCTTCATAATTCTACCTCCCCAATCTCCTGCACAATATTATAGATGAGCTAGAACTCAAGATTCATATAAACATGTGAGAGTTTGGTAAAAAAATATGTTTAAAAAAATTAGATTTGTTAAGTACATTTCCAGAGCCCGTACACCTGAACTTGCCAAAACATGAGCATTTTTTTTTTTATAATCGAGATGTTCATTAAAATTGACTACCAAATATTTATATTTTACTACTATTCTAAGCTCTTGAACATGCATTTGAAAATTATAAGTAGTTTTTCTGGCTCTTTACGTATAAAGTATATAACATTTGATTTTGAAAGATTAACTTTCATTAACTATTTGTCACACCAACTTTGCATAAAATTTAACATTATCTGTTGTAAGTTGTCCTCATTTTCTGAAAATAAAAGAACACAAGTGCTTTGGATATATACAGCGCCACACCACCCTCGACGACATTAGTGCCATCTCTCCGTATAATGTAATGAAACCAAGGTGAGCTCATCGTCCGTTATGGAAGTCGTAAGGTAGGTTTCAGAAAGAGTGACTATGTCAACGTCGGCAGCAAGGTTGGACTTAATACTCCTCAATTTTTGGGCAGATAGGCTACAAATATTGACATGGCAGAGCGTTATATCACAGCAATCATCGGCGGATCCAGGGTTTGGAGTATTTTCAGACTAAATACCCCCTCTTAAGAGTAAAAGAATTTATAGAACTACCGGTAGATATTCATCGGTTACGTTGGAAAATTCAATCGTTGGGACTTAGAAAATATAAGAGTAAGATTTGTTGCCTTACTTCAAGTGTATGTAAGCTCACAAGGCAGAGGGCACACATTGAATAAGCAGCAAGAGGGTAAAAGACAAGTATATTGCCTATGTGTATGAGAAAAGTGGGAAACTTGTATCTGGGACGGCTGCAGACAGACAATTATGTATATCTTAAAAAGACATGAATCATGTTACAAATAAAACTTACAATGTGGGTTATGAATATTGTCATTCAATTCCAATGTGGACATGAATAAAGTTTGAAGTATAATAATATTGTGATATTAAAGATATTTCCCTTGTATATCACAGAGAAATGTATCACGTAGGTCGAATTATAAAATGACAAGGCGCTCAGATGCTGGAGTAAAACAATAGAATGCCTGAACAAAGCAATTGTTCCATTACACATCGCTGACATGAAAAACCAGCAAACAAGATGTTTCATAAAATATGTTGGTGCCCATGAACACAAACAAAAAAACCAACGTATTCGTAGCAAAATACACATATTGTACAATAATACCTAAATGACCCAACACTTAAAGATAACACAGACAACGCAAAGACAGACGAAAAACGAACATAAATATAAATATAGAAAATTCCGAACATGTACAAAAAATTTTTGGTTTTTCTGAGCCGAAATATTAAAATTTTGCTAAACATTTCACCAAACAAGCCACTGATTTCCTCACAAGTAGAAATGTACGGTGATAGTTTGTCTCGAGTAATTAACGTTGATGACAAAACTTTCGAAAAATAACTAAATGTGGTGCTCAGGTGAGGAATTAACTAAATCTTTTTCTCAAACTCTTGGGATTTCACACTAAAATGGTTCAACTTGACCATGGTGACAAAAAGGTACAGAACAAATAGCGTCCGTTATTTCTCACAAATCCATGGCACTAACTACTTCAAAAATACCAAATTCCCTACCTGACTCCCAAAACTTTGTACCAATTCATCCGACTGACTGGCTCAGCTGTGTTCATTTTATACAACACAGATATACATCTGCCTGGACTCACTCCACACGCCACGATGTAATTCTATTCGAAAACGTCTGTCACTCATGTAGGGACAAAAAGCACCATTGTTGTGCAGACCAAGTCGCCGACTGATTAAACAAAACTCTGATATTTAAGTTGAAATAATGTTTCAATGTGAACAGTTACTTCCCTTTGCTCCATCTCTACATGATTCTCAATCCCCAAATATCTTTCTATCTAAGCCAACGGCTACTCTAACTATTTCAGAGATTTTACAAATCAATGCCTCCAAATTCCGGACAACTTTGTGGATAAAGAATTGAAGAGTAATGTAAGTACATAATTACGCACCCGTCACGCTAATTCACCAAGTTAAGAAGCACTAAATGACTGATGCGTCTATAAACAACAAGCTTTAATATTGCAAGTCACGCACGCGTGTTCCTTTGGGTAATTGTTTGAGGATGGCATCAAATGAATCCCTTTTCTTTACCCATATGTGTTTTAAGCTAACGCCCAGTCAATGGCAAAGACAAGGTCATTAACGCCTGCTTTTGGCCATTTGTTCAGCGACGACAAAATTTATACTTTTTGGCTTCCGAGGATACAATCAGCCGTGATTTTTCTTCATGCACAGTGGCTTGGAGGTCACTTGATACTGTTAAAAAGGATAGTAAAAAGTACTGGCAATGACTTCACATATATCGACCTCTAACGAGCTTGTCTTTGATTTTAAATTCTTTGCTACCTGTTTAAGAAAATTACGCGCATCCGAACATGCCAAGAAGAGACGTGTCCGATTTTACAAAGAGGTCAATTCAGATTTACGTCAAAGGCCGTCCAATGCACAATGGAGGTTATTAACGTTGGACTCTCCGAGACCTTGAAAACAGAGGAATAAAAATGAATCATGGTAAAACAAAGGATTCAATCCTTCGTTTTACCAAGGGGGTTATATAGAGATCCTTCTTGCTTTTATCTTGTTTCGTTGCTGAATGTTTTCCATGAAGCTAAATAAAAACAAAAGAAGATCCTGGAAAATATATGAGATGGCAAAGATTAAAATACCGCTTTAAGCACCTATGTTGCGTCTACCATTGCGTGACTGCTCCATAGAGTCGATGTAGCCACTCACCATAAAAGTACCTGATTTAAGAATTTGATGGAATGTTTTCTACTACATCTTCATTGAAACGCAACTTTTGATTTGTGAATGGGAACAAGGTGTGTTGGGAATTCTCATCACGAGAGAGAAGCTGACGTGTTGAAGTATGGCCTCCATACACCTATCATTACACACGGCACATCTATGTAGTTTACCTGAGTTGGTGAATGTTATGAATATTTAACTCATTCCGCCCTAATGACGCTTTTTCCGGTAATATCTGAATGTCGACTGCTAATTGTATTTTACTAATTTAGGTTTTTTTTTTTTCAAATTTTTGGATGAAACTTCCATGGAAGATCATTCCAAGTTATATGTCCATGGTCAACAGCATTCCTTGGCGCGCTTACGGCGCATTGCGCACAGAGCGCGCCAAGGAAAGCTGTTGAGTCGGTCTTCTGTCAGGGTGGAATGAGTTAAAGCACTGTGATTTCTCTAGGTAGTTTTTAGTTTCTCTGAAAATTCATTATCATTCATTTGTAGTGCTGTCTCCTGAGGGAAATGCTCCAAATGGACATGTATCGAATATAATTGGTCCTTCATTTTTTTTTCATAGAGACAGATTCCAGAGGGATATATCATATGACACTTAAGGAGAATTCGTGGGGGGAGAATCAACGTTATTTCCATGGAATGGATTGATATTAAACGTCATGTCACATTACCAGATCAGCAAAGATGTCCCTATTAGTGAATAAGTTGCACTGTCCGTTTGTCACATATTTTGGTAAATACAACTAAGGATATCACATATATTTGGACGAAGTTTGGACCACAGTGACGCTACACCGTAAAAACGTTGTTGTGCAAAGCAATATTCTAAAGAAAACTGTACTCCCAGTAATACACTGGATTTGCATAGATACACATACAGTGACTAATTATGGAACAGGGTCGAAATACTGAAATTAAAAATAGCAGCAGAGTTGGTCTCTTTCAACGACTGTGGATAAAGTAGCAGTAAAATTAATCTGCCATACATTTTATAAATGCAAAGCAATGAATAAACAAACCACAACTGTCTCTGGAACTTAAAAGGACGCGTTTTCTCTGTGCAAAAATGAAGATTAATCTATTACAGAGAGGATGATTTTTAATTGTGAGTAAATTGATTTGAATCCGTGGCTCTGATACAGCCACAGAGCTTCACAGTCGAACGGATTCAAATTTACTCGTAGTACTGCCTAGGTCTATTCATGAAGAGTGTGATCAAGGCACAGTTGAAGCATCCATTTCACATCTGTCGTATCTCACTAATCCACAACCCCAAAGTTGATTAATGCAATTACTCCACCCCCCAAAAAAATCCAGCCAGAATAGAGTAAGACTGGAATGTTGATCATGCCCAACAAGCTTTTGCATCCTATAACTATTTTCCTTTTGACAACAGCTTAATATTCTTTAGTGCTGGTGACGGGGCTTATACCTCATCCCCTCGGCACATTATACCCTTTGTCTTAAATTTTATTTATGCTGCGATGCTATTTTTTTTTTTAGTCATGTCTTCCTTCATGTTCTCTCTTACATACTGCATGTTTTTATCTCGTCAGGACTTTTTCTCGAGAATATATGAGCGAGAGTCTTGAATTTGGCGTCAACATATCCCTATAAATGACCCTAAAAGCTGCAGAAATCAGTGTGTTGCAAATTTACATAGTGGATGCATCAAATATTGTAAAAACTTCAACATCTTGAAAATTACCGAAAATTAGACATGCCAATCTAACTTGTACATAAATTATAGCGAGTCCACTGAATATGACAGTAAAATATATTACTTTGAAATATGCTGATACGAGACATTAAAAGTTTATGCATGGGGTTCTGCAGGCCCTTTCAAAGGGTTATGGTCTGGCATCCAAACTGAAGATGTCACATGTCCTAGATCATAAGCGGAGCTGAATCGTACAGCAGTCAGAATGCTTTACGGGTATTTGCCACTTATGGTTCCCCCAGACACTCAGTACAGAGCCAAGCAAGCACACACTGATAACATTGATGCATGCATGTAATTTGGCCAAAAACTTGTGACATCTCTTTTATGAGTTGTGCTGCTGTCTTTCGTGAACAAACTCTAAATCATTTTCTTCCTTCCTTGTGTTAACCCCACTTTTATCAAGGTTTATTAAATTGTACTTATACCAAAAGACAGAAACTAAGAAATGGCGGTAAACTTTTAAGAGTGTCTACGGTTAGAATTTAAAAATACTCTACCATTTATTCTAGAATATGGATCCCTTCTATTCAATTCCATTGATAAAGCCAAATCATTAAAACACTTTTTATCCTGTCACTGCGTTCCTGATGATCCTTCTCTCTAATTAATACATTTCCTTGAAAAGCAGATGTGATAGCCGTAACACACACCTTTATTACCCTCCCAAGGGCCCCATTGTGGGATAATGCTTTAGAAAGCATTCATAATTCGTTCTTTAGAGCCATTTTGGAACATGCTGCACCTGGTTTCGGCATCTGCTCACAGAAATGTAGAAAGATGCTAGAGCCAGTTCAGTATAGATGTGGTCCGCATGTAACTGGTTCTGATGAAAATACATGTATCAAGAAGAGAGGAAAGGTTTTAATTTGTTTAGTGAGGGCAAGTCTAAAAACCATTCTTGAATATCTGAACCTCGTTTTGAATCATAAAATTGCCAAGGGCTTTTGTCGCAGACATCTCCGTGTTTTGACTTTAGTTGCCAATAGGACCAGCGTTATCTGTACTTTGCGTAATGTTAACGAACGAGGATATATAAAATATAAAAAAAAAAACAACATGGTCGGAAATTCTTTTATTCCATTAGCCACTCACCAGTTGAATACAGTTTCGCTGGGCGTAACAAAGTAACCATCAATTTACATCTGAAAAACATATGTAGAATTAATCTATTCTCCCACAAAGCTTCTTCATTCAAGAAAATGTATTTTTTAAAGTTGAATATCCTAGTAAACCGCTGAGGGTCGATTTTGGTGCTTTGAATATATATCTTTCTCTAGTAATCTTTTGGGTCTCGAACTTGTAACTGTGGTTTCAATTCTTACACTGGTTCATTTTATGCCGCATTGTCCACTTTTTAACGACAAACTGTCTTCACAATGGTTACTGATATTTTAATACAATAATACAGGGCACAGGTGTTCCTTTTGAAAACTTACTGCTGTATGAGAAGGTATACAGTTAGTTTTATTCTGCAACCCGTCTGCGTCATGGTACTAACCGTTCGGTCATGGATAGAGTAGCACATCATAATATCAGCACATTATGGTTTTAGTTGTTTTAAGAGGAGACGACACTGGAGATAATGATCAGAGATTAGTGCCTTCGAATTTCTACAGACTCAGTGATTAATGGTTATTTGTTAAGCATATATCCCCAAGGCATATAATGTAAAGGTGAATGTGTTTGATTTTAAAGCCTTCAGACTTAAAACCTGGAAATCATTTCATCATTTGAGCCCCCTGCCCCCCCCTCCCCCCCATTGAGCGCAATCAAACACAACTGTATGTTTGTATAGATTGTTGTTGTATATGTATCTTTTGGTTTTCTTCTGTTCTTCAGATTTCATGGTAGGATCACGAATGTATATCAGTTTGTATTTACACAAGCAGAATAATTTGGATTAGCCTTTGGCTATTTTTCTGATATTTGATAAAGAAATAAAGTTTATTGGTTCAAACATATTTTATTTAAAAAAAACAATAGGAAACAGGCACCATGCTTATATGAATTCTTCTCGTGGAGTAAAAATGTTAATGATTACAGTTATTGCAGTTGAAATACAATTATACTTATGCTTCAATCAGGAACAATATTACATGCAATGTGTATAACTCGGTAACTCCGCAATTAAGAGTAATCATATTATGTGCAATAACAGAAGGCATGGGAAAAGTAAAGGAAAGCAGCATAAGTCACAGGACAACACAGTAACACGGTCATTTTTAGTAACACTGAGAAATATATTCTTTCTCATTCTTTCTATCAATGAGACTTACTACCTCGGTCGATTAGAAATCATGAACATTTAGACGATTTTAAATGGAACTTCACATAAACAAGAACAAACCAAAATGTAGCGAGTTGTATAACTACGGTGATAGGGAAATTGCTGTTACAAGGTGAGAATGTGCTGCTGCACTCAGCTTAATGATAATCTTTTTAGAATTGGCGTTGTTAAATCATAACCATGCCCATGTGGAGCAGAATTGGAGAACATTCATCATTTTTTGTTCGAATGTAGTAGATATAATTTATTCAGAAATGAACTGCAGACCAAAATAATACCTTGTGCAAATGTTAACGTTCACACGTTACTATTTGGAAGTAGGCAAAATTTAGATCAGGCACTACATCATTATATTAAGAATTCAGGAAGGTTTAAGATATGAATTTCTGAAACTACTTTTCGGCTAATGAAAGTAACTGTAATCTAACTACACATCACACGTCCCCTTCCCCACCAATTCTGAAATTGTTGCCCGTATGTTACCTATCTTTGTATCAGTGTTTCGAAACATCAATATTGCATTGTCTTATATGTACAAGAAGCCCTAATATAAGCTGGTGAGCCTGTTGGCCAACTGTTATCCAATAGAAATTGTTTAAACCAAGTCACATGACATTACATTAACACGGACATACCGCTGAGAAGATTAGACTGGTGACAGATATACGGGGCAGATAATGGAACTTCCAGTTGCTTGGTCAGAAATACAGCTGTGATAACCTATGTCGGCATGAGAGATACAAGCTACAAATTTTTATTCCAAGTCGGCGTTGACAATTACAGAACATTAGCCAGAGGCTATTATAATCGACCATAAAAATAGACCTGTTCATACCGAGTTGTACCGAACTTTTCTGGACCGTAATTAATTATGCATTCCATTGTTGGCCTGATTGTCCAATCAGCAAGTAGCCGAGTCGGGCCCACGCCGTCATATGTTTACAACGGATGCCACCGCAAACGCTAGTGATTACAGCATGGATTGTGTTGAACAGTGCAAATCTTTTACCTAAATTGTCACATCAGTGGTGTAATATGCATTTATAGATTGCTGACGGTTTGAATTTTTCGTCAAATCCAAGCACATCCTGTGTTTTACTTTCTTATGCTTCCAAGTTTAATCCGGCAAGCGTGGCCGAGCACAAAATGTAAACAAAGCAGGGTGCGCTTACCCAAGTGAACCGAATAAACCCGAGTCCTATGAACAGGTCTATTAGCCCAGGTTAAAATTAATGTACACATGAAATAAAACAGATTGTCTATAAAATATATAATCACAGAATAAGCACTAAAATTATTCAGAGCAGGTAGTTTCCAGCCATCCAGATATTTAGATCGCAGTGGAAACAGATTGTATAGATATATTTAAACTTAAAATATTGTTCTGTTGATTGGGACTATATATGGTTTGGCAGTTTGAGGTGGTTTGAATCTTCCTGACTGCAAATAAAATTTTGTGTTGCCTTACATATAAATTTGTTGTTTGACGGAAACTCGGATACCCCAGTACGATTCTCGATAAGAGAAATTGTGATTGAATTTATTCATATATAAAAACATATGTAAGCATTCCGTATAGAGAGTGCAGGGCAGGCACGGAGAGAGAGAGAGAGAGAGAGAGAGAGAGAGAGAGAGAGAGAGAGAGAAGAGAGAGAGAGAGAGAGAGAGAGAGAGAGAGAGAGAGAGAGAGAGAGAGAGAGAGACAGACAGAGAGAGAGGCTTGACACTTGACTCAAAGCGAAGATGTCATAACTTTAATAAAAACAATATTTGGTGGAAAAATCCATGTCCTTAAAATCCAATGCACATGAACTACGCTATAACCTTTGGCATAAATTGCCATAAGCTTTACTACTTAAATTTTTGTTTTACCATTCTAAGGTTTAGAGTGGCGAATAGTCCCAGTAGCAGTGGCAGATTGTGGCAGCCCTGTCGCCCGCCGATTACAGTTTGGAATCAGACTTAGTTCTTTCATCTGGTCTACGTTGAATAAGCTCACCCAGGTAGGTTGGCACCAGATCATTAAGCGTCTTGTATGCAAGGATCTAACCCTTTCAAATCAATACTTTGCCTGATATGCTAGCAATGACGTGTTCTTGAATATTGCACACGTTATGAACACTGAATGAAGTTGTGGCATTTCGAATAATGCTGAATAGTTTGGCTTTTTGCTAATAAAAAGCCTTTGTATGTCAGGATCTAACTCTTTGCCTTGGCACCACGTAATGAAGTGTGGTGTCATTAACCGCTGCACTCTGTCAGGACAATATCAACTATCTTTTCAACTATCATTGACAGAAAAGTCTTTCTAAACGCTAAGTATATACTGTTGATACATATGATTTAACATTGTGATCTAACGATTTTTTAAAAAGTTGTAGAATCTGAATTTAAAAATAATGCGGGGGTCATAACTAACTTAGATCTTCAAACCTGTATGACGTAAAGATACCAATCTAACTTTTGTGCCTAGGGTACTGACAATTGTGCATCAAATGAGTACTAAAAAGTTCTAGTATTTAAATGTATATTGAATTGGATAACTTATTTATTCTTACACATGAAACATTGCACAGATCTTTCTGCAAAAAAATCAATTATAGATTCCAATACACGGGTACAGGCTCCGAAACATGTTCTGAGTAGTTACCCTCTGAAGTCCCTTCTATTTATTTGGGCTAACACGGCCTGTGCAAAAATTCTACAGAAGAACGTAAGTAATATGGACAATAGTACTTCCATACGTATATAGGTTAGACAGTGACATGTTAGCTTATGGAGAGTAAAGAGTTCGGACTGCGAAATAGGGTAATGACTACTGAGGAGTGGTTCTGGACAAAAAGACCCAAATACAATTGATGCTCTAGGTGTTTCTTGTATGTCCTGCAGTTATCAATACCAGGTCTTTCATCTCAAATTATTCACAGGCAGCGCGCTCTATTCTCCCGTGTCTGTTGTAATTATAGCTAATATCCAAATCATCATTATCATCATCATCGTCGGCGTCATCATCATCATCATCATCATCATCATCATCTTCTTCTTCTTCTTCTTCATCATCATCATCATCATCATCAGCCCTTTCGCCAACGCCACCATAAACATGGTTATAATGAGCATCGACATTCTTCTAGTCACTTTTCAGCAATAATATTTTTATCACCAGTATATGAGATACTATCATCACAAATGTTGTTGTCATCAGTATCATCATTTGACACAATGTACTCACCCGATCGCACGCACCACGTGTTCGTGTTCCTACCCAGAAGGTGCCGACAGCGCGCTTATGACGCCCAGCCCCTCTGCGTCTTGCCTGCAGCATAAACCCTCTGAAGAAATCACCTCCAACTGCCTCCAATGTTACTGAAAATTGAATATAACACATATGGTAGCAACAATTTCCATAAAAATTCTAAAAATGAAGAAAACCAACTGCTTTGTGGGGATTGTCGTATGTTATTTTTTATCTTTAGTAGCTATGCCCGACGTTTCTTGACGGATCAATATACCAATTGCGTTAAAAACACATTGTGTATTTGAAGTTTTCGATACATATAGGCTTTTGTATGCCGCACCGGCTCTGCATCTGGATTACTGAATTCGATTTTCTCTTCTCGCTTTGGATTTCTCATTTTCTATTATAGGTCTCAAAAGCTTTATTTAGACTGTTGTCAATATATGGTTTAAACATATTTCAAAAACAATTGGAAAACAGGCCCATGCCTGTATATATATATACCTCTCGTGGAATAAAAATGTAAATGTTTACAGTTATTGTTGTCGAAATACAATTGAACTTCTGCTACAATCAGGAGCAATAGACCTGTTCATACCGACTTGTACCGAACTTTTCCGGACCCTAATTAATTATGCATTCCATTGTTGGCCTGATTGTCCAATCAGCAAGTGGCCGAGTCGGGCCCATGCTTTTATGTGTTCACAAAGGATGCCACGGCTAACGCTAGTGATCACAGCATGGATTGTGCTGAACAGTGCAAATCTTTTGCCTGAAATGTCACATCAGTGGTGAAATGTGCATGTTCAGATTGCTGAAGGTTTAATTTTTCATTAAACCCAAGCACTTCCCGTGTTTTACTTTCTGGTCCTTCCACGTTAAATCCGGCCTGCGTGGTCGGGCACAAAATGTAAACAAAGCAGGGTGCGATTCCCGAAGTCAGGCCGAAGTGAACCGAATAAACCCGAGTCCTATGAACTGGTCTATAGTAGATGCAATGTGTATAACTCAGTCACTCGGTAATTAAGTGTAATCATACTATGTGCAATAACAGTAAGCATGTAAAAGAGGTAAAGGAAAGAATCACAAATCACAGGACAACACTGTAACACGGACATAACACTGAGAAAATTGGACGGATGACATAAACGGGACAGATAGAGGGACTTCCAGTTGCTTTGTCAGATATATAGATGTAATAACCTATGTTGGCATAGCAACATTGAAACTTAAAACTTTGTTCTGTTGATCGGGACTATATATTGTTTTGTTAATTAAAGGTGGTTTGAATCTTCCTGACCTAAAAATGAAATTTTGAGTTGCGTCAAAGATATTTTGTTGTTTGCTTTCGAACAGTTATTACCTCCATACAATAAGGTGTTTAGAGTGAAAGGTGCCAGTGGGTATGATTATTAATTGTAATGTATTTCTTTGGGTAATATAATTTAGGCATTCAAAACAATAATGAAAAGACGTTTCAGCAGGCGCACCACATGTGCAGGCAGCAGGGAAACCTAAGAGTTCTATTTCATGCCTGTCTTGATTCAACTGGTGCAACCCATCCTGATCCAAGCATGTAATATTCAGATATCTAATACCAATATGAAATAAGTTTCAGTTTGTCTCTATCCAATTAACGTTGAAATGATTCTGTATCTTCTGAAGCACGAACGACAGATGAGCGCATATTCCAAATTCGAATTGTAGAAGGAATGAAGCACTTTCCGTACAAATTGAGTCTGCATTTGGGCTCAGTCAGTTTGTTTTTGGATCTGATATTGTGTTGATTTGTAGATAATAAATTTCCAGGAATTAGGTTATATAAGTATGTGGGTGCATATCCATGGACCATATGTAAAATAGTTTTAATCTATGTTTTTCTCTACGTTTCAAAAGAGTCTCCCACCCAGTTTCACTGTTAAGTTCATAATAACTTGTACAACATATTGCTCCCGTCAGTGTACGGGCTGCATCCTGTTGAACACTCTCCAACAGGCCTGCGTCTGACTCTGCACCCCCCCCTTCCCCGACCATATCTCCATACTCGAAAATTGGTCGGATATACATTAAATATACTATTTGAAGAGAACGCCTGCTTAATACATAATGGAAAAAATACACTGTGAACAAGATAAGTTCCGAAAGCCTTGGTATTCATTGGATTTTGATAACCAAACACATTTAGTGCATAAAATGCACTAAGAATAGGAGACATTCATACTTAACTGCGATCCTGCTCACTTCCTGTGTTGCCGGGGCAACAGACTGATGCTTCGACCATGATCAGGTCAGATTTGTGTTATAAACTACATAAACATCCATGAATAACACCTTTTCAACCAAAAGAGAGCCAATTTCTAATCAATTTAGGCATCCTTTATGTTTCAAATATATGTTAATACATTTTCTTGCGATTATTGTGTGTTTGTGTTGTTCCTTTTGTTGAGATAGTACTTTTGACCATGCCAAATACATGGATCTGCCCTGATGCAGATGGCTCCCTCTTTTGCTCAATAGGTGTCAGAGTAGGACCGCATTTAGATATGAATACATCCTATTATATCAAACCACAATCGTTCATTCGGATCCCTTTCCTCACAGCATGCACCAGCGTATGGGCATACGCCACGCGCTGTATCCAGCTTAAATAGTTTATATGTCGCGAAACATTGACCAAATATATTCTCTAGTATAAAAACCAAAAAGTTACCAGTACTAAAAGTACCAAGCACCGGCGATAGGTCTCATCACATAGGTATGATGCAAGCATACAGAGAGAGTCACCTTGATGTATACCACAGAAAGCAAGCAAGATAAAAACAAAAACAAAAACAAAAACAAAAAACGAGAAAAGATGATAGGCATCATCAAAGACACTTAATTTGCTGAATCATACCATTAATGTTACTCAGTGTTTTCTGCTCCCTTTACATTATTATGCGCATCGATATTATATAATGAAAAGCCGCGTTCAATGCGCCCAGGGCGCGCCAAGGAAAGCTGTTGGCCATGGGCATATAAGTTGAAATGATCTTCCATGCACGTTTCATCCACATTTTAAAAAAATATTCCCTAATTTAGTAAAAAACAAATAGCAGACGACATTCAGATATTAGCGGGGAAAAGCGTCATTAGGGTGGAATGAGTTAATGTCCAGCGGAGTGGACAAAATACGCTGCTTGGGTCTGGTTAGATGGTGACTAAAACAGTGTATAACACAAGATACAGCCTCTGACCAGGCTACATGAAACAGTGTATAACGCAAGATACAGCCTCTGACCAGGCTATATGAAACAGTGCATAACACACAATACAGCCTATGACCAGGCTACATAAAACAAGTGTATAACACAAAATACAGCCTATAAACTGGCTTCATGAAACAGTGTATAACATAAGATACAGCCTATGACCAGGCTACATGGAACAAGTGTATAACACAAGATACAGCCTCTGATCAGGCTACATGAAAAAGTGTATAACATAAGATACAGCCCATGACCAGGCTACATGAAACAGTGTAAAACACTGGATGCAGCCTCTGACCAGGCTACATGAAACAGTGTATAACACAAGATACAGCCTCTGACCAGGCTACATGAAACAGTGTATAACACAAAATACAGCCTCTGACCAGGCTACATGAAACAAGTGTAAAAACCTCATGAGTACTGTGTTTTATCATTATGAAGTCGATCTTAGTTCTACTAAGTGTACAAGGCGGGACTTAACATACAAAATAAAACAAACAAACAAACAAACAAAATCAATTTCAACAGTCAATTGGCAATCGTGTTACTAGCTACTAACCCTCATATTGAAGTGATAAAATTTAACATGTGTACATCCAATTTTACTACCACTACTACTACTACTACTACTACTACTACTACTACTACTACTACTACTACTACTACTACTACTACTACTACTACTACTACTACTACTACTACTACTACTACTACTACTACTAATAATAATAATAATAATAATAATAATAATAATAATAATAATAATAATGATAATAATAATAATAATGATAATCATAATAATGATAATAATAATAATGATACTAATAATAATAATAATAATAATAATAATAATAATAATAATAATAATAATAATAATAATAATAATAATAATAATAATAATAATAACAATAATAATAATAATAATAATAATAATAATAATAATAATAATAATAAATCACAAGCGTCTTGGTTTTCTTATTAATGGTTATTACTTTACATTCATACCTCCGAAATTACATATTTGGATTTCAGATTTTCACATTTACACACTTACTTCACGTAAAAAAAACATATTTCTTTAACATCTTGTAGATGTTAAAGGTGAAGAAAAGCAACATGTGTTTAAAACTTTGACTGAGTCACTGGAATATCGAGCAGCCATAATTCAACTTTCACTGGACTTTCAAATGAACAGAACAATGAATGACTATGCACTAGTATTGCCTTGTTTTTTTTAAATAGCTTAGAAAACCAAGCCAGGGTATAGTTTCTCGAAATGTAACTCGACACTAACGCAGTATTACATAAATGAGTATTTTGCATTGGAGCAATTAGAATTATCATAACGATCTCTCCCCAATAGTTAGCCTTATTATGGGTGTAGCCTTGTCTCTACTTTGTTAATTTCTTTCAATACGTACTGTAACTTAACTCTTGTAGTGCCAAATTTTGGACTGAGTCAACAGCTTTTCTCGGCGTGCATTGGGCGCATTGCACCCAATGCACGCCGAGAAAAGCTGTTGACTTAGGGTATTCTCTCTGGAACTATATGCATTGTGGTACTTGAATGAAAGATCTTTTTGCAAGGAAGATGAATCTGGGGTCCTAATGATAATTAAGACTAGTTTTACTTAAGTATATCGACTTTAATCGTGATTGGCACTGGATGAGTTAACTCGAATTACTTACTGCTCCGAATGATGATGATGATGATGACGACGACGACGACGATGACGATGATGATGATGATGATGATGATGATGATGATGATGATGATGATGATGATGATGATGATGATGATGATGATGATGATGATGATGATGATGATGATGATGATGATGATGATGATGATGATAAGAGTGCTAGATTCATATTCCCGGTAAAAAAAAGACCTTTCATTCAAGTGCCAGCATGCATGTAGTTATACAGAACATAATATTCCATGTTAACGGCTTCCAAACGGCGCCGATGAAAATTGTTGACTCAGTCTAAAATTAGGCAATGAAAGAGTTAAACAAATATATGAATTTCAAATATAGTTGCAATGCTTTGTTTTATAACGTGATGAAGTGTTTCTTCAAAACCGAATATTGTTCTCCAGGTCAGCAGAGGTATGAATGATGAAGAAAAGAGACGATGTCAAATTTCTTGCGTGACACGATTCTACTGTCTGTCTCTAAATTTGTTTGTCCTAGATTTATACAAAGTTATATGATGTTTACATTATCGTGTCGTTCAAGAATTTCATCAATGCACAAATTGCCCCCGGCAGCATTAAATTAATTTTAAATGCCTGCACGTGCAGGTACGCTTATTCTTTAACTCATTCCACCGTAATGACGCTTTTCCCCGCTCATATCTAAATGTCGTCTGCTAATTATATTTTACTAATTTAGGGATTATTTTTCAAAATTTTGGATGAAACTTGCATGGAAGATCATCTCAAATTATATGCCCATGGTCAACAGCTTTCCTTGGCATGCTCTGGGCGCAATGCGCCCAGAGCATGCCAAGGAAAGCTGTTGACTCGGTCTTCTGTCGGTATGGAATCAGTTAATAAAATCAGTCTCGACAAACACCAAAGTTAGATTCTAATGGAAGCAGAGTGTGACTCCCTGTCTACACGTAGTTTGTCTATTTATTTAGCAGACCATTTTTACATTACCATATGAGACCGCGATTGAACCTTATAGCAAAGTGTTTGATGTTCCTTTTGATTCTATATAGAGATTATTGAAATCAAACCACAATGGGTGTGTAGAGTTTTTGAAAATTTAAAGTATAAGGAGTACATTGTATTTTTAATTAATAATAGTAATACTCATTAAAAATGTTGAAAAGAGCCGTCACGTAAAACTCAATAACACATCATCACTTTAAAATCGCTTAAATGAGAACACAAGGTCTAACTGGAGGCTAAAAAGGGAGATTCCATTGAATTAGTTCAGAAAAATGTTTTTTGTTTGATTATGTTTAACGTAGCATAAAGAAGTCAGTTATGTCATCACTGAGGTCATGTCTAATGTAGAGTCCAAAAACTAGTTTATGCCATCGTGCAGGTCATGTATAATGTAGAGTCAAAAAGTAATTTATGTCAACATGCAGGTCATGTTTGATGTAGGGTAAAAAAATTCAGGTATGTTATAACCGAGGTCATGTCTAATATACGAGAAAGACCTCAGTTATGTCATCACTGAATTTTATGTCTAATGCAAGATCAAGAAATCAGTTATATCATCACGGAGGTCATGTCTAATGTAGGATCAGAAATTCAGTCAGGGGTCTTGTATGTAAAAAATCTTTCATTATTTGAATTTAAAAACAGTGTATCTTTGATAATTTTGTGAATAAAAACAGGCTTATCATAAGCAACACAAAAACCAACACTTCAGTCTCCACAAAATAAATTGATTTCCTCAAAATCTAACATTTTGATTACAAACATTGCTAATTGTCAGACTGTTATTGTGAACTTCTGTCTCAAATTACAGATGTGTGCTCAGAAAAATACAATGAAAGAACAATAAAAAACTGGAAAAATTAACAAATATATATTAAAAATGGATCTGAAAAGCTGTTCAAGATATGCTGGTACCTTGATGGAACATAGTATGTGTGTTCAGAACAGGCAAATAAACGCAGGTATACCTTGTGATATGCTCGTACATTTTTTTATTTCAATATAAACTGGTTACGGGCACGTAAAATATCCTGTAATTTTATAGCGTCCTTGGTCTAATGTAAGATCAAGAAGTCAGCAGCTTTAATTCTTATCAACATCTGCATTAAAAAACATCGATGAAAATTTCCATCTTGACCGTTGCTGTCTCTGCAGCAACAGGTTCTTATAGCTTCGACGAGAGTCACATTCACGTAGAGCTCCCATGCTGAGGTGTGCACATTGTTCAACAGCAGTGGCCCCAGCAGAGACCCCTGGGGCACACCATAGTGAATATCATGACTGATAGATATATCCCCATGCATGGCGACTGTTTCCTGTCATTAAGATAGGAATTGACCCACTGAGGAGCTGCATCACTGACGCCAATGGATTGCTGTGAGCGACAAAAGCTCGAGATCACGGTTCACCGTGTCAAACACTGCAAAAGCTGAAACCAGAAGCACCGTGTCATCTTCGTGAAGAGCCCAAATTATACCATTCTGAACATTGAATTGCTTGTGAGTTCATTGAAGCACCTCAGACAGTGAATTTTCTTTTCTATACTAGGTCTTGATTCTTTCTGCCACCGTTACTTTCAGAGACACTTGATGTTTCTGACCGGGCGGAGGTATTTTTTCTCGATCAAAAGCATGTTTTAAATAATGGCACTGGGGCAGCCTCTTTTTTCTGTGATGAAAAGGTAACATCCGACCGACTGTGACAGGTTGACTACAATATATGTAAAAACTGCAATCAAAGACACACAACAGTCGTTGAGTAGTCAGATTGGCGCTGTCTAATAGCCGACAAGAGATTGACGACGGTTGTTTTAATAGTGACTTGTCTTATCATCATTTGCATGGGTCTGACCCAAGAGAGAAACCATGATGTTTTCGCGTTGTCCGTCCGTCTGTCTGTTGTTGGTGTAAGAGTGTCAACAAGTTGAGTCTGATTTAACCATTTCCGGGTTAGACGAAGACAGAGTCAAAAGTTTCTTTGATGCCGGTTGGGTGGAATTCTGATTGATTGATCAATTTGCTATTCTCACACAAAACGTTTAAATAACTAATTAACGAGAAATAGACTAGTCAGTAATACGGGGCTCCCATTAATTACTGGAACGGGCGCTCGGGATATGGGGGGGGGGGCACACAATTTCATAACACAAAAACAGGGGGCACAAATTTCACTACCCTCATACGGGACGGGGTGTCACAAAAATCTAAAATGGTAAAAAAAAAGAAACAAAAGAAAAAAAAAGAAAGAAAAGATCAATACAGTATGCGCAATTCTATGATTTTAACTCTTATTAACAGCTAGCAGACCCTTTCAGAGTACTGACAATTCACTGTAGATTTTTGGACATTTTTGCTACCAAGATATGACAAAAGGGGAACCACGTGACATGTAGAATTTGTAAGGAGCACGAGGCGAGTTTCAAGAACCATGCACGGGCCAGGGCGAATGCAGAGAATGACCACATATGGTCCTTAGCTTTGTGCTGGCAAATTTCTCAGTGTCCGCAAAGGAATTTGTAAATATCTAGATTATATTAATGTGAATTACACTTTAGTTATGGCTAAATCTCTTGTAACTTAATTTGCCTATTACCAATGTAGCCCGACATTTAAAAAGTCCATGCTTATAAGTGTCAGACCACCTGCACTATCCCCTTCACGCAAATATAGATGATAATGGTGTACCTGTGGGCCTACTTTAGTGAACTTAAGGTGAGCTTTTGATTTAGTTACAACAAACTTTTTGAAGCTCAGAATTCAGTATACTTCCCAGTAAATCTTGAATAAGGCAAAGATGTGAACTCTATACTACATGTAATATGTATATTGGGGAGCCCACCACCCCCAAGTAAATGAGAAATTTGCATTCGGGAGATTAGCCCTTTGACTGGGCGAAGTACCATGAGAAGTGTTACCCAAAGAAATATAGGTGGAGTCGAATATCTATTCAAATCCAGGGCAATCACTGCAGTATTTTAGTGGTATGTTTTCGGGTTGGATGCAATCGATGTACTAACACACGTTTATTGTGATACATGCATTATGCTTTCCTGGTATTCAATTCATGAAAACATATTCTGACTTGCATGTAAAACGTATAGACTTTTAATGATGTGCATTTTGTCTCCGGCAAGTTTAAACATTTCTCCAAACTTCCAGCTGATCTGTCATTTTAAAACTGGATTGAAAAAATTTGCAATGCAAATGGGCTTAAACCAATCAAGAGATACGAGAGTGGGTGATGCAGAAGAGAAAAGCTGTACCACAGCATGTTTAAGTGCAAAAGTACATGTGATAGTCGCCATAGCGGCTAGCTATGCATTAGTGGCTACTTTCTCAGACCTCTGTCAAAGATTTGGGTCCCACAAGGCATTGGTGCAACGGTTATTGAATCCCCCACCATCGACAGCCAATGATTACATTTCCAGGACCTGTTGTTGGACCAACATGAACCCGAGGTTTGGAATCTATACCAAGGACCAAATGTATGTGGCCTTAGACCTGAAAAAGGTTGAAGGACGTCGGGCCGATACTAGTCCAATGTGCCAAATGTCGACCTGGCCTGTTTTACTTGGACCAATAAGTTTTTGGATCTAGCTCGACACTGCATCCCGAGTAAAAATGTTTGTATCAGGAAAAATGATTCTCCCTGGTATATCTCCAAATTAAGGGCACAAAGGCGCAAAGTTCATAGAATTCATAACAAAGCAAAGGCATCTAATGAAAATCTATATATATGGAGTTAATTTCGTGAACTGCGCAACAAATATAATAGTGACTGAAGGAAATCTGAAGAGGAGTACCATGTAAAGCAGTGCGATGCTGTGAATAATGGACAATTGAAAAATAAAAAGTGGTGGAAAATGGTAAAATTCTTTTTGTCTGTTAATTCTTATGTGTCCGTACCTTCGTTGATAACTGATGACGATGAGGTCATATCGGATAGCAAATCGAAGGCCGAAGCTTCCAATGCATTCTTCCTTGAACACTGTCAGGTGGATGACTCTAGATTCACATTGCCCAGAGACTCTCAGTCTCCACAATCCTTGTTGGAAAGTATAACTTTAGACGAAGAGAGTGTACTGGATATCTTGAAGTCACTGAACATTGACAAAGCAAGCGGATCAGACGGTATTAGTCCTATACTCCTGAAGGAGGCAGCGTCAAGCATTGCTTCCTCCCTCACTAAATTATTGAATCTTTCTCTCCAAGAGTGTAAATTTCCATCAGAATGGAAAAAAGCACACGTAACACCGATTCTTAAAGGTGGAACACCCGAATTATGCGGCAACGATAGGCCTATCTCGCTATTAAGTTGTGTGTGTAAGGTATTTGAGCGTGCTGTTCTTAAGCACATCTTCAATTTTTTACAGGATAATTATGCACTATCTGGAAAACAATCCGGTTTCATGCCTGGAGACGGAACAGTCAACCAATTGGTATTTCTCTATCATGAATTTTCAAAAGCTGTGGATCTGCAGAAGGAAGTACGGGTGATTTTCTGTGACATTACGAAAGATTTTGATAGAGTATACCACCCAGGCCTGATATATAAGTTAAAAAATGCAGGAATTGAAGGTCCGCTCATCCATTGGATCGAGGACTATTTGTACGCAAGAACTCAGAGAGTAGTCATTCAGGGCCAGGCTTCATCTTGGGGAGACATCAAAGCAGGCGTCCCACAGGGTTCAGTTTTAGGACCATTGTTATTTCTAGTCTGTGTAAACGACATTGTAGAAATAGTTAGATCTGAAATTCGACTTTTTGCAGATGATACCACATTATATATCACAGTGAATGATCCTACTGAGACAGCAGAGACACTTAATCAGGACCTGTCATCACTATCACAATGGTCTGATCAATGCTTATCCCATTTAATCCCCATAAAACGAAGTCAATGGTAGTGAGTAGGAAAATTAATATTGGAGATCATCCCACTTTGACATTTAAAATAGTAGTCTTGAAAACATTACTGTACATAAACATTTGGGCCTCTGGTTCTCTAGAAATCTCTCTTGGTCAACTCATATTGATCATACTGTTGAAAAAACCAAAAAATTAGTCGGAATCCTTAAACGTTTGCAGTATAAAGTAAACAGGCGATGCTTAGAATCGCTCTACTTTTCATTCATACGCCCATGTTTAGAATATGCCAGTGTTGTTTGGGACGGATGCACACAAGGTGACAAAGACAAGTTGGAATCTGTTCAGCTGAACGCAGCCCGTGTGGTAACAGGTGCACTTGCACATACAAGTCTTGAAAAACTCTATTCTGAGATAGGTTGGGAAACACTTGCTGAACGTAGAAGAAAGCAAAAATTGGTGCTTATGTTCAAAATTGTAAAAGGAATTGCCCCTAAATATCTCTGTAATCTTCTGCCAGGAAAAACATCGATGCGAACTAATCAAATACACGCAATTGATGCCAAGAAATGCACATACTACAATTCTTTTTTCCCATCCACAATACGTGAATGGAACCTACTACCACGATCCGTTAGGAATTTGGAACATGTTGACGAATTTAAAAGGTGATTAAACAAAACCCAACCAAAACGTAACAATCTTTACAATTTGGGTAAAAGGCAAATAGCAGTTATTCATTCTAGAATGAGGATGCGCTGTATCCAGTTGAAAGGTGACCTCTTCAAAATAGGTGTTGTTGATTCCCCCTTATGGTCATGCGGTGATAATGCAGAAAGTACTTACTACTTCTTTTTTGAGTGCAACAAATATGTTCTCTTGAGGGATGACTTACAGTCAAAGATACTACAGTATGGAAACTTAAATTTGAGAACAGTATTATTTGGTATTGAAAGCAAATGATATGCAAAGAAACATAATGAGCATATTTTTGAAGCTGTGCACAAATTCATTGAGAATTCAAATAGGCTTAAAACATAATGTTGATAAATTTTATTATACCTACTGTACCTCAAGGAGTAATTTTTAAACATTAAGCTCACACATTACCCCATTACCCTCTCTCTATTCTTATTGTGGTCTTGTTTGTATATCTATCTGTGTACTAGTGCCTTGCAACTTTTTGTTGTCTTGTTCTATATGTACAAGAGGCCCCAATATAGGCTGGTGAGCCTGTCGGCCAATTGTTTTGTCAATAAAATACGTTTAAACCAACAGTTTTGAAGCTATTTAAAGATCTTAATTTTGTATATTTGGCTAATTTGCATAAATTAAAAGCTTGCGACTTTGGTGTTCTTGGCTCATTGGATGCGTTTATGTCACAAACCTACAAATTGAAGCTGGAATGGTAACGCTATCAAAAATAGTTTTGAGGTTATTGAAGATTTAGATTTTGCGTATTCGCCTTGTTTACATTTTAATTAAAATCCTATAACTTTGGTTTATGGTTCATTGGATGGACGTATGTCACAAACCTATAAAGTAAAGTTTAAATGGCACCTCTGTCCATAATAGTTTTGAAGCTATTCACGATTTGAAGTTTGAGTACTTGCCTAATTTGTATAAATCAAAATTCTACAACTTTGGTTCATGGTTCATTAGATGCAGCTATGTCACAAACCTACAAAGTGAAGTTGTTCATGGTTCATTAGATGCAGCTATGTCACAAACCTACAAAGTGAAGTTGTTCATGGTTCATTAGATGCAGCTATGTCACAAACCTACAAAGTGAAGTTGTTCATGGTTCATTAGATGCAGCTATGTCACAAACCTACAAAGTGAAGTTGTTCATGGTTCATTAGATGCAGCTATGTCACAAACCTACAAAGTGAAGTTGTTCATGGTTCATTAGATGCAGCTATGTCACAAACCTACAAATTGAAGTTAAGTTGCACCTATATGTACAATAGTTATGAAGTTAGTCAAGATTTAAATTTTGTGTATTCACCTAATTTGCATTTAATACAACTTTGCAATGTTGGTTCATGCGATGTAGTTACGTCACAAACCTACAAACTGAAGTCGGAATGACACCTCTATCTATAATATTTTTGAAGCTGTTTAAGATTTAAATTTTGCATATTCGCCTAATTTGAATAAATTGAAATTCTGAAGCTTTGGCTCATGGTTCATTAGATGCGGCTATGTCACAAACCTTCAAATTGAAGTTGGATTGGCAAATATCTACAAATATTTTGGGAGATGTTCAGCTTTCAAATTTTTCAGTGCCTCCAATTAGCAGAATTTAAAATTTTACACTTTTCATTTATTGTCCATTATATTGGAAGGTGTCATAAATGTATACAAGCACATTGAACTTTTGTGTCCATCTACAATAGTTTGGAAGATATGGAGCTTTTCAAATTTTAAACCGCCTTAATTTGCATAATTTTAAACACCTTGACTATTCCAAACGATATGCACAATTTCACTTTTCGGTAAGTCACCATGGCAAGTAATTAGTGGTCTTCGGAGTAATTGTGTTCGAGAAAAACTCCGGACAAATTTGGGTGGCATGAAAAAAAGAAAGAAACTAGAAAAGAAGATATGCTTCAGCGCAAATTTGTCTGGGTGCCGTCAAAATGAGTACAGTTTGAAATGTTACATTTTGCCATTTGTTCAACATAATCTAAATTTTGTGTATTAGCCTAATTTGCGTAAATTGAAATGCTGCAACTTTGATTTTTGGTTCATTGGATGGGGCTCTGTCAAAAACGTAAAAACTGAAGTTTGAATGACACCACAATCTATAACAGTTTAAAAGCAATTACAGTTCTTAACTTTGTGTATTTGCATAGGTAAAAAGCTACAACTTTGGTTCATGGTTCATTGGATGTGGTAATATTACAAGCGTACAAATTGAAGCTGGAAAGGTACTTCTATTTATAATGGTTTTGAAGCTATTCAACATTTGAATTTTTGTGTTTTCATCGGATTTGCATAAATTAAGATTGTACAATTTTGGATCATGGTTCATTGGATGCACCTACGGCACAAACGTAAGAAGAACAGTTGAAATGGTGCCTCCATTTATAAAAGTTTTATAGCCCTTCAAGATTTAAATTTTGCATATTTACCTGATTTACATAAATTGAGATTTAACGACTTTGGGTCATGTACATTGGATGCAGCTATGTCACAAAGCTGTAGATTGATGTTGGAATGGCACCACTATCTATAATAGTTTTTAAGCTATTCACGATTTAAATTTTGCATATTTCACCTAATTTGCATAAATTCAAATCCTACAACCTTGGGTTAGGTTTATTAGATGCGGCTATGCCACAAACCTGTGAATAGATGTTGAAATGGCATGTCTATCTATAATATTTTTGGAGATATTCAACTTTTAAGTTCTTCAATGCCCCTGATTAGCATAATTTCAAATTCTACAAGTTTCTTTTATTGTCCATTATATTGGCAGTTGTCGATAAGGTATACATGCACATTGAACTTTTGTGTCTATCAGCAATAGTTTGGAAGGTATGGAATTTTTAAATTTTTAATAACCCCTATTGCATAACTTTAAACATCACAAGCATTCCAAACGATATGCATAATTTCACTGTTCGGTCAGTCCCCAAGGCAAGTTTGGTGTTTTTCGGAATAGTAGTGTCCAAGGAAAACTCCGAACAAATTTGGGTGCCACAGAGAGAAAGGAAGAAATTAATATTTGTTAATTTCTCTAATTAGCATGATTTTGGCAGCTGCAAATCTGACAATTAGGTCCATATGATAGCTCATTCTCACAAACTTATTGGCAGCATTTAGAATTGTGTCGCTATGTATACTAGTTTCGTGGATATTGAAGATTTAAAAATTTTAATGACCCTAATTTGCATTTCTATATTTTTTTAAATGTCGATAATTTCAAATCAGAGAGACAACTTCCCCACCAGCACTGTTACCATACCAAGTTTGTAAATTGTAGCCTGCACTGTGTTTGAGAAAAACCACAGACAAATAGCTAATATGAAAGCTCATCCTCACAACCTTATAGCCAGCACATGGAATCGTGTCTATATCTGTCATATTTTAGAAATTTTGAGGACTTGATTGTTCAATTCCATAATTTGCATAATTTTATCACTGACAAATTTGACTATAGTTCCATGTAATAGCCTATCCTTACAAACTTATAGATAACATTTGGAATCGTGTCTCTATCTGTGATGGTTTTGAAGATACTGAGGATTTAAGTTTTTTTCAACTTCCACAATGTGCATAATTTTGACAGCTACAAATCTGACAATAGGTCTATGTGATAGCCCATTCTCACAAACCTATCAGTAACATTTGGAACTGTGTCTCTATGTGTCATAGATACTAAAATATAAGATTAAAATTTTTGAATGGCCCAAATTTGCACAATATTAAACATGTCGATTATTCCAAAGAGAGACAATGTCCCCACTAGCCCTGTTGCCAAGTTTAAACATTGTAGCTTGCACGGTGTCTGAGAAAAGCTCCGGACAAATTATATGGCGGGAAGAAGAAAGAAAGAAAGAAAGAAAGAAAGAAAGAAAGAAAGAAAGAAAGAAAGAAAGAAAGAAAGAAAGAAAGAAAGAAAGAAAGAAGGAAGGAAGGAAGGGAGGGAGGGAGGAAGGAAGGAAGGAAGGAAACAAAGAAGGAAAGGAAGAAAGGAAGAAAGAAAGAAAGAAAGAAAGAAAGAAAGAAAGAAAGAAAGAAAGAAAGAAAGAAAGAAAGAATTCTTGGAAAAACAAAACATCTAGGTTTGGACCCACATATAATAATCAGAATTATGTTAGACTAACTTTTATAGCGTAGCAGAGACATAACGTACTGGGAATTGTCAGCCTAAGGTTGCCTAAACGCTGGATGACCATATCACCGGTGTTGCCAAGACTGGTGCCAACCACTTTACAAGTTATCATTACAGTTGCTTGCCCTGATAAATAAACGTATAAACCCACAGAGGGGAAAATGACCATGATTGCTTCGGAGGCAACTGGTTTGGGGAAAATGACCATGATTGTTTCGGAGGCAACTAGTTTGGGGAAAATGACCATGATTGCTTCGGAGACAACTGGTTACTATAGTAACCAGTAACCGAAGCAATTATAGTCATTTTCCCGTGTTTAACTTCAGGAGAAACCAATTGAAATTCGGCATCTGCCAGGTTTACAACACATGCAAATATAAACGTGAAATTCACTCGGCAGAACATAAACTTTGTCTATCTCTTGTTCTGAGTATTTTTAGGTGGGTTGTACTTCCCTGTTGCTTATGTTACAATAGCTATAACAAGAGAACAAAAAGTGTCCAAATTGTCCTTCTGCACACGTCAATTGTTCTCAGTGCTCGATTTTGTGATAAGAAAAGTCTGAAAACAGTGTTGTGTGCTTGACGACAGCGACATTGTGCTGCTTATATCATCTAGTGTGCTGAGCCATTTTACATGCGATACAAAACACAAGTTTGCACCGATTTGGACGACAACGGAGTTATCTAAATTAAACCTGTAAACGAAAAGCATCTCAGCCTACAATATAAACACATTCAGTACACTTAAAAACGGAAGCCACCGACTATAGCTTGTAGCGGTGAATGGTTAATTGAACCTAAAACAAAGCTCTGAGGTCATGTGGATGGAATAGGAAGTGCCCAGGGGCTTTATCACTTCCCGCGCAATATGTTGACAACGACCGGTAAGGTAAAGTGTCGCATGCTTTATCTGTTATCTGTACTGTTGCACTTCGTCAAAAGATTTGAATTCAAGTATGTCAGATGGCCAATCAACATGCCTCAGATTGTCAATAGCTTAATCTGTCACCGTCCAGCCTCCCAGAGTACTCCCATGAAGCTGTTAGCTCAGCCTTACAGTTGGCGTGCAAGGGTTAATACGCCGGTTACTCGTATCACCAGTTAGATGCGACATGCAACTGCCTCGGAGGTTCTATTGAGTCAGATGCTGTAACTATCCAATGAAAATGAAATGACCAGAAAACAGATGAAAGCTCCTTTTTGGTAATACTAACTGGACCTGTACAAGTAGAAAATAGCTAATCCACGATATAGATGTCAGAGGTGGGCTACATTTACCATTTAAGTTTTTAATAGATTCGATGCAGGAGTGTTGAAGAAAGACCTGTGAAACACATAACGACGGCGTGTTTTCATTCGTTTGTTGACATGAATCATGTCACATGAAACTTTTACACAAAGAGTGTTTTGTTGAGTTTTTGACGCATTACTCGACGTTCTTATGATGATGAAGACGACGACAACGGCAACAACAACGACTGCGACTGCGACTACGATGATGATGATGATGATGATGATGATGATGATGATGATGATGATGATGATGATGATGATGATGATGATGATGATGATGATGATGATGATGATGATGATGATGATGATGATGATGATGATGATGATGATCGCCTGAGTAAAACATACGAAAGTAACGTCTGGTCTAGTAAATGTTTGCAATGTCAAACGCTCTGCAATGTTTTAATGTGTGCATAGGTAATTAGTTGTTCAAAAATGTTTATTTACGTGGTCATCTCTTATGCATGGAACAAACACTTAAACTTACTTCTCGCAAATACAGTAGGTTATTACTAGCATTTCTCTTCCATATAGTCATTGTTACAAGTGCTTTTATTCACTTGTTTAAAACTATATAATAAAAGCCTTTCCCCCTTAAACCGGCTAAAACCGGCTGGTGGTCAAATGTCGTCTGCTTCAGCGTTTTCAACTGATTTCAACAGCAATGAAAAACAATTTGACTGAGAATTGAAGATGAGACCTGTCAAGACAACATGACCCAGGTCAACAACTTTCCTCGGCATGGGTTGGGCACTTAGTGCCCAACCCATGCCTAGGAAAGTTGTTGACTCAATCTTAATATAAGGGGAAAGGGTTAATTCTTTTAGTGCTACATCTTGGACTGAGTCAACAGCTTTCCTCGGCGCGCTTTTGGTGCAATTAAAGCGCGCTGAGTAAAGCTGTTGACTTAAACCATTCTGTGTAACTAAATACATGCTGGCACCTGAGTGAAAGGTCTTTTTACAAGAACTTAGACCTAGCACCCTAAGTATAATAAGAACAGTTCGTTTAAGTAGTTCATCATTAGTTTCAGTTGGCAATGAAATACTTCATTTAAAGAATACTAAGAATTGTTTTAGAGTTCAGCGCGAGAATATTGAGGAAAATCAATTAAACGAAAATTGGGCACCGTCACAGCTATTCGACGGTATGCTACATGCATTTAATAGCAAGATATCAAACGAATATTATCATATTTATCCTCCGAAGATAAGAAAAATCTCCACAATATTTTCATTTGTGTCTACCAAAATATTATGATGTGATATACCAGATCCTAAATAGGAGATCGACATTTGTTTGACAACCATTATATGATTATAAATAATGTGAAGAAAGCATGATATGGAACCGAAATAATCTCTGTAAGTACAGCTTAATGCAAGGGAACACGTATTTATTGCCATAGTTATGTATATATTGATACTTTGTAATCAAAGAGAACGCGCATCTCATTTAACCCTCTCCAGTATTAAAGCGGTCATCAGTACCAGCTTCTCCTTTTCCTGTATCGTGGAGTTTCACAAAAAAGTTTCACTTAAAATTTTACAGTAATATCTATCAGATATGAATGACCATAAACAACAATTTTGTTACCGGTGATCTATTTGGTAAGCTGTTGATTTACAACTCTATAAAGGACGATTTTATGAATGAAAACTTTTTTTCGCGGGCCAATGGTTAAAATGAGTAATGTTCCTTATAGTACAAACGGCTGTACATTATGCGCGTGATAAGCTCCCTGCCTGTAGAATATACTCATTTCTATGTCTTCAGTGTTTCTAATGGTTTGACGAATCTCGCTAAGCGATACACAGGTGAAAGCTTGTTAGTGATAGTGTCACCAAAAATAAAGGCAACGGAATGAAACTTATTAATGCATGATAAAGAACATGAGCTAAATGTTGTTGTTTTTCTTTTATAAACAACGGAATAACACTGCGTGAAAAGCTCATTGGCCATATTGCTCGGAGCAATGTTTCATAGTAGAAACGTTCATTAGTGTTGCAGGAGATCAAGACCCGAAAAGCAGGTTTATGCTACAAGTCATACAACAACTGGGCATCTTCGATGTATCTGCATAAATAATACAAGAAAATGTTTAAGAACAAAACCACATTTCATATTTAGGGCATATGAAATTTCAACCAAAAGAAAAAAGTTTTGAAGTAATAGACAGGGGACAAATAAGCAAATGATAGCAAAATACCTTCAAACCGAAATGCAGTGTTTGCATCATCTATAAAATATGCCTGCATAAATGCAGTTTGGTAAATAAGAGTGATTTTCAATTACGAATACAATCTGCATGTGGCTTAATAATACTCCAATAAAAGCATTGTGCGACCCACCTGGCATGTATGTATTGTCAGTGATTCTGCTGTGCTTTCAGTAAACACCGTTTTACCAAGTACATGTATTGTCTGCTTATATGTTTGTGCAAGTGCACAATAGTAATTCGTGAACTCCTGAGGCATCCAAGTTAACAACAATAGCTCTTATCCAAATCAAAAGAATCATGCCATTTGGAATCCCTTCGCTGCATTCTTAGGTCCCATTTTGGCCTAGCGAAGCCAAGCCATTATTCTTATCTACGGCAACTAATGTACGTCAGGAAGGTCCCATTGTTCTGCCAGGCATCGAGACTTGTGCACTTCTCCATAACAGCATTTGAAAGGAACCAGACCAACAGGACTGACCTGAAGGTCCTGTCTGGTCAGCCTTATACCGTACGTACAAGATTCATTTTGTCGCAAAGGAAAACACTTTCGAAATTCATTGTGATATTGCAAATCAAACTTCGCCTTGAAACGTACAGCCGAATTCCAGTAAAATGATTAATGTTGGATCATGTTTTACTAATTTAGCTTCTTCATGCAAAATGCAACAAAAGTCAACGTGCCCTTATTTGACATAACATTAGTGGATTAATATTCTTTGTAAATGGACCGTTTATTCAGGTACCGGCATGACTGCAACTGCACAGACTAAAAAGCCAGATCAGCAGCTTTCTTAGGCGCGCTTTGGGTGCGTTGAGCACAAAGCGCGCCTAGCAAAGCTGTCGACTCACTCAAAACTTCGCATTAAAAGGGTTTTCAAGGTTTACATTAAACCACAGACCACCTTAAACCACCAATATGTTCACATACAGAGAAACCTCATTATAATGACACTCGGATATCCGACATATTCAATATAATGACACAAATTTTCATGAGAAAAAGTTCATTTTCTTTTTTATTTGATTCATTTATCCGACATATTCAGTTATCTGACACTTTTTTTAGAGAACAGATGGTGTAATCATAACGAGTTTTCATTGTAACACACAATTGGAAGATCAATCGAGGATTTCCCCCGAAATTATGATTACCTAAAATAACGAAACGGAACTGAATTCTTGCAAATACAAGCAAAATGCACGAACTTGCAAAACGTAACATTATGGAGACGCCTGAAGAATTTATTATGATATTATATCATGTCATGGTGGCATATAAACTTGCATGGTGTAATGTTTCTTGACATAAATCTTTTTACAGAGACAGAGTCCAATATGGATATAAGTATGAAATAAACACAACAAAAAGACAAGCGATTTAATGCTGGAGAAAAACAGACAAACACAAAAGTAAGACTCGGGTGCACGCATATTTCATGGACCTGTTAAAGATTGAGTTAAAGTAAATAGATAACATTTAAAGTTGAATCAGAATTCCATATGCTGTCTTCTCGATTCAAAAATATCATTTACGAAATTGAGTATTGGCCAACACGAGTTTTCTTCTTGCATTTTCATTAAGTAAATAAATTTATTGTAATCAATTGATGCTTTGAATATTCGCCCCTCACCTCCTAGTTTTTCAATCTAGTGGTGTCTTAAGCTACCATAATGACTGCAATACAAAATACCATAGTTTTCAGTCGGTTGTATCGGCCTGTTTCTACAGCAAGCGTGTGAGCACTTATTTGCAAAAACCGTGTGAGTCAGCAAGATTTCTTGAGGCACCCTAAATATACGACAACCACTGAGTTTCCAACATGTGTCGCAGTCCTTGTCTTAACAATGAAAGAGTACAATTAGTGTTGTTATCACCAAGTTCATTCCAAGCTTCTTGCATGCCAGCACAATTCAGAATATATTTATATAAGCCAACATTTTTTTTCCAATTTCAAGAAGACACTTGTTTGCGAATAAATATGGCTTTAGTGTTGCACACATGACCAGTAATTAATAATTTTAATATTAGTTGAATAAGAATTAGGTAACTTCCAATTTCCCCTCTTACCGCTGCGTTTGTGGCCTTTCTGTGAACCCCAAAGTATACCTGAAAATTTTACGTGTACGTTTTCCAAAGCGTGTTTGTCATAGATAGTCAAGATATTCGTAGGGCGAACCCTTTCGTAATAAAGGGGGGCCCATGCTTCACCGCTATAGGAAATGATGGGTATAATTAAAGAGTTTCATTGAGAGACTGGCGTTACTGTTTACAGGGAACAATGATTTATTCACTTGACCCTTAAGTTTGTCAATCACGGTCGTGATGAGAGCTGAGGTAACTGTACTTTGAGTAACTTTAATTCTGTCAAGTTCAAAGTGGGAAACAGGTAGTTTTAGTGTCCGTCCGCCTTTGTTGAATACAATAATTTTAGTTTGGGAGAGATTAACGTTTAGGTTCCAACAGTCACCATGCTCCTCCAATTTGTTTATAGTCGGTCAACCCTGAGTGACGGAAGCGGATTTCGCGAATATTACGTAAATAGCGGGCAAAATCAGGAATCAGGTATTCTTTTATTCAATCAACATATATAGATACATTCAGTCAGTACCGTACAATAATATTTTTTCATAAAAACAATATTATATATACATATTGATCTGGGAGACCTGTATTAAAGTCATGTATGACCGCTATCTTACAGGCCACCCAACGAAATTATACTTTAAAGTTATATATATATATATATATATATATAGAGAGAGAGAGAGAGAGAGAGAGAGAGAGAGAGAGAGAGAGAGAGAGAGAGAGAGAGAGTAGATTACTTTGAAGTTCCTGTAAGCTAAAATTCTTATGTTTTATAGCAGGCCACCTGTGTTGTAAAATTGACTAATTGCGCAGGGTTCCATTTACATAAATAATTACCCTCTATAATTGCAAACATAACAGTTTTGTATATGACAGTCAATTTTGTATTTATCGATATAATATTTCTTTATGTACGTTGAATAGCCTTGGATAAAAGGTGTATAAACTTTATTTTTCATCACAGCTAGTGTATTATTTAAGATATAACCCTATTGATATCTAATACATTGATCTGTATAGAGACGAGAAGTCCTTGTTATAAATATATTATCCCTACTTCTAGTGTTATAATCATGTAGGGTTGAACTTGCAAATAACAGTGTGTCATGTACCGAAATTAGGCCCCTAGGTTAAGAATCTGGGTCACAGTGACATGTTCTCGTAAAATAGTGTCCCGGCTATTACTCGTTGAGTACGTAACTTAGACCATGGAGGAATAAAGTAGTTGATTCTTCCATGCTTTGATTAATGAAACTTAACACACAGATGCATCTACACACAAGGGTGTGTCAAGAAACAAAACTAGGTCATTAGGTCATATATGTAGATGACAGTGACATATCCTCGTAAAATCGTGTCCGGGCTATTATTCCTTTACTATTTAACTTTATTTCACGAAGATTGACAGGCACAAGTATCTGGTTCTGTGCTATTCGTGTCCCAGCTATAATTCGGTTGTCCTTCAACTTAGATTTATGAAACTTTACACAGAGGTGCATGCAGGCATAAGGGTGTGCTAGGAACCAAAACTAGGTTGCTAGGTCAAATATCTGGGTCACAGTGATATATCCTTTTAAAATCATACTTAGTTCAATTAAACTTCACACACACAAACACATATATTTTGACCTAAATTGTGCCAGAAGTAAAAGTAGGTCAGTAGGTCAGGTATCTGGGTCTCTGCTACTCGTGTCCGGGCTATAATTTGGTTGTTCATCAACTGATATTAATGAACCTTTACACACAGGTGCGTCTGGACATAAGGGTGTGTCGTGTACCAAAAGTAGATCATTGGGTCAAGTATCTGGGTCAAAGTCATTTATCCTTGTAAAATCATGTCCGGGCTATAATTCCTTTACTATTTAACTTACTTTCCTTAAACCTCACACACATATATCTTGACCTAAAAATGTGTCATAAAACAAAACTAGGTCACTAGGTTAAGTGTCTGGGTCTCTGCTTATCGTGTCCAGGCTATAATTTGGTTGTTCTTCAATTTAGATTAATGAAACTTTACACACAATTGCGTCTGGACATAAGGGTGTGTCATGTATCAAAAGTAGGTCACTAGGTCAAGTATCTGAGTCGCAGTGACATATTCTTGTAAAATCGTGTCATTACTGTAATTCCTTTACTGTTTAACTCAAAAGAATGAAACTTTACACACAGATGCATCTACACATAAGAATGTATCATGTGCCAAAAGTAAGTCACTTGGTTAGATATCTGGGTCACAGAAACATATAATTATGAAATCGTGTTCGGGCTATAATCCCATTACTATTTAACTTAGTTTCACACACACACACACACACACACACACACATATGTTGGCCTAAGGGTGTGTCATGAAACAAAACTAGGTCACCAGGTTAAATTTCTGAGAACAGGGGATTTGGGCAAGTCCCGTGACCTTGCACTATGTGCATCTGATCTTGATTGGTCCTTATTTTGACGTTTTCAAGGTACGTCCCCCATATAAAGGCTGGGCATTGTGTGAATGCTTATCTGAGTCATCGTTCACATAATCTGGCTATCTGCGCCCATTGAAGTCACCGCACACAATATATTTACCTTGTTTCTAGAAATTAGCGACATCCCTCTTGAGCAACTCAAAAATGCCCTCTTCCGTTTTGGAGAATGAAAAACCCGTGAGAGCTGATATACGCAAATGCCACACAGATGTTTTGAGTGACGTTGAAAGATGCTTCGTTGAGTCGCTGCCATAGAATTTTGAGTTCTTTACCGGTTGGAAAGAGATTCCATACTGCAATTCCTGTCTAATGCATGTTGTAAGACCACCGAAATCTTTGTTTGCATTCAAAGATTTCTCACGTTTATTTGTTCTGACGACAAATAGGCACAATTACAATTGATCTCCTTCACTACAATGTGTTTCCACAAGTCTAATAATGTCACATTTCTGCAGCTCTTCTTTAACTCATGCATCATGGGGATTGTGTATCCTCTGGCCTTCTTTTCTTAAAAAAAGTACCATGTACATTGCATTATGCTATTTTAATACTATCTGAGATAAACAAACCAGTAGATCTGAGCAAGTTCAAAGACAGTAAGCAATATTATCAGCACTTATTGACCAACGGCAAGAGTGTCTTCTGAATCTCCGCAGCAACAATTATGAAATTAGAGCGGGGAGGGGTGGGAATACATCATTACATTTGCACAATCTTGTCATTTGAATAGGGCTGAGTCATATTAATGATAATGCGAATATCATCATGTTAATCAATATTTAGCATTGCGGAGAAAATAAATATACATTAGAATGATAGTAAATGTGATTGCTAACGTATTAGAAATAAATGTCAATAGGTGATAAGATAGTTAGGTAGAGACAGAGAACTATTGTGAAACAAAAATAGTGATTTACTGAAAAATACAAATGCAATCCATGCATTGTGTCCTAACTGTTTCAACTCTTGCGTCTTTCCTCAGCGCAATAAGCCCTCAGCGCGCCGAGGAGAGCTATTCACCAAGACTATTATATCTTATATACGTACAGGCATGCTGGTACTGGAATCAAAGGTCTTTTTACAAAGGACATGAATCTAGCACTCTTATTATAACTCAGAGCAGCTCGTTTCAAGTGTAGGTCGACTTGAGCAGCAGTTGGCACTGAAAGATTTAACCTTTCAGCGCTTACTAGTAGTTAGAATTGGAGGGAAACATGGTCCGTCTCGCTACTCGGTAGTCCATAATTAATGATAGAGCCATCTGTCTTTATCATAGAATTAACTCATGCACTCGTGACCTGAATCTGTCTGTTTTATCAGAGTATCCTTCAACGGGCCTGACTATTCCGGGTACACTTTGAGATCATATTGTCAATGCAAGTATTTCCCCTGTGCTTTTAGCTTTTGATAGTTTACCTGAACAGAGCCCGTGCAGAGTTGTCAAGACGGTATTGTTGACTCCCTTTAATAGGTTTTTAATGTTTCTTGAGAATTTTATAAAACCATGTGGGGAGGAACAGTCGCTTGCGTCATTGCTTTCCAAAGGTTTTTATATTTTATGTTTGGAACGAGCGGGAATCGAACCTGCAACCTTTGGCACCAGTCGCCTAGCTGAAATGGGAAACGCACAAAAAAGAATGGTTCAATGGAGGTAGTTATGTGCGAGTGCCATATCAACACGGTTATGCAGTATAAGTACTGAGTCGGCATTTATTTCCAGAGTCCTGCACTCGTGTTACACTTTTCGCGTCTTGCTGGTGAGATGTGGTTCTCCCATAAGGTGGGGGAGTCAGCTCGGAGGCACAATGTTTCGGTGCTCCCGGACTGACCCCGCCCACCTGGGGAGACTCCTCTAGACTTGGACTCTTGGGGTACTGTGTCTTTTCAACGCCACAGGCTTATTACATGTATTGATTGTATCATCAATATGTGGCCATGTAATAATCTAGATGTATATGATTTACTTTGTGTGTCTGTATGATTTCTATGTTACATTATTATGATGTATGACTTACATGTAGTTACATGTATTTTAGTTTCTCCGTCCGCGGATGTTTGATGATGATAATAATAATAATAATAATAATAATAATAATAATAATAATAATAATAATAATAATAATAATAATAATAATAATAATAATAATAATAATAATAATAATAAAGTATGGTTAAGTCACAAAAAGATCCAGTCTGAATATAATGCCAGGAAGATATTTCATAAATGAGTCCGTGGTTTTCTGTTACAACATAGCTGTTTGTGGCCCACACGTATCTCCCGTTTTGACATGATGAATTAAATAAACTGTATATTAACTCTTTCACTGCCAATTACGACTAAAGTCGATCTACTTATGTCAAACTGAATAATCACTAGGATCCCAGATTCGTATACCTTATAGAAAGAGCTTTTCATTCAAGTAACGGAATATCTATGGTTCCAGAGGGAATATCCCAGGTCAACAGCTTTTCTCGGCGCGCATTGCACCCAATGTGCGCCGAGAAAAGCTGTTGACTCAGTCCAAAATTTGGCATTGAAAGAGTTAACTTATCTTAATAATACCGATTAAGTCTATGAATGGGCACATCACACTGGTTGATCTTACTAACGATGTTAAATTAAAGTATGACAAAGGCGATATTTATAAGTGAGAAAATGAAATATTCTATACTCGAATAAATCGGTAGCTATCGACCAATGTGAGCGCCAAAGCATGGTCATCTACTGGCATTTAGGCATGGTTCAGCAGCTGTATTCCTTGAAAAAATTAATTCATTTTCCCGGTGACTATTTTGCTTCCTGATAAAAATTCCATAAAGCTAAAATTTTTATATATACCAGCTAGCAATGAAGCGTATCTCCATTTAGCATGATTTCACACGAATACAAGGTACTTAAAATGTGTCAAAGTAAATATCTTTTGAGAATTCACCACCATTATGTAACTGTCTTCAGTGTGATCTAGTGGTCTGTGCGTAACTTTTGGAAATCTTAACGCCGAGAATTTTGTGTGAAACGACAGCCGACGTGTCGATGCGTGCATCTTTTATAACATATCTCTGCCAAGTGCCGATATTTCTGACTAGGTTTGCCTGCCTGGACTGATAATCAGATGCATTATCAAGCCATGTGATCCCAAACTTATAGGTTCCCCCTGATCCAATCTCGCTTAAACGGCCAAACAATGGTTTTGTTGCCCCATAGGGATGTCCCTATATGTGATTTGCACTACTTATGCATGAATGATTAGTCCCCTAACCTTAACTTTGGCTTATCATGCCACTGCCACCCGGTGCCACGTCAAACTTTAGGCCAGCCAAAAGCACAGAATCGGTATCGGCTGCAGAACTGAATTTGATTGATCTATTCACGGGGGATGTCAACATGAAATAATGATTACCACTGCATTCTTACCCTTCTGGGCATGCGTTGGTCTCTATTTTAGTCGCTAATTATACCATAAATAATTACTCCACACGTATCCTGCAAATAAATGAAAAAGAAACGCCATTTAGGTGTGAAAAATACCCTATCTTATCTCCGCCTTTTCTCATCCATAATATTTTCCCTGTTTCCGATGTCACAAGTAGTTGCCAAATTAAATTGCGCGGCTTATTTCTGCACTGATCCCTATGCTCAAGGGATGTGTTTCTGATTGATTATCTTGTATGGCTTTGTATAAATAAGACCTGGTGGGCAAAGATCACACCCAAAGGTCAAAGGTCAAAGCCATGAACTTTTTCACCCTGGTTAACCCTTTCAGGACAATGTCATGTTCCTCCATGGGGCTCAGCATACATCCAGATAAGAACAAATACAGAAGTACAACAGACAATAAAAAAAAAATACCGAAACACATGTACAGAGAAATAAAATTGCAGTTAAAATGGAAATGTAAATCAATATTCACAATACAATATGTACATACTGAGGATGGCTATAAAGGTGTAGAAATGAGAGCACCGTGTGTGCATAGTAATGGATTATAGGTCATTGAGGATGATATCATAAAACACCTTAACGGAAGTAAAGTCTCTTGTAAATGGTTTAAAATGCTGGAAATCATCCGTAAATATGCAGAGTAATACATGTATACCTATCTCTTCATGACGACAGTACTACGTGTATACCTATCTCTTCATGACGGCTAATACATGTATACCTATCTCTTCATGACGACAGTAATACATATATACCTATCTCTTCATGACGACAGTAATACATGTATACCTATCTCTTCATGACGACAGTAATACATGTATACCTATCTCTTCATGAAGACAGCAATACATGTATACCTATCTCTTCATGAAGACAGTAATACATGTGTACCTATCTCTTCATGACGACAGTAATACATGTATACCTATCTCTTCATGACGACAGTAATACATGTATACCTATCTCTTCATGACGGCAGTAATACATGTATACATATCTCTTCATGATGACAGTAATACATCTATACCTATCTCTTAATGACGACAGTAATATGTGTATACCTATCACTTCATGACGACAGTAATACATGCATACCTATCTTTTCATGACGACAGTAATACATGTATGCCTATCTCTTCATGACGACCATAAACTCCCCATTCGCGACGTTCAATACTTACATTTACGTCAATACAAATTGATTACCTAGGCAAGTAGCATAATTATTATAGAATTTTTTTTTTCATGAGTTCAAAGGTGTCTTCCTGTGGGGTTATGACGTAACAAGAGCAGCCACCAATCACCCAAGACACGAGGTAGTAAGATGACAAAATCACCATAAGTAAGAGTTCTTAAAATGTGACAGACAGTTCTTTTCATTTCGTTCAAATTGCCCCCCCCCCCCCCCACACACACACACAAAATGGGTAAGATACTTGACCTCAACACATTAGCACATAAGTAATACATCATTGTTTTTTGTCTCCAGAGTTATTATCAACAATACAGCAGGGCGGATGTGTAAGTAGTACAACTGAGTGATACGGCAGAGTGGCCAGCATGGCATAACATGTATATCATAATCTGATTACAGTGGAAATAGTTCCTTTTCCTCTCTGGTGTACATACCGCGTGTGTTCTTTTTGAGTTACAGTACTTTGTGTTGTCTATTTGTAATATGCGTACTGGACACATTACCATACATATATTCCATTGTGTTGGTTTAATGAAGTTCATTTCAACAAGTGCTCCTGGTCCAGTTTTCGGTCATATTATTGCTCATTGCAATTAGACCTGCACTTTATATGGGCATAAAACACAAGCCATAACAAGCTCAAATAAGCCGGAATGTAGATATTCTGTCAAAAGGGTTACATGTTAGTGAGTGCCACGGACACAAAAGAAAACAACGTGCATCCCTATGCAGTTATATATGTTGATTTGCTCCCACCCCCACCCCCACCCCCATTGACCCCTGACCTCTGTTCTCTGTCACAGGACCTATTTTCAGCCAACTAGGTCAAAAAGCCAGGAGTCATGCCTTTTACTTGTTATCACTGTGCATATGATATGTTTCACAAAAATGCAAATGCTTCGAAAATTTCTTATAAAGGCGTAATCTAAATAAAATGGACATACTTTATTCTTCATCCCAGTTATTTGTTGCTATAGTGCAAATATATCAAGTATTTCCCCGGGGTATTTCCATTCGGGCTAAAACTGCCCATATCAACAGCTTCTTATGCGCACTTTGCTGCATTACAAAGCACTTTGAGCAAAGTGCTGACTCTGTTGAAAATTTACACAGAAAGATTTAATAAGTGCAGAAAGATCAGGTAAAACAAAGCAGGAAGGATGCCATATTATGGCTCGTGATCATACATGAAATGACAAAAGACAACTTAGAAGCGATTTTTTTATTCAATTAACCCTCATTATTTCACCAGAAATTAATGAAATCGCAGATGCCAATTTGCCATGCACTTAACACTGTCGTTATGTGGACGGATTTTTTTTATTTGCGACGGAGATCGTGTGTTCATATATTAAAAAAGTCACTTCGGCAAAGGACCATCACCACATCTGTTATGCTGTCCCTCCAAAACAACAACAAAAACAAGTAAAACGTTCTTTATAGTTTAATAATATCGGTATGTATATATATATATATATATATATATAATAGCTTATAAATTCCATTGCACGTGCTTTCTGATGTTCTGCAGTTGGTAATACATCGTCTGGTTTGGCATAAAATTTGCCATACAAACACGTTAGCACACATCGTTTCAGCATTTTGTCCATGAATGTGTTCATAATTGTGCATAGGCGCGTTTTACAAAACCACACTATCTTTATAGTAATTGCCGACCTTTTGAAAGAAGCTATAATGGTACCAAAGTAGGGTTTGAAATTATGAAGGCACGCTTTCTCTTAATTTAATAAATCAACAAAAGCAAAAATAAAAAATGAAGTTTAACCCTTTCCCTCCTAAACCGGCCAAAACCAGCTACTGGTCAAATGTCGTCTGCTTCAACGCTTTCAACTCATTTCAACAGTGATGAAAAACAATTTTGACTGAGAATTGGACATGAGCCCTATGAAGATCACATGCCCCAGGTCAACAGCTTTCCTACCTATGGGTTGGGCACTCAGTTTTAATATGAGGGGGAAAGAGTTAACCCTTCTACTCCTTACGATCATTACCAAACAAGCAAAGCGTGTTGACCCACAACATGCCGTCTCATTGGGTTTCATTTTCAATTCTCATTCAAAAAATTGTAGAAACATCGATGATGACGATATCTGACATCTGTGCATTTTTGGCGGTTTGAATGGGAAAGTTTTCAACAGCATTCTTTGGGAAATTACTCTGAAATGCAATTAATTGTTATAACATTGACTAAAAAACACAAAGACAGCTATCATCTGCTCATTGCAATTTGTCAATCCGTATCAACTGTAAATTCCATGGGCAAAGCGTTCGTACTTTATTTACGCCTAAAGGTCGACCTCGGTAGCGAGCTTAATTTGTATTCGCGGCAATGACAGATGATGTCCCGGAAGACAAATTAAATTATCAACGAGTCTAACGCTTTCGTGGTCAACTCGGCCGACAGCTATCGGTAAAAAACTAAAATCAACATAAAATCCAGATTAGTTTTCTTTTTCACTTTAATTTTACGGTTCTATGCCCCCTTCAAAATGAAACTCTACAAGGAAATTTACAATTGAAAAATTGTCATACTTAACAGCGCCCACAGCACAAGAGGAAAGTCTACGTGTTAATTCAGTTTTGTGACATCAGTGCGAAATGGTAAATAGTGTTAATAAAATATCTTCTATTTATACATCGCCTTCCTTAGATCTCATTGAAATCGTATGCTATATATTAGAAACCTTCCTTACAGCAAATATCCTAATACCGTCAAACTGTAATTTCTAATTACTGTATTAATGTCACCGTCACGTTTGACGTGTAACCGATACTGTTACGGTAATTAAAAATGTGAATTTGGGGCCGCGTTTCGGGATATTGGTTAAAATGTGTACAAAGATCCACAAATTGCAATATTTTTAAATTGATTCATCGGAACTGTTAATTTTCCCCGATAATATTTAAGGCTTCAATCAACAACCTTACCCTGTGTTTACAGTTGTTCTCGAAAGGCATATTAACCTTTGAAACTTCCTCTCAACTTCCACCCAAAACACTTGATGACATGTCAAGAAGTATGAGTTGAGCATGCGTAATGGTTGCACCTCTACATGCAGTTCGGGTTGATTCATCGTAACAAAAATGACAGAGAGGAATGATATCAAATATGAATGCAATGGCACGGGAGATATTTAAAGTTTCAAGAGGCAGCGTGGAGTCCTTTGGGACGTTGGAACTAACACGACACTGACACTTTCCCCTGTCAGAGATTTATAGGAACGTTCTAAGCATGTCGATTCTCTGACATGGTGCAGCCCTCTCTTGTTTTAAACATATTTTTATCCAAAAAAAATTTAAAAAGGATTACGACACAGGTTTTGCCTATAGGCCTATAAATCCCTCTCGCAAAAAATAAGTAAAAGAGCAATATTGTACAACAAAATAAAGACGGGCCACAGGACACCACTTTGACGTAACATTGACAAGGACACAGATAAGAAGATAACACATCTCAGTTACAAGAACTATGCATTATCATATCAAATCTGACGTGGCCAGGAAACACTGTACATAACAAGTACTGCATGCGCAAAAAACTGTATTGTACCGGTCCACACATCCTCTCTTATTTGGGGTACAAGACAACATTAGGGGGTGTCACACTCACAATTCTGCATGCTGACATAACCTGCCGTCTGTGTCACATGACATTTTCAACCAATGGATGAAACAGGTTTTGTTTATTCCCCAGGTGTCTCCACCTGCAGCATGGTTTATATCGGGGAGAAATGGCGTATAGCGCCACCTACAGGTGACATGTTCCATGAATGGTTTGTTCTCTGGTTTGCCCTATCATGTATCAGTTATCACCCTATAATTTTATCAATGGAATAATCTATTTTCGGAGTAAAATTATTCTAACGACCCATTAGATTATTTCTTGCTTATCATATTTTTAGAATGTATCCGGAAGGTTGGTAATTTTTATCCCCTAAATCGCCAAAAAAGAGTTATTTCTATCAATACTCTAGTGTACCAAACTTCCAGTTTGAAATTGACAAACTATAATAGAAACAGCGGGTCAAAAATGGCTAGCCGTGATGACAAACTAGAATTTTTATGGGTGGTAAGCTGGCCAAACAGGTGAATACTTTGAAGATAAAGAACATTGCTTCACCCACCCGGGAAATTCCCCTTAGATTCCCTGTCTCTGCATATTAACCTTTCCATCTAGCTTACAACTACTCAATATAACAACATAGGATTACGATATTTCTCTACACCAGTCAACCCCTGAAAAGACTTTACCTTTTACGAGATAATGGTAGCGCCAGCAAAATGTGTTTGTCGTTCAAACTGGCAAGCTCAAAAAAGCCAAGACAACTAGAGACACAAGAATCTGGTTCCAAAGCAGTGTACATTTGATAAGGTTTTCCAGTAGGTCTACATCAATCTCAATCATCAATACTTGGTTTAGAATTGATTAATCTATGGAACCAGGTGAAACTGGTTCAGAAGAATCAAATGGACAGGCCCGTATAAACGAAAAGCCAAAGCATTTTCGTAGCAGAAAGTGGACTTATTTAGCATTGTCACGTGTTCAACACCTTCAGTGTCTAACTTCGACTAAGTCAGCATTTTTTGGAACGTGGCGGGCGCAAAGTATCCAAAGGGCGCCAAGAAAAACTATTGCGTTGTATTGGACCATTCCTATGGACCCTGTAACTGTAGGTATTTCGGTGCTTGACTGAAACGTTGCAAGGAATATGAATTTGGTATCATTATGTTAATTCAGAACACATTGATTTTTGCCGAAATTGGCCATGAAAGAGTAAAATACACTGGACAAAAATCCAGATGCATTTAAAAGGAAACCTTACCTGCAAGTAATGTACCGTATTTTTCTGCACAGTTATAATAGGATGTATTCATATTTAAAGGCGGTCCTACTCTAACACCTACTGAGCAAAAGAGGGCGCCACCCGCATCAGGGCAGATCCATGTATTTAGCATGGTCAAAATAACTTTCTCAATAAATTGAACAACACGAACACAGAATAATCCTAAAAAAATGTTTCAACTTATATTTGAAACATAAAGGATGCCTAAATTGATCAGAAATGGGCTCTCTTTTGGTTGAGAAGGTGTTATTTATGGATGTTTGTGTAGTATATAATACAAATCTGCCCTGATCATGGTGGAAGCATCAGTCTGTTGCCCCGGTAACACAGGAAGTGAACAGGAGCGCAGTTAAATATGAATGTCTCCTATTTAGTCTCCTTTTCTGTACATTTAATGTCCCTTCCAGTAAAATGTAGCCTCTTTCTGGAAGTGTTTCATTTGCATGTTTTCCCAAATTTTAGCAAATACAAGGCTGTGTATTTGTCAACTTTTCGATTTAAATAGACGTTTCAAGTTCATATACTTTACTGTGCATACTCATCAGCGAGCCACGGTCATCTGCGTAGGGAATTACCCACGATATATGACAGAAATATTGTCATATAAGTACGCAATTGTCGATGGCAGCAATAATAAATCAACAAACTGGATCAGCAATTTGAAGAACTAACAAAAATAATGGGTTGAAAGGTAATGTATTTGTTAAAGACAAGACAACACTGTGTTAAAAAATGATGTTATGGTGGCCTTTTTAAACATCCGATGTCTTAAACGTAACAGAACAAAAGACAAAAAAAAAAGCTTGCAAAAATTGAACGATGAACTTATATAGGTACAATGTATTGAATGGATGTTCATTCGAAAGTACACAGGTTAGCCACACATCTTCTTAATTTGTTGCCATTTATAGATTAATAAAATACTGAATATTTAAGACTCTGGCAAGGCAACAAACTGTCAAAATTAAGATTTCTGTGGGCATCGATGAGCACCTTTTGATCAGCTAATTGATTGAGTACTTCTTGACAGGACACCATCCAGTTCACATATTACCTTACAATGGACAAGTGAACAAAATACTGGAGGTTGGTTTCAACTTATTTTATTTCTGGAAAGAATAAACGATTGGGGAGCGTGCAACGCCTATATGAACGCCTTTCGTGAAAAAAAAAAGAAAAAAATGTAATTTTACTGGACGTGTTACAGGACAATACATGAACAAAAATAGACATCTAAAATATTCACATCACTTTTTACAACACAGATAGTAAAGTCACATTGGGGTTTCGTGGTTCCCTACCATGGAAAAATAAATATAACACTTGCTATGGAAATCGTTTTGTTCCTTGTATTCACCTGATAACAGCATGGTAAATTTCGAGTTTAGCAGACATGTTGCAGTTTGCAATACTGAAGGTTAAAAGACGACATAAAATTGTTCACATACGCTTTCTCCTCAAAACCTCAAATCATTTCAGCATATTTAGCATGGCCACTTGGACTTCAGAGCAAGCTGACAGACGCAATGCTAATAGACTGTTGTTATTCATCTCATGTTTTTATTAATACTCTTATTACGGCCGCTATTAATAATACCAATACAGCTAAAAAAAAAAAAAAAAAAGGCTAACGTTCATCCCCGGTCTTGTTAAAGCATCTGTCATTTTCTTCATGGATGTATGATTTCTTTCGTGACTTGACAGGTGCTAAAACCACCTTGAAGCAAATACATGCAGATATGTGCTGTTTAGCCTCTCTCTCTCTCTCTCTTTCTCTCTCTCTCTCTCTCCTCTCTCTCTCTCTCTCTCTCTCTCTCTCTCTCTCTCTCTCTCCCTTATTTATTGAAATTTATTAAAAATGCCAGTGTCCCATGTTCTATTTTTGTTTTTATTTTATTTTTTCTGTTATGCTCTAATGGATTTTCTTCCATTTCAGACCAAGTGAGATGTATCCTCACGGAACAACATGCTGTATACATACTGTATGCATGTACACAAAAAAAATTGCGTAAGACGTTACGTAATATAAACACCTGCTAAATAACCCACGCTTGAAGGGATCATTTATAAATACAAAGTTCTCCGACTGATTGGTTGGTTTCCGTTAGTTTGTACAAATATGTTACATCTAATTGAGGTTTTATTACGACCTTTTCGCAACTTTCCAGAAAAAAAAAATGTCATTATTGAAACTGTTTTGAAACGAGTCATTAACTTGCACAACTCCTCACTTTGTGCCAAAAAACAATTGTTCTTTTACGACCATTAATATATTATGATTGTTAATATATTATGATCGTGCTCAGTAGAATTAATTCAACTTTTTGTTTTGCAATGACGTAAAACTGTATCACAAACTGGGAATAATTACAAAAAGAAAATTAAGCCTTTTGATGCAGTCCACATGAAGGACACTCTGACAGAAATACTTCAATTGATCCCACCTGAAGCAAGTGTAGCTTTAAAACTGTAATTAATTTCTACAACCCTGATTGATACAGCGTTTACTTATTATCATCACGCTACAAAGTAACATCTTTCTCTCGTCAATACACTAGTCTCGGACTGCAAAATAACAACTCTGTCTCTTAATTGAAGAATCAGTCTTAAACAAACTACTGGCCATAGAAACTAAGTAGTTAACGACACAATTCAGAGAACTGTCGGTATCTTAGCATCCCGTTATATGACTTAATGGCTCGGAGGTAGGTGCCGGGACACACTATTGACAATGTGCAAATTGTCCATTGCCATTACGGCGCCTTGAGCATGAAGACGCTTGTTAATGTGGTACAGAGTAAGACTCTATTATCTCGTCGTCCAGACGGGATGTTATTCTTTACAACACCTGGCCTGATGCCGGTTAGCAAAGTGCATGTTTTAGCATCTATCCGCTGATAATATCGTCCAGCACAACGCGGATGTACCTGCTTCAAAGTTTTTCCTTTCTTCCTCATTAATATAAAACATTTTCAATGAGAATTGTAGGTCAGGCCTACCAGGACACCATCTCTGGATCAACAGCTTCTCCTGGCGGGCCTTGAGCGCACAATCTACGCCGAGGAAAGCCAATTCAGTCTTATTCTGAGCATCAAAGGGTTAAGAATACACAGTTTTTACTATGAATGAATAATTCAAAAAATATCAAGAACTGTAAGACTCGCTCTTGATATGCGCACGTTACAAGCTGTTTGATATTCGTATCTGTGCAGGTATTCGGTTCTTTGTTATCACATTGATGTAGCTTCCAGGCAACACATTATTGTATGCTTTCATTTGTTTTCTATTCATTACTATTCATTCGGCCAATCATGCGTTCGACTGTTTGTTCATACTTTATTTCTAAATGTGCTCATGTTTTTATTTATTTATTTATTTATTTATTTATTTATTTATTTATTTATTTATTTATTCATTGTTTTGAATTGCTTCATTGTGTATCGAGTGTCACAGCGATTCCTAAAACTAGTTAAATGAATCAACCAAGTTATTACAGATTTCCCCTTAACGATTGTCATAGTCGCAAACGTTACGGGCCAAAAAAAAAAAAAAGAAAAAAATTCATATTGATTTGTTGTCTCCTTGCACATAACAGTTGTCTATCGGATTATTAGAACTTATGACATGCCTGAGTTTTTGGTCCATTTCCTTCCTGGCGCGATTCGGGTCCTCATGGAGCTTATGGCGCGCCAGGGACTGTCGTTAACGCAGTCCACTGGAAATCTTGCCAATTGAGACCGTACTCCAATTTTGTAAGCTTTTTGTAAAAGCATATATATATATATATATATATATATATATATATATATATATATATATATATATATATATATATATATGTATATATATATATATATATATATTTATATATATATATATATATATGTGTGTGTGTGTGTATGTATGTATGTATGTATATATATATATATATATATATATATATATATATATATATATATATATATATATATATATTAAGAAAGTTGGACGAAAGAAAACGTTTTACTACTGCGATACATGAACATTGATATTCTCAGCTCAAAAGACATCACACGTGAAGTCTAGTTCAACGAGAAGTCAATTTCCGCGCCCTTGCATGCTTGTCTGAAGAGGGTATAATAGTTCACTACCTTGCACTAACAGTGACGAATACACCATATGGCATACCTGGGACGCGCTACACGTTATGAAATCAAATAACTTTGCCCTGATCTGCGCACAGGTATAGCAGTCAACACCCGGCCCAAACGCACTCTATTATGTTTTGCGCATTGCTCTTCAAATCCCAGATTCTGCACTTTCTGTTGCTATTATATCTGGTATGATTCGTACTTTGTTAAAATTCAAAGCAAAGTTGCACGGGCGCCGGCTTTGCACGTTGTGCCATACAAATACCACAGAGTATGCTGAACCTGATTAAAAAAGAAAGAAAGAAAGAAAAAAATCTGATGCACATCATGATCTTGGAGAAACCACGAAGAGTGTTTAATAGTTCCTCCTAAAAACACCAAACGCCAAAAGGCTGGATTTAACTATTATGCTCGGTGTAAAAAACGCAATGAGAGCAAAATTTACAGCTTTGTAACCCATGATTTCTAACCGATTGTTTATTTATTTATTTATTTATTTATTTATTTATTTATTTATTTATTTATTTATTTATTTATTTATTTATTTATCTACCTATCTATTTATTTTACATCCATTCATTTGGCGTGGTGTTTTTGGCTTCAAAACGAAGTTCCACGATGGTCTCAGCATGGACAGCATATAACTAATACAACAAAGCTTTCAGCTGAAGACTTATCATATTCTCAATGATATATTTTCGAAATATTATAGTGTAGTTAATGTGGAATCAGGTACATCAAAAGTAGCCTTACTGCTTTTCCGTATGTCGCTATCCATATGGACATATAGAGAAGAAGCAGCGTAACCAAACACAAAGTTAGACGTCTGACGTATTTGTCGAAATACATGTAACAAAAGACATGGCCAAGCCATCGTTCTCTTGTAACTGTTTCATGTAAAAAAAATAAACAGTTCATACTACCGATGCTGCTCACTGCATTATTACGAAACCGAGGCACTAATAAAAAGATTAGACTTTCACTTTGCAGTAGGCCTATGTGTGCAATTAATTTTTCACTGTGGTAATGCTGTTACCCTAAAGATATCTTTTGCCATAATACTTTTTGTTTTGGTGGTGATGGTTGGGGCTTTTCCCTTTTATTTTAAATATGAGATAATGGAAAATCAGTTGCGGTAAACGTACCAGGGCTTTAATGTTCACTTGCAGCCCTTTGAGGCGTGAGATGCGATGAAATGTGCGTGCTATGGTACAGCTTTAACAAGCTTGTTAGAAAATTCACAGCAGACGACATTTATCCAATCAACGCATACTTCCTATCATCCCTGGTCTCGTTGTTGTCTTTATTCCCTGTCGCACGATCAAATCTTCCATCAATATTCCTCTTAGAAGTCCGGTGGTTTTATCTTTGCACGCTACTACTCCGATGTGGTTGCGATTTATCAGCATTTAAGGCGGGAAAAAGTTTGGTCAACTATAATCATAGATTAATTCATACATTCAAGTGTTAAGTTACACAACTAATTACAAGTATCTAATTGCCTCTTTTATTTTAGCTGGTCTGCGGTAATTCCCGCACGCCTTTCCAGAGCTCGTAGATAGAGAAGCTGCAAGGCCAGGCAGCGATGAAGCCCTTTGAGATTGTTACACAACTCTTTACAATTACCCATTTCCCTCTTTTATTTCAGCTAATCTGGGGTAATTGCCATACGGCTTCCAGAACTCTCGGACTGAGAAGTCACCCGGGCAAGCAGTGATGAAGCCCACTGAGTCTATTATGCAACTGATGGATGGATGTTCCCATGGTCAGATGAGCGCAAAAATTTTCAATTGAATTGAAAGCATGGACCGATATGCGCTGTGCCCTTTTCTGATCATCAGTCTCCACATGCCTTGTGTCCACTGAGGGGTTTATGAATGATTTTGTAAGCCATAGGCTACATCCACTGAGTAACGCTGGAGTAGCACATGTAACTCGAAACTAGATTACTCGCTAAAATAGGTAAAAGTTTCTCTTGCATTGTCCGTTTGAGTTATCTCTCATTGCATGATGCGCATTATACTATACAGTCAATGATTCTGTTTTAATACATTTGCCTAAAAGATGAGACAAAAGATCACCTGGACACGTTACAATGGAAGTACGAACGAAAGTTATTGCTTTTATCACAGTAGTTTATTCATGTAATCTTCATCAAACTGTCAATTATCCTGGAGCCATTTGCTTGATTCACACTCAGATACAAGACAACTGGAAGACCATAACGGTGACCGCCGGAGGTGCCGGCCAAGGACAACGTTGCTCCGCAGACAAAACAAGACGCCCGTACAGGTGAAAATCGCAAGGGAAACCTTGTCTCCCTCTGAAGCGAACTGCTTGCTTTGTTTTTGAGCAGAAGGAAAAAAACTTGCCTGCTTCGCAGACCTCCTACGGCTTTCACTTCTCCAACGGCACCTTACAATGGGGATCCAGATGGGTATATGGGGACTTGCAACCTGGGAGGGCTTTATGTGCGACCTGGTGACCAAAGACACTTACTTAGGTGACCGTTGCACTGCATGATGAATTTTGGTGACTTGGATTTTTGTGACTTTGGGTGCTGGACACCACAAAAAGAGCGAGCCGGTAACCTGGGTGAGGGCGTGTAGGGTACCTATCAGAAGTCCCTACAATGCCGTCAGACAGACAAAGCCATTAAAAGCCAGCGAAACACAGAACTTCATCACCGACGGACTCTAATTATTATAAACCAACAGAAGACAGACACATATTATATTATATTGTATATATATATATATATATATATATATATATATATATATATATATATATATATATATATATATATATATATATACATACATACATACATACATACATACATACATACATATGTATGTAATCACCTATCTTATGTGTGTTGCCTACGAAACAGACTGTGGTCTTTGTGTGAATTGTACAGTTATAACAGGGACAGTAAGTTGCTCCGCCATCACAAGCCATGTGTTTGCAACTTTACGGAAACTAAATTGAGACCAAGGTTCAAGAATATAGCACAAAGAAATAATGAAAGTTTTTTTTTTTTCTTATTACTTACCATAGAGCTTTTCCTTTGGTTTGTATGTTCTTTTGCTAACAACCACCTTAAATGGTGGGAATATTGTTTGGGGTGTGTACCCCCCGTGTCCAGGCATCATATCCTTACATGCGGAGGAGGGTGCTCCCCCTGAGTATCCATCACAGAGGTATGGTAGCCAGGCTAGGAGGCTCCAGGCGAGCCACGTGGAGAGCGGTCCAGAGAGTGCCACTCCATCGTGCCAAGGCATCGTCCACGGCCGGCACTCCTCTGCTGCAGTTGTACGCGGTGATCTATCCTGAGCGGTGTTCTTTACATTCAACTTCAATTATCCTTATCTTGGCTCTTGTTGCTTCAACACATGGAACCAAAAATGAATTTGCAGAACACAGCAATTTTTCATCGAAGGATTCTGTTATGTACACTTATCCTCGCTTGGTTAGTCAAGATGAACACCGTCTAACCGGTTAGACATGCATATAATTAATGAGACTGATTTAAAACTGAGACGCTCTGACAGTGAGTAAGTTCAATCTGCGCCGACACAACTGAGCATCAATACTGCAATTATAGCAGGGAGAGGCGTAGGTACATGTACTTGTATCAGCTCCAGGGCATTATACCTACAACACACTAAGTCAACACCACGTGGTTGAAGACACTATCTTAAGTGCTCACGGTGATTCTCTCGGAGACGCATGCACGACTGGAAGTTGAAACCTTGGTTGAGAGTATCCGAGATGCAGCTGATCGATCGGCAATCCACTCGGTTGTGCTCAAATTTTGGAAACTGATTCTCTGTTTTATATCAGTTGGATCCAACTGTGGTCCACAGGAATCGATATAGGCTCGCAGCATCTGTGACCTTCACATGAGATGGATCCTTGGCGCTTGTACTTGTGTCCCTTTTAAAACATTCTTTCTCAACATATAAAAGTACCTGTAACACCATGTTCTTAATGAAGTCTTTTCAATAGAAAATGCTACCCTTTTTCTGCATGACAATAATACTTTCAAGGTCAGCTCAAGCTTTTAACCCTGAAGTCAAATGTTTCTGTGCACCAAATGTTCACGTGCCAATGGGTGTGATCTGGTGATTTTCGTCCGTACTGTATCATAGTCATCAGAGTATAGGTCAAGTGAAAATAGATGGAAACCATATTCCGTGTGCGTGTGACCTTTCTATTAGACTTTATTTCGCCTGGTTTGTTTTAACTTTTGTCGAACTGACACCTTTGTATGCAGTGTAAAAGAGATTGATGTGTCATTATACGTGGACTAGTTATCATATTTGTCATTTTATTACAATATCGCAAATAGTCGCTGCATCATTTTAAAATATTAGACGAAAGAGAGCGGAAACAAGATATCCCATGGAATATGTCGCCTATAGGTGGCACAACAAGTACCCCCCCCCCCTCCACCTGCTACAGTTGGAGACACCTGCCTGGGCAATAAACAAGAGCCATTCATTCATTAATCGCACCTAAAATTGGTCTCCTCAGTCAACTTAGATACTTCCTTCCCTCCCGTCTCCTAAATACTATTTATAAGAGTATTGTACACGCTCACTTTGATTATTGTGAGACGATAATGGGGAAACTGCAACAAAAACCTGCAAGATATTTTACAAGGCCTTAAAAATCGAGCAGCCAGACTTACAGCTGGTAATTTCCATTCCTTCGTTCCTTCGCATGAAATAAAAGCTGGACTAGGATGCCAAACTCTTGAAAAACGCCGAGAATCCCACACTGCTATCTTAGTATACAAATGAATTCATAACCGGGCGCCGGATAATCTCAAAAACAAATTCAAATATACAGCAAGGAGTCTAAATGGGGACCATTTAGACTCCTTGGTTACAGGTTCCCTTACCGCACTGTGAAAAGTTAAAGCAGTCTTTGGCATGCAAAGGCCCCGTGGCCTGGACCAAGCTGCCCCCGAGTCGCTACGTATTGCTGAATCTGTTCAGGTTTTTAAAACGCATATGTGTCGGTTAAATGGAGAGTATATGTATAAGTGTACATATTGCTTACCTTTGAATCTAAGCCTTTTCTAGTGGTATTTGTATTGTTTTATTTTAAATTTGTGGATGTATTTGTCTCTATCTACTTTTACCAGGTTTACTTCAACTTTGTTTCATATGGTTCCATTTTGTATTTTGTGACAAGGACCCGTAGTAGAACAGTCCCAGATTGAACGGGTAAGCCCTGTATAAATATGTCCAAATAAATGAAAATAAAGTTGAAAATGTCATGCGACATAGAAAGTAGTTGTTGTTACCATAAAGACTAGTGTATATGGCATGCCCTATTTATTATGACAAGTGTTTGAGTTCGATGTGATGGAAGTAAAAAATCCGCGGAACAGTAAAAAGTGCAAAGGATTCTAAATATTTGCTTGCAATGCTGAAATCTTGAGAAGTTGAATAAGACAGACAATCTCTTTATTGTCGGTTCAAACTCATTTCACCCTGATAGAAGACCGAATTATCAGCTTTCCTTGGCGCGCTCTGGGCGCATTGCCAAGGAAAGCTGTTGACCATGGGCATATAATTTGGAATGATCTTCCACGCAAGTTTCATCCAAAATTTTGAAAAATAAACCATAAAGTAGTAAAATACAATTAAAAGACGGCATTTAGATATTAGCGGGAAAATTGTCATTAGGGTGGAATGAGTTAAATATAAAAAATTAGCTCACCATGGCCAGGAGCTATTATTGCCGACATCAGACAGCTGTAAAATACAAGATGCGGCTGATGTCATAAATCTTTTATCACGATACAAATTACAATAAACATCTTAAACGTAGTCATGGCTAATAGCATAGAAACCTAGGGTGCAATATGTAAAACCACATTAACTCTTTCAGTGCCAATCACGTCTAAAGTCGATCTACTAAAGTGCAACTAATCTGAATTATCATTAGGATTCCAGATTCGTATTCCTCATAAAAAGACCTTTCATTCAAGTACCAGCATGCCTCTAGTTCCAGAGAAAAGCTTTTGACTCAGTAAAAATTAGGCACTTAAAGAGTTAAAGTATATGCAAGGAGTCATAACGTATGTGCATAAGCTATTATTTTCTCAGAAAAAGTCTCTGCATTTAAAGAAATCTAAGTTGGAAACCATTCAATTCAAAAGAACAGAAAATTTGATGACCTGTTTAAAACTTCAATCCGATGACGTTTTTGTTGCCTCTCATCTCACAAAAACAAATTTTAATCAAACGCAGAAATCCATCACAGGCGGACTAGCTTGTTTTCCCACAGGCAGACGTTTCTCGGTCATCAAAATAAATAAGTTGACCTTTGTAACATAATCGAGTCGTCTAAGGTGTTCTTTGTTCAGTCGATTAATTGGGACTATACTGTATAAATGAAATCTACAAATAGACTAGTACTACCGCGGTAGTTCAAGTCCCTGAAGTACATGCTTCACAAATCAACGCTTTCCTGGTCTCAATGAGAATGAGGCAATAGCTTTCCTTGGCGCTGTTAGTGCGCATTGCCCAAATCCGTGCCAAGGAAAGTTATTGACCCGGAGAGTGCCCCCAATGATAGGTCTTATTAACAATTCTGAACAATATGGTTTTCTATTAACCCTTTCAGTGCCAAGTTTTGAACTGAGTCAACAGCTTTTCTCGGTGTGCATCGGGTGCATTCAACAGCTTTTCTCGGCGCGCATTGGACGCAAGGCGCCCAACACGCACCGAGAAAAACTATTGACCTGGGGTATTCTCTCTTGAACTATAGGCATGCTGGTACTTGAATGAAAGGTCTTTTACGAGGAATACGTATCTGGGATTCCTAATGATAATTCAGGCTAGTTTGACTTTAGTAGACGTGATTGGCACTGAAAAAGTTAGCATAAAATTGGGTAAAATCATAAAAGCAGACAATATATATCCGGACGCTTTGAGGCAATTCGCGCGGTAAAGTGATGCACCCAATTAGCTGCGGTCAGCAGTGCACATTGCATTTTGTGATTTATTTGTTCTTGGGAGGGTCCAGCATACTCACTACTTCTATCAGATCAACAAGCGGTTCATCGTAAGATATTCAAGCTATCAGTGCCGTGTCGAGCCCCTGTAGCGGCAATGTCACCTGCGGTAATTGTATGAAGACGTAGTATACACCGCCGACTAGTCAAAAGTACATGAAATATTTTGGTGTTTGAAAACACAAACAGGTAATCATGTAAACTGACAGTAACACTTTAAAACATTTGTCATCTTCGCTGCTCGGTTGGTCTTGAGCAGTATAACACCATATCAATGAGTAGTAGTAATAAACTTTATTTCCTTAACGAGGATTGGGCAATAGCCATTGGCTAATACAGGGCCCTTTCCTCAAGTACATACAATACCATTAAATACAATAGAACAACAGTAATCCACAACGGAAAAGGAAAAAATAATGATATATATAAAAAAAATGCAAATATTTCGCAATATATAATAAAGCAAAAGAACATGACAATATGATGTGATAGAGCAGGCGCATATAGATGGTTTAAACTATGTAGAAGCCAGTCAAACAAATAAGTATAGTTTCGTTTAAATAGGCACGTATAATTGATCTTCGTCTGAATCAGAATTAACATCAGATTCTTTACCGAATCTTTTTGTTTGGAGAATAAATTTCATTGAAGCATCCATTATTTTGGAGTTACACTCAAAAGACAAATTATGGTGACCGAACAAACAAAGCGACACTTTATCGTTATTAGATAAATTCGTAAAATTCAAAAGATTTTTTGAAGTGAGGAAATCATACATTCTTTGGAACACAATAATTTCAAACCCTTTAGCAGATGAACATAAAAGAGAGACAGGACGATAATTTTTAGGCAAGAAATTTTCGTCTTTTATATAAAGACCAACCACATTAGCTTCTTTCCAAATATAGGGAAAGGTGGCTTTTACCAGTGAAAGATTAACCAATTTCGTGAAAACACTAGCTATGTATGGAGCAAATAAACGTAAAACTTTATTCGGAAGGTTATCGAGCCCACCTGTTTTTGAAATTTTAAGTTTGGATAGAATTTTTAGTGTTTCAATTTTAGTAATAATAATATGATCAAGTTTTTTGTCGGTTTTATCTTCCAGAACAGGTGTCGGCTCATTTTCGTCATCATTGACCCACTAAGACGAGAAAAAAATCAAGTAGAGCAGTGGCTTTATCAACAGAGTTAAAGAGGACCGAGCCATTAACAATACGTAATGTTTGCAAACAACAAAAACACATTTTAAACAAATTGTTTTGAACAGTAAATAACATCTAAGAAACAATGATGAGACAAAAATGAAGTACACGGGCAGTTCAAGTCACCTTGCTTTCTCAAATCTGCTCTTTTTGCCATTTTATTCTCTTTTGGCATAAAAAATGTATTGAAATTGCCTAGAAATTTACACAAAACTTAAAAATTTACGTTCAACACACACACACACACACACACACACACACATACATATAAATGTATATATGTATATATATATATATATATATATATATATATATATATATATATATATATATATATATATATCCCCGTTTTTAAAAATGACTGAATGTAACCATTCTTAAAAAAGAATGATTCAATGGAGGTAGTTATGTGCGAGTGCATATATATATATATATATATATATATATATATATATATATATATATATATATATATATTATATATATATATATATATATATATATATATATATATATATATATATATATATATATATAACTTTTTCAAGTGCAAAAAGGTTCTTTACGGTTCATAAAATATATAAGAGAGCAAACACTTTTGTGGGTACAACAGAACAGGGCGAGCAGCTTCTTGGTGCAATTTACTAAAGCAAGCTCTTGCACTGGGGTATCTGAACTCGATAGCCCTTATCTACATATCTCATTCCATGATTGATTTGAGGAAAAGCATGAACGCAAAGAAAATTTAAATTCAAGCGTTTCGCGTCGATCTGAGTTGAAATAGTTGAGAATTTTGTGCGGGTAAAGTAATATTATTTCTAATTGCGGGTTGCATGTTCAGTCCACTGGCATTGACTCTGAAATTAAGTAGATCTGTGTACAGGTTTGATTTATATTTTCTGTCGACGCACATTCGACAAAGTCACATGTTGAAAGCCATATGGAATGCAGAAACCAGACTCATTAAGTCTCAGAATATATACGATTACGCACTATAAAATCATCCAACACATTCATCGAGTTATTGTGCATATTTGAATAAGATGAATGTCTGCCTATGGTACTACATACGGGAAAAACTGGTCAAAATAACAAGTTGGGAGTTGTAATTTGGCAACGTCAAACTTGACAATCCAAGTAGTAATTCAGGATGGCATTGCTGTTTTACATTGGCTATGAAGTTACCAAGGAAAAGAGACAACTGAAGTCAATTATCCTTTTGACTTCCGATAATAAATGTGAGAAAAGACTGATTATCGTGGTGATTATAAACCACTCATTTTTTAGGTCTGCTTCCTACAACTCTGTGACTATCTTTTGTTGTCAGTGTAAATATGACGTCATAAATCGTTTCTCTACGTTATCTCTTTTAAGCATCATTTGAGAAACAAAATGGCGTCATTTTTATCGTGTCAAAACATTGGTTTCAACGTAGGTTATAGCTTTAAATTGGCCGTTTAAGGTAGTGGTGGTCACAGAATCGAAATCGTTTGGGCAGAGCAGGAACCGAGAGCGAAGCTCTCGGTTTCTGAGCTGCCGGAACGATTTAGATTCTGCTACCAAAACCTCAAAGGGTCCCTTTAAAGCTTATTCTGAAATACTGCTGCATGAAGACCTTCAATATTCCCCCCCAAACCTCACAAAACCACTAATATTTCCACAAATCCTCGAATTGTTTTCCATGTTTCGCCTCTCATCCAGCTGTTGTGGACATTGAGCATACTCCCACAGAAGTTTTACGTAGCCATCTTGTGGTTATGGACGCAAAATAACCAGTAGGCTTAAATCTGGTTGATTTAAATAATATTTATCACTGATTTTTATGTGTGAAAAGAGTATAATTTTCAAAAAAATCATGTCAATGAAAGCAAAAAATACAAATCAGTTGCACAACATTAGCATCAACAGTAGTGATTAGGGTTAGGTGTGTGTGTGCGTGCGTGTGTGTGTGTGTGTGTGTGTGTGTGTGTGTATCCGTGTTTGTGTGTGTGTGTGTGTGTGTGTGTGTGTGTGTGTGTGTGTGTGTGTGTGACAAATAGATCTGCAGCACTTTTTAGACCATTTCAGTCATATCAACTCAAACTGGTAAAAATTGATCAGGTGACCTAAATCCTCCAATGTCATTGGTCACTTGCTGTCATGCATCCTCAATCATTTTAGAATCCATTTTCAACAAGTATTACGCAATCAAAGGAGCTGTGTGCAACACGAGAATCGCATCCGACAATCGCCCTCGTGCACCGAAATGACGCCGGAGTGGCTCTACCTAATTGCCGGTACATGTCCTTGTCGTATTATTACACACACACACCATACATCGTACATCGCTGGCATGCATGCATACATACATACTTACATACATACATACATACATACTTACATACATACATACATACATACATACATACATACATACATACATACATACATATGTACATAGATGTAGATGTAGATAAAACAAATTTCTTATCCTGACACATATAATAATAATATTGCTGTGGCTCTCCACTTCTGTGCCGCGGCCCTGTGTGACACAGGTGGCTTAGGAAAAAGAAAAGAAAAATAGATGAGGCGGACAGGGAACCATGGTTATCATAATCAGCTCGTGCTGCCATGAATGAATCTTTATTGAATATTTATTGACTTATTGACATAAAATACAGCAATATGTCAAATATACAACATGTACACATGTAGAGTATGAAAGAAAAAAAAAAGAAAACCACATTAAAATATACACACAATCAAAAGAAAAATGTAACAAAAACAGTACAGACACGTACAGCACAGTACAGTACAATAAATACAAAGGCTTTACATAAATCACTAATCACCTGAAATAAAAATAGAATGCAGTCATCAAATTGGCACGGTGTTACATGATTTCAGTGGTTTCTCTCTTAGGGCAATGGCGTTGTCCATGAAATTTTCAAATAGGTATACGAGTTCTGTCTCATGCAGTACCATGATAAATTTAAACATATTCTGATCATCATAAGCATCCGAATTACAAAATATTTCCCGTAGGCTCTTAAGCACATTTTCTCTTGCATTTTGAAATTTTGTGCATGTCATAACAAAATGAAATTCATTATCAAGTTCATTATCAAGTTCTTGGCAAGTGTCACAGACTCTCTGGCTAACAGGAACTTTGGTAGGACGCTTATGTCTTCCTGTTTCGATATGTAAATTATGTGCACTAATGCATAATTTAGTTATATTACTCCTTGTTTCGAAATTTTTTACAAAATCTAAATAATGTTCAAATTTAAGTTCTGTCTTGAAAGATGTATACGTTCTCAATTTAGATTCGTTATTTTGATTCAACATTTCATTTTTCCACTGATTTCGAAATTTGTTTTCTGTTTTATTACGGAAAAAATAGAAGGAAATTCATGAAAAAAAATCTTCTTGGTTATCCCAAAGTTCCGGCAGCCCGAGCAAATTAAATGTATCATTCACAGAATTTAACCAGGTTGATTGATTTGCTTGTAATAAGTCAACATTACATTTGTATGCGTTAAATAATAATGAATTTAGGTCCATGTTGACGATTCTAAACCACCTTTTACAGACAGAAGATAATATTCTGAGTGACAAAGGGGTCTTTCGTAGTTCTCCGAATACTGAATATTGCATGCTTTACTATGTACCCCGAGACAATATTTAAGAAACTTTGTATAGAATATTTTCGAGCTCAATTATAAAATAACCAGAAATTTTAAAATAGCCAGAAATATTATTCCATGTTTTCCAGGATCAGAGCCGAGGCAAAGGGTCCACCATACACTCTCTCACAGCTGTGGTGGGCCCCTGGTCCTGGATAATCCCCCTACACTCATCGCTAGTAGTTCTCCCACCCCCTTCAAAAAAAAAAAGAAAGAAAGAAAGAAAGAAAGAAAGAAAGAAAGAAAGAAAGAAAACTTTCGCTCATACACCCTATCCCCGCCTCTAAGGATCAGGTATTTGTGGGAACACAGAACACTCTTTCCGACTAATAACCACATCTTATAACACCAAATCAGTGAGGGTTTTGGGAACGTGACGATGACTTTTTATTATTTATTTGTTTGTTTGTTTGTTTATCGTCTAGAGACAGGATCGAAGATTTGGCGGTTTGAAAATAATAATGTATGCCACATATTACATAATAAAAACATGTAAAAAGAACATTACTATGGCAAGGTTTAGACGAGTATAACGATCAGCCGCCATGATAAGGGCGTTCTGATGGAAAGGCCAGGATGTTATCAGTATACATTTACATTCAATCTAACTTTTAACATTGCTAGTTTTAACTTTTAACATTGCTAGTTTTGGAGAGAGCTTGGTGTGTTATGAGACCATAACACACGAGCCTTGTGTGTTATCGGACCATAACACATGTGTCCCGCCCACATTCCAATAAGCCACGCCCACCTGGGTTTCCGGAACTTAACACTTGAACATGATGGGCAAGTGAGTTTCTGGTCGTTTCTCTTAATTCTATGTATTACATTTCTAAATTTCGTGTAATTGAGGAGAAAAATTTAGTGGGAAATGTAAATATAAGCAATTAGGATCGCTTTTGTGTGTGTTATGGTATAATGACGCCGGTGATTGAAGCTGACATCGGACGAGGTGCACTTGCATGCGCCACGCCTGCGAGGTCAGCTTCAATCACGCACGTCATTATGCCATTACACACAAAATCGACCCTCATTTCTTGATTGTGGGAGCACAGAATACTGTTTCCACTAATAACCACTTCTTGCTGCACCAAATCAGTGAGAGTTTTGAGACCGTGACGATGACTTTTATTTATTTATTTATTTATTTATTTATTTATTTATTTATTTATTTATTTATTTATTTATTTATTTGTTGGTTTGTTTATTTGTTGTTTGATTGTTTGTTTGTTTGTTCATTGATTTGTTTGTTTGTTTACATTTTGTACTTTGCACAAGACAACACCTTACCATGTTGAATTCAAGGGTCTGCCCCTTACTTAATTAAGGGTACTTTCCTGTCTAATGACAGGAGCCAAAGCAACAGCCTAAATCGATTACCAGGTAGTACGACAGCCACCTATGGGGATGAAATCATTGACTTATTAAGTTACTTGTAAACGGAGCAGAAGAGGAAAAGGTATCTTCAATTGTTGAAATAGAGCCCCTGCTTTCATGTATCCATAATTTCAGATCAAAGAAAATGTATTTGATTTTGTAAAGAATCATGGATAGGGGTTAACACCAACAGTTAATGATTAAGTTTTGTATACACACTTTTACTTGGAATTGTCAGCAAACACAGGGTGTTCATCTGTGTGCACGCTTCTTGTTTGAACTCTTTAAGTGCCAATCACGTCTAAAGTCCATCTACTAAAGTGAAACTAGTCTAAAGTATCATAAGGATCTCAGATTCGCATTCCTCGTAAAACGCCCTTTCATTCAAGTACCAGCATGTCTCTGGTTCCAGAGAAAAACTGTTGACTGAGTCCCAAATTTGGCACTTAAAGAGTTAATGAGAAATGCATTTCATTACATGCTATAAGACTGGTAAAGTAAGACGGAAAACATATTTGTGTTCTATAAAGTCAGTCTCATGCACGCATAGCTCGTAATTGATAGCATTTACAACTCCTAATATGCACGTATTACCACTACATGTAAAATAAAAATTCTGAATGAATCCGGACAGTCTTATTAATTGGGCTCCTAGGTGACATTAAACGATTTTCAGCTTTCTTAACTAGTCCTTCCTTGTAGAATAAATGCAAATCGTATAAACCACGTCAATTGCCAGAAAACTGAGGATGCTGGTATCAAAGCAATTACAAGTTATTTACCGTACGAAAAAAGTATCAGATTATTTCTTAGACACGCGGCAAATCTCCACAATTGAGCGTTATAAGCTGTTCTTAATTGTGCAAAAATAATTTAATCAACACTTACAGCAGTGAAATGGGGACATAAATAGTCACGTGATTGTACTCTCAGAACATCGAAACGAAAATACAAAATCAATGTTCGATCAGGATGATTATACATGTGGGGGGGGGGGGGAGGGTTGTAAATGCACGAACTGGCCATAATCATTTCTATATTATTCGTCTACAGGTCATTGAGATTCACGTTTTAACAAAAACCTGGCCAGCGAAGAAAATACACAACCAGAGGTAGCAGATGTGCAATGGAGCATGCTTTGAAAATTTCGCAGTGGTTCCTCGCCAAGCCTACATTACATGCTTTGAATATGTGCGCAAATCTTTTATTATGCGCGACGATGCTCCACATTTATACACAACTAAGTTTCGATCGTTGGTATTTTAAATGGATCATTTTATTATGAGCAACCCTGGCAACATATTGCTTGTATATTTGAATCAAGACAAAATGATTAATTTGAGACGGTTCCATGTCTAGGATGCCAATGTGAAACTTAATAACGGAGATTTTACCGTATATTCAGATCTGCTACACATGTAGTAATAGTTGAATTGTGCTGCCAACATTAAATAACTCATACAGTTACATGACCACGCCTCAATATCAATAGCCTCCGTGTAGAAATGAGTTGATCCAAAATGACTTGTTCAATCGGCGTTTGTATCCGGGAAAAAATCAGCTGCAAAAGCATCTGCTCTCCTGAATCGTGGAGGTAGAAAGGCCCCTTTCGACTTCCATGCATGAAGCAAGTACGTGACTTGGGCATTTGTTTTAGAAGTACTGTCATAGAAGAAATACAAATAATTTACCAGAATTTCGAACAAATGGGTCCGAAATGAAAGCGTTAATATAATTACACCTGTAGTTCGTTATTAATCAATAATTCCCCGGTACATTTTAAGTGTACAACCCTGATGGATACCATCAGAGCATAGAAAGGTCGGTAAAAGTGAAACTTGAAACTAAAAAACAGCACTTACTGTGCTGTATACATTCAATCTAATAAATGCCATAAAGGTAAAGGTACCTAACAGAATAATACTTTTTGGAAAGAATTCTACTGGCATAAAGATAAGATAGATAAGACAAGATCAGCTGTATTTCAGACACTAAAAAGCGGGACTATAGTAGCATACGTTTGAATAAGATTAGACAGCGTATGATAAAAGGAATAAAATGTATGATCTTTTTCATTATACATTATTTTTGGTTTGGTCCTTGGAGATGACGTCAGCAGTTACGATGTTCTTGGAATGTGTAGCATATGTCAGCAGGGAGAGAGTTCAGCATCGGTGATACACGCATTTTATTGTCTCAGTCGGACGCAAGTCAAACTGCAAATTTCTTCAGCATGCTTTGGGTATTCAGGCCGTTGATAATTGCTTTGGGATTGTTGTCATGTTGGTTATCTCGATGCTCCAAATCTACCCTCTGAATGGAACCTTTCTGTTCCAATCGTCCAAAGGCGCCCAGATGCAAATAGTCGTCTACTCAAATATTTTTTGTTAATGAAAATTATTTTGTGAAAGAAATGTAGAAAAGAACTGTCACGATAATATGCACCAGATCAAATAGCTTTCTTTGGTGCGAAGGAAAGTGTTAACTGAGTATTGTTCTAGCTAGGAGCTATTCAAAATGTGAAGCCCGCAAACGTGAAAAACATGCGACAGATGTCAAATTACATGATGGCAACAAAAAACTGAAACTTTGATAATTCAGAGTTTCGATAATGGGGACATTTTGAAATACATGGGTCCTACATTTTATTCCATCGCTATTTTATTTGGACGCTGCATAATTAGAATTATCAATATTCTGTTCTAGAACAGTTCGTTATTACGAAATATTTAACTACAGCATATTATGTACAGAACATATAAGACTACAAGATAAGATATTTTGAATCATAGATTATCCACAAGAACAGCTATTACTGCAGCATGAAATAATATTCATATGGCACAGGGGTATGATTTTCAACATCCTGGAATGACATCGAACGTACAACATGTAAGTCCAAATATCCAATAACTCTGTGTACCAAGGAAAGTTACAACCTCATCTAATGTTGTCAAGTCTGGAAAAATCTATAGACAAGCGCACGATTATCTATACAAAAACACTGCTGGGACTGTACTATCTGGCATACGCTATAAATACCACTTTTGCGATTTGTCATGGAATACAATAAGTTTGCGTTCACTTCAGAACTGTGTTAGTGTGCTTTCACTGAAGCTTTGCTGTTTACAAAGATGGACACAATTATTAGAGTAATAGATATTTTGTTTTATGATTACAATTAGAGAATTGTGATCTGATTGTGTTTTTTGTTTTCACATTATATACAAATAAATCGCCGCCTGCACCATGTTTCAAACACAATGGTTATTGACTTCTCGTGAGGAAATTAGATACTGTCTTAAATATGGCCAATTTTGTTGCCATCTTCTGAAACTACTTCAACTGAAACCCTGATGTAATTCAATGTTTCACTGTAAACATATATCATTTTATTCATGCAATCTGCTTGTATTGAAAACATATTCATTTCCTCTTAATTATCCTATAGTCAAACCAAACCAATCAAAGGGTTCTCCAGACATTCAATAGATGCCAAAAGTATATGTATGAGGCAAACAGAACAAAGTAATGATGATTTAACCCTTTCAGTGCCAATCACGTCTAAAGTCGATTTACTAAAGTGAATCTAGTCTGAATTATCGTTAGGATATCAGATTCGTATTCCCCGTAAAAAGACCCTTCATTCAAGTACCAGCATGCCTCTAGTTCCGGAGAAAATATCCCAGGTCAACAGGTTTTCTCGGCGCGCAGTGGGCGTATTGCGCCCAATGCACGCTCGCCGACTGAAGCTGTTGACTCAGTCCAAGGTTTGGTAATCAAAGAGTTAGGAGGTCCATAAAACTAATTTACCCGTATGGCAGACATGACTGGATTGCAACACCGGGAGTTAGCAAACAAATCCTCCTAACTCGTTAATATATCATGCGCATGCTCAGAAAAATATTAATTTCAAACAAATAGGAACGCAACAAATGAATGGCCATGATGCGGTTGTGCGCTGCCGATACATGTATTCAGAAAACGTTACCTATAAGCAAAATATGGTGCAGGTTCTCCGGAAACATAAGAACCTTCATATTTTGCTTGAAGGTGGACAAAGCCGATGGCTGTAAGCTCAACAAGCAGGCCATTTCAAAGCGAGCAAACTAAAATGATCAGTCTGGCGTAATGCCCAAGTGCGAATCCGACACAGTTTTATACTGGACTGCTTCCAGTCAGAGAAATGTTCACTGCAATTGTCAGAAAGAACACAACCATGTACCAATCTGGGGCGAATCATATACCTATACAATTTAGCTTGAGTCTGCATTTTTATGTTTTACACAATGCAGCTGTTCTGCTTGCATTGTCGCTAACTCTAACCATATAAACTTTCCAGAGAGAATTCGAGTTTAACTCTTTCACTGCCATATTTTCGACTGAGTCAACAGCTTTCTTGGGCGCGCTTTGAGCGCATTGCTTCTTCAGACATGTTGGTACTTAAAATGAAAGATCTTTTTGCAAGGAACATGAATCTAGCACCCTCATCATGATTCGGTTATTTTTGAGTAGTTTGACTTCAGTCACATGAGGCACTGAAAGAGTTGACGTCTTGCCTGAGTGTGCGTGGATGGTACCGTCGAGTATCTCCACACCTATATGAGAAAGAATCGTGATCAGATTTTTCTTGTTTTGCAGATAAATAGCTAACAATGAATTTAAAATGTTAAAGGTTACTTTCCATAATTGTCACCATTTGCCTATACTTGAGATAAATTTGAATTTCACCAGTGCCTTTTCACCACATTGTACACATTGTTGCATGGATGAGAAATTATCGTCCAACCCGAGCACCTGCACGCCTGCCAAACGACCTTCAGACCCCGGTGATCGGCACGGCTTGCTCGTGAGACAGAGACTTAGGTAAGGACTACCATACACCAATGAACCCATTTTTCAAGCTGATGAGCTGGTGCGGTGGTTTAAAAGGCCAGGCTTCTAATGACGAGGTGTTCGTGCAAGAGGTCTAGAGGTTAAATCCGGCGAGATAGACACGGCACGTAACACATTTTATTGTTTCATAATCTACTGATTCAAATGTCCTTACCGATTTATAAAATATCACCACGAAAGTTTAAACGTCAAAAAACACATAATTCGACAAAGAAAAAGGGATCGATAATATAGTTTCTGATGCTCTAAGTACTCATACAAATTATGGACGCCACGTCTTTTTGCACCTTAACTGCGCGGAGAAAATGTGTCGTTCAAAAGATATAAATGAAGTCTTAACTCGTTAGTTGCTAAATCTGTGCTCAGTGTCTTTAAATTGTCTGAGTAAAACGACCCCCCAGGCTACTCCAAAGCCCCTTTTCCATGATTAGCCCTCAAAATATGCACTTCCTGAAAAATTTATTGTGACCACTTTCAAGTGAGTAACTTAATGTGACTGCGGCTAAATATACCCAAAATCCGTCACTATCATCGACTGAGTAAGTGACCTTGCACGGAGTAAAACTTTTGATAAGACGCGTAATTATTGTCTTCACAGAGATAACAACACTCAATGTGACATTTTAAGGAACAAGTAGACAAGACCTTTCGGAACACAAAATAGCTAACAAAGAATGCAGTCCCTAATGCTGAGGGATAGTGGGACAGGTGGCGTATCTGTTTTAATCGGTGTCTTTTGGTACTTTTTGCAGAACATTTTGCTGAAGTGCCAACGTTCAAGCAAAATGTCATAGCTAAGGACACGTGAAATTAATTGCGGCTATGTCAACAAAATTGGAAGGCAAAGCGTTAACCTGGATCAGGTGCGTCTGCCCTTATTGAACATCCCCAGTTTTGTTCCTTATCTGTAGTTCAGAACTGAAGAGAATCAAGTCCAAGAATGATTGAAAATAGCCATACGAGTGCCTTTCATTTGATGATAGTGCGTATAACCCTATCTTTTGGTTGTCCTCTTCGCAGGCAACTCATTTTATACGTCGTTAATCTAACATGAGGTGTAGGGCCCCGATGAAGGGAACCTTACCTGGAATAATTCCACTGCTGATGAAAAATGAAAAGAATGGGCTTGATGAAGGAGAGCCTGCACTGCACAGATCTTTTTGATGCATTGAAGACCGAACAAACAGCGATGCGAAGCGAGAAATACGTCTATAAAAGTGCACCCGAGAAAATATGCATGTAATCAAATATTAAAAGTAGAGTTCCGTGACATGACCCACCCCTTCCCTCAGCCACAGTATGTGTAAGTATGAACAGATCTAGCTACATGCAAACAAACATTGCAGCAACTATATGAGTAAGAACGCACCTATCTATATGCAAACAAACACTGCGGCAATTATACGAGTACTGCCATAGCTCTATGCAAACAGATACTTCTGCAACTATATGAGTAAGAACGCACCTAGCTGTATGCAAACAAACACTGCGGTAATTATATGGGTAAGAACACACCTAACAATACGCAAACAGACACTGCTGCAACTGCTATCCAGATTTCTTTCAGCTAGCATTCACATCTTCTTTTAAAATAAGAGAGCAATGACGGACCTATTAAGCCTGAAAACATATGCCTGACACCCAACTCTTTTTACCACGCATTCTTGCTGGATCTTTTTTTTAATCGGTATCATAACCTCAGATATTTCAGGAATTTGCCTAAAGCTCTAATTTACAATTTTATTTTTTACAGTTTCAACATCATTTGCAACCAACATGGCTTTATTTCAAATTTCATTGAGTAGGTTATGTTGAATGTGGCAGACCCAATGGTGTCATGCTGAAGACAAGTCGTTCAAATGACAGACCCAATGGTGTAATGCTGAAGACAGGTCGTTCAAATTTTAAAAATATATAATATAACATACTTTAAAATATAGGTTTGTGCTATAAGCGCATCAAATGAATTACAAACAAAAGTTGTATAATTATAATTTACGCTAATTGGGGACACTTGAAAAGTTTAATTGTGAATATTTTCAAAACTATTGTAGGTAGAGCTGCCACTCCAAATCCAACTAGTATGTTTGTGCAATGGGTCAACCAATGAATCATCAGCAAAGTTGTAAAAACGAATTTATGCAAATTAGGGCACTGCAAAAGTTTAAATATTGAATATCTTCAACACCATTCAAAGGTGAAGCACAGTTATCACCTTGAAAATCTTCCCAGGTTTCAACTAATGTCACATTCAATTGATCACAACCAAGAGTTGTAGAATTTAAATTTATGCAAAGTTGGAGAATACATAAAATTTAAATCTTGGAACAACTTCACTACCATTGCAGATAGAAGTGTCCTTCCAACTTCAATTGATAGATTGGTGAGACCGCTGCATCCGATGAACAATTTTGTGCCAGTTTGATTATGCAATTTGGGCAAATACACTAAATTTAAATCTGAATAAATTCAGAACTATAACAGATAAAGGAACCATTCCAACTTCAATCTATACGTTTGTAACACAGCTCAATTGTTTACGTCTCTTTTACACAACTCAATAGCAGTTACTGTTGAGGAGATACTGAACATAAATACTGAATACGCAATCTTTAAAAGTTTTCTATGCACAAAGATCTGCTGACAAGCAAATAAAAATTCTCTAGTTTTTTCTTTCATTCCCCAAATTTACTGGTATTTTCTTTCTTTCTGTCCTTCCTTCCAGTTCCTTCCTTCCTTCATTCTTTTGCGTCCTGCGACACCGCACAAGTGACTACTCAGAAAATGTGATGCTGGAATAGCGTGCTATATAGGAATAAGAATATAGCGGTCATCTTAACTCTTTCAGTGCCATTTACGACTTAAGCCGATCTACTTAAGCCAGACTAGTCTGAATTATCATAAGGATGCCACATTCGTATTCCTCGTAAAAGGGCCTTTCATTCAAGTACCAGTATGCCTATAGTTCCAGAGAAATTATCGCAGGTCAACAGCTTTTCTCGGCGCGCATTGCGCCCAATGCACGCCGAGAAAAGCTGTCGACTCAGTCCAAAATTTGACACTAAAACAGTTAACGAATATACTTACAAAATCATAGACTTTCATGAATATATAATTACCAATTATACTATAGAAATTAGAAAAGCATACTTGTGACGAAGTGCTAAGCTCGATAGATTAGGCATTAAATTTTTTCGTTACCAAAGTTTTGACTCAGTGAACTGACCGCCTTGACCGCTTCGTCCTGCCTGTTCAGGATGGTCCGGAACAAGCTGGGTAAAGCTATTGGTCGCAGGCATGTTATTTCTTTGGGATTTCTATTCATACTTTTATTCTATACTTATGATGAAACCACAACTCTGAAACTAGAAAAAATTGATTTGATTTGCTTGTCAGCAGATCGGTCTGTGTGCCTAGAAAACTTTTCAAGATTTCCCATTCACCATTTATTTAACTCTTGCAACAATGATTTTTTCGTGTGGCTACGTAAAAAAATATAAATTGAAGTTGGAAAGGCATCTATTATAGTTTTAAACCTATTCAAGATTTCAGTTTTGTGTATTTGGCTAATTTGAATAAATCAGTTTGCTACAACTTTGGTTAATGTTTCATTGGATGTGGATATGTCACAAACCTGTCAATTGAAGTGGAAATGGCACCTCTATCTGTAATAGTTTTGAAGTTATTCCATATCTAAATTTTGTGTATTCATTTAATTTGCATAAATTAGAATGCTACAACTTCGGTTCATGTTTTATTGGATGTGGCTATGTCACAAACCTTCAAATTTGGAATTTGGAATGACACTTCTTTCTATAATAGTTTGGGATTTTTTCAAAGAAAGCAATTTTGTATATTCACCTAAGTTGTATAAATCAAAATGCTCCAACTTTGGTTTGTGATTCATTGGATGCGGCTATGTCACAAATTTATAAATCGATGTTGGATTGGTACCTCTTTTGTAATAGTTTTGGAGATATTCAACTTTTGAATGATTCAAGTGATCCTTATAAGCATAATTCAAAGTGCTACCGTTTTTGTTCACTGTCCATTAGAGTGACAAGTATCACAAACCTGTATGTGTTTCTTTAAATTTTGGGTCTATCTGTAATAGGTTGGAAGATATGGAGCTTTTAAAATTTTAATTATCCCTAATTTGCAGAATATTATGACATTTAGATATGATGCTAAACCCATTTATTAAACATGATACTAAACTTATTTTCACTATGAAGTAAAAATTACATCAACACCAGATTACCATGCTTTGTAAATCTGGGGCATAAAATGACTGCGTGAGACATAATACATTGATATACCAGTATTTATAAGTACATGTACTTGAGTTTCACTTTTTACAGGAACATAAAACATTTACTCCGCAATATCGACTAATATCAACTATTAGTCTCACCTTATCCACTGTCATACATTACATTCAACTTGACTCTCACAAAAATCTATGTGTTTAACTATTGGGTGTCACCAGCCTGAATGTGTCAAAAACGTAGTTGTTAAATTTGCACAGGCAACATGCAACTTCCCAGAGTTCCTAACAAAATTCTATACCATAGTACAAGTACATGTTTGCCTATCGTGGTTCACCAACCCACTAAATGTATGGACAAACTTAAGTTGTAAGTTTGCAAAGTCTAAAAATGGATGAAATAAGATAAATCTTTATTGGAAGTGGGCAGTGTTTACAAAGGTTATGGAACAATGTTACAGGTATTTAACTGATGAGTAAATGTCACTCTTGGGTCCAGAAATACAACAGCTATGCCTAGGGGGGCTCTGCCTGCCCCAATGTACCCACTGTCCCTCACCAAATTTCTTCCATATTACAGTTGGTCAGCACAGGCGAGTTTAGATCATGCGTTTGAGTGATTTCTGGCAGTTGATCTGAATCTTTCTTTACAAAGACATGCTAAACTTTGGTTGGTTTAAACATATTTTATTTGTAAATGCAATTGGCCGACAGGGTCACCAGCGTATATTAAGGCCTCTTGTACAAAAAAAAGGTTCATATTTCATTGGATGTTGCTATGTCACTAAATTGCACCACTCAGTCCGCACTAGCTTATTGTGATGGAGAGTCACGCCAAGGAGGCTTGAGACCATATATGGCCTCCTAGGTACACAATGCAGACAAGTTTACTTAGCAGCACAGCAAGTCTCCCTAGGGATTGAAGGTCGAAGCCACAGCACTGGGCCCCACTGCCTCTGTTCTGATAGGAGTGGAGGCCAGACTCTCACAGTTCAATTATCTCTGATTGCATAACAGCCTGTCTGTAGAACCATTTACCATCTTTTGGGCACAGTGGCGGCCAAGAATGTGTCTGATGTGCGCATATTCACAGGGAATTCAGTGAACTTAACATAAATTAAACTTTTCAACTTCGTTTGCAAGATGTAGGATTTTGCTTTAGCACTAGACCCACATATTAAGCTTTGAATGGCAACTCTATCTTAAAAATTTTTGAAGATATGTAAGATTTAGAATTTCCACAAATATGCCCCTAATTTGCATAATTTTTAACATCTGGACTGTACAATATGCAAAATTTCACTACTAATTCTACGAACATGCCAAGTTTGGTACTTTTCAAAATAATGGTGTCCGAGAAAAGCTGACCAGAAAACTGGCACAACTGGCACACGGAAATGAATAAATAAATAGACAAATAAATAAATTAATTAATTAATTAATGAAGAAATGGGCAGACACAAAGACAGACAGACAGATAGACAGACAAACAAACAAATAAATAAGTAAATGAATATATAAATAAACAAACAAATAAAGTATTTGAGAAAAAGCAAGAAGCCTGTGTTCACACACAGATTAAACAAGAGCAAGAGTTAGCAAATAAACAAATAAAATCCCCAAAACCATAAAAACAAAAAAGTTGGTTACTCCGGCCAAATTTGAAAGGTCTGTGTCATGTTGAGAGGCACACCAATTTCATCATTCTACAGCTGAACGCTAAAACGCTGCCATTCAGTTTTGGGAATTGTTTGTATCATCCGTTTTATGTGAAACGCAGGTCAAGACGTCTCCAGCCCTAGGTTATCGTTCCAGAGATACATTTGAATCTCAAACGTACGCACTTGTAAGTCAAATATATGCACTTGAAGGTCAATCTTGCACTTTCAGGTCAAACATATGTGCTCTACTGTCACAATTTGAGAACAAATATGCTAGATATTAAATAAACTGTAAGACATATTTGCAAAGGGACGATATATAATATTTCAGGTTTTTTTCTTGTGAAATAATCAGCTTCGGGGAATATCCAGACTTTTAAAGCCTTTTTATGTTTTGTGTCGCTTAAGTAATTATGCAGTTCAGCGACTATTATGTTCCAAATAACAATCCTGGACCCTGTTGACATTTTGTTGAAATAGATGTAGCTGGATGTATGAATTATATATATCAGTATATGTATATGTATATAAGAACCCTCAGGCTGTAACAGGAGAGAAACATCTCATTCACAAATAATATATTAATTCGCATGTTCATTAAGATCGAAAAATGTCTGAAGTTAACACTAGTGTGTCACGAGACAATTCCACTTCCGGATGTTGTGCCTACGCCCTGTCCAGATCCTTATTTGTATTTCACCTGTTCGCACAAGGTTTCGAAATATACACAAAGTGCAATCAAATATAGGCTTAGTTATTCAATCAGGCTTGTGAATAAGTTTGTTTTATCAATGTCCGCGCATAGGTTTTCATGCAAATTGCATTAACTCATTCCAACCTGATAGAAGACTGAGTCAACAGCTTTCCTTGGCGCGCTCTGGGTGCAATGCGCCCAGAGCGCGCCAAGGAAAGCTGTTGACCATGGGCATATAATTTGGAATGATCTTCCATGCAAGTTTCATCCAAAATATTGAAAAATAATCCCTAAATTAGTAAAATACAATTAGCAGACGACATTTAGATATTAGCGTGAAAAAGCGTCATCAGGGTGGAATGAGTTAAAATTCAACTTGAACTGGATGGTTTTGTTGATCACACAAACTACTGATATGCAAAGCTAGGAAACATGTCATTTCACAATTACAATTGGAAATATCAACCCCTGTTTTAATTGCACCCTTTGCTAGTCAGAATTCTGTTTCAGTTTTGGGTTACTGACGATCTTCTCGGTAACAGGTTGTTTTACGAGGAAAAACTTGTCTGTGGAAATCATACGAGCATACGGCAGCAGAATGACTCATTATCAGATTATTTTCGTTCCGTTGCAAATTTAAAATATTTTACCTGAATCACAGTAATTCCAAATATATAGTAAAAATGACCATGATACATGATTTTAACATTAACTAGCTCCCCGTGAAACCGGCTGATGCGTAAAAAATATCGTCTGCTCAATGTTTTTTATCAACTTTAATATTACTAAAAAATTAAGTTAGAAATGCAGGCTGCCCCGATAACAGCAACAACAGGTTTCCTTGAGACAGGGTCAACGTTCAGCGTCCAACCCATCTTCAAGTTGGCTCAATCGTACAGCAAGAGGAAAAGGTTAAACATATTGAACAAATGCCACATGGTTCTATTTTCTTTCAATTACTAAGTTCCAGGGGTAACATGCGGTTAACAAAAATTCACTGTTTTCAAAAGCTGTAATCGAAGACAACAACTTCTGCAACATTAGCTACTTAACGATAAAAAATTTCATGTGAGTCATCGAGGATTAAGCAAGTCTATTAAACGGCCATAAAGACTAACCAAGTAAAATATCAAGGAGGTCTACTGGAGTCTGCTATGAAACAAGGACAAAGCAAGTAAAATTGCACAACCGACTACTCGAACCTGCTAGATACCTAGCATAAGCATGTAAAATGACAAAAAGGGCTACTCAAGTAGACTAAATATCATGTAACATGGCAAGACGAGATATTGGAGTCGACTAGATAACAAGGATAAGGTAAAATGGCAAGACGCGATATTGGAGTCACCTAGATAATAAGGATACGCACGTAAAATGGCAAGATGCGATATTAGCGTCGACTATATAATAAGGATACGCACGTAAAATGCGATGACGGGATATTGGAGTCAACTAGATCATAAGGATAAACATGTAAAATGGCAAGACTTAATACTGCAGTTTGCTTGGTAACTAGGATTAAGCAAATATAGTGACACGACATGCTACTCGAATCGACTAAGCAAGTGAAATGTGAAGGGTTGCTCAAGTCTACTATAAAGCAAGGACTAAGCAAGCAACAAAACAAAGAGGGCCACTTGAGTTTACTTAACAACAAGGACTAAGCAGCAAAATTACAAGGTGGGTTACTCAAGGCAAATGATTAAAATTAACAGCAAATACATTGTTAAGAGGTAACCTGACTCTATTATATAACAAAGAATATAAGCAAGTCTGCTAAATGATAACAATGGACATCTAGGTTACCAGATGATGATAGAATTTAAGTGCTAAATGACAACGGAAACTGCCAAAAATCTATTAAATACAAAGAAACTATAGTCTGCGAAAGAAGTTTTGCATATGTTTAAAATCTCTTATAGCATTCACACACGTACCATATGTTTTTGTCTTGACATCGACATTACTCCTTTTACATCACATTCAAAGAACGCTCATTTTGGTACCGCCAAACACGCTTCCACAGGTCAGTTGGATGAAGCAAAAGTTTGACACATCTCGGAGTAGGACACTGTACTTATCTTCACAGTTCCAGCGACAGTGATCTTGGCACCAATCAAGCATGCCATGCTTGCACTGAGGCTTCTACTTAAAGTGTTACAGAGGTCTATATGCCCGTGTACCAACGCTGTGAAGGCGATTTTTGATGGTCTGTATCGAGATTGTCATGGCAAACATCTAATACATCTCTTTTTTCACAATGGTAGCTGTCTCAAATCTTCCTTGGTGCCAAGGTTATTGTCTATCAGGGACACCATTCATCTCAGCTGCTTCTGCCTGGCTCATGCCACCCTTCATCGTTTCAGTTGCATAGATGAAAACCCTACCTCCAAAACAGACCAAAATCCGTGATGTTTCCACCACACTTGGTCTGTCCCTGTTTTTGTGCAATTCAATCATTTTATGGCAACAAATAAACCATATCTATCAATTATATATATATATATATATATATATATATATATATATATATATATATATATATATATATATATATATATATATATATATATATATATATATATATATATATATATATATATATATACACGAGGGAGGGGGTAAATTCTTTATGGACATTTTGGATGGGTGAAAATGCTGACAATTATGTACGGCTCCTAAGGGAAATAAGATTGTACACTGACCCTCCTCATTGACCGAGACACAAATCAGAAACTTGGTCATTGTCACCTTGGCTAGTAGCAGCCTCAGGTCCCCAGTGTACTGCAGCCTGTTGCTACGGTAACCATACTCGCCCAGTTAGAAACTACGTCACTTTTCAAAAGCTAAAGCAGTGACTCTGTCAAACAGCGGCAAACATCAGTGAAGTAGACCTAACACATAGCTTGGATCTGCTTCAGAGGCAATTGAAAACCACGTGCCCTCCCTGTTTTACTTTCCTGTTTATTCTTTCTGAGCGAACTTGCAAGACATATTGCATTAGAACTGCTCCAAAATCAGGATACGTGGTTAATCATGGACCTGGAATAGGTCCGTGGATTAATCAAGGGCAAACAGGTAAACTATTCCAGCTAATGTGCGTGCTTTGGCCTGCAATGAAGTTTCCAATATCTACCTTGTAAACCCCTACATTGTTTTGGCATGTGCAGACGCGATGCTTAAAGCTGTTGAAGGGGGCCACACGAGTTGCCGATCGGCTGCATGTACCATGTCTTCCGACTGCCTTCTTGAAAGCTGTACCAGCATGGCATTTATCAGAGGGATGGGTGAGGGGTAAGGGGTTTTCCGTACTAGTGTACTGAGCATTTTTATTTGCCGTACTTACGTACTGGAAGACTTTTAATTTCCGTACCAACCATTACCATCATTTGTAAATTTTCTTATTTTCCGTACCTTGTACTAGGGCAAAATTATTACTAGCCCCACCCCCACCCATTTATTGCTGGTACTTGTCTATGCACAACTGCCTGTCTCTGTAAGTGCAATGCGTTGTGAAGGAATGAAGGTTTGTTGTAAGAAAAAATATAATATATATGTGAATGCTAAGATACAGAAGACTTCAAAGTTGACATACAAAACGTCTTTGGCACACTATACATGATATAAAAAGGAATTAGCAAGTCTACTTATATGACAACAGGGATCATTATTTAGCAGATTTAACTGATGACTGCAGACTTTTATAGAGCAAGACTTTTATTTGACAACAAGGACAAGCACACTTAGCAAGTGTACTATAAAACAAGCAATAAACGACAGCGATAAGAAGGCAGGCGTACCAGGCAATAATAAGGATAAACCACTGGACGTAAAAATAAATTATAAAGTAAGTTAACTGAATACAGCTTGCCCACTAAACGACCTTCTGTCCCCTTCTGAAACAATTAAAATGGAGTTTGCTTTGTAAGCAGCAAGGATTTAGCAAATCTAACAATGACAAGAAGCATAGACACACTGCTAAGATATAAAACAACAGGCACTAAACAAGTCTTGCAAACGAAGAAATCCTGTTTGTGACAAGCTCGTTAATAATATCATCTAGTAGCAAGTGGATTTCAAGTGCCAAACACTATGTTAAAGCCCAAAATGGTACTTTATTTTGTGCAGGCGGAACATATCACGTGTTCATCGAATAAATAAGAACAGATCCCCCTACATCGCTAACCAATTTACGGGGTTCGGAAAAATTAGCATCATTATTCAGTGCCGTGAAATTGTATGTTCCGGGACAGCACCCCAAAGAAAAGGAATTGCAGTTCGATTTTTATTGCCGTAATAACACCCGTGTCCCTTCAAATGCGCTCTGGCGTAAAGCACGTCTGCGGAGTTGGGAAAAACCAATCGATTAACATATCTTAACAGTAAATCTGCGCTTTGAGAGCCAGACTGAGCGCACATATCAAAGGAGGAAAAACCAGTGGCAAGTTTAAATGGAATGAAATAAAGGGGATGGATGTAATTTAGTAGTAATTTTGGACAGAGTAGAGATGTTTTGCCAATATTGTGTCATGTATGGTGTGAATTTATTCTCTTATCCACTTCACGGCTTGGTATTCTTTCGTGCAAAATTCAGAATAATGTGTTTTGTGACATATCGAACCAACATCTTGACAGTAGAGGGAGATGAATCGAAATGAATATGATTGAAGGGCTGTCGCTGTGCTTGAGATTACATGCATGCGCACCTATTTGAGTACTATTTACATTACAATGTAACCCACAAACTAGTTCAGCAGAAAAAGGTATGTTGCAAAAATAAGGATTTTTGTTATCCTTTACGAACATGTTGCATGTCAATGAAACAACTTACTTCATATATCTTGTCATTTCTTCTGGAAGTGCTACTCGGCACGGGGTATGGGGAAAACTCACAAGATTTGTATCAAAAGGAGGCACCTGTGGTCTAGGTGATCTCCTGATGTGTCGCTTTATATATACACACGTTGACCCTTTTTCAACGGCCTTAAACTGCTCAATGTAAAGGATATATTAACAATCTGTAAACTTAATGTTTTCAATATTCGTAAATGGGAAACTCCCTAGTAATATGTTAAAGCTTCCACGAGAACTGAACATTGAGAGGCATGTACACAATACCAGAATATCCCAATTTTTTTTAGCAAGATATGGTCACACTTCTGCCAAAAACTGTCTGAGATACGATATGGCTGACACTACACTTAAAACTCCTGTCTGTATTAAAGAAAATGTTTATACACACAGCTTAAAAGGATATGGCAAACTATGCCACGTTAATGTTTCTTGACTAATACCAAGACACTTGTACTACTGTAGTTCTAGAAATTTTCACGTGTGGTTAATTTCGCGCAAATTGTTTTTCTACATATAAACTTTCATAATGTCAATTAATTTTGGCACATCTTATTTTCGCACATTTGGTACTTGTGCGAAAAGCGCGAAATGAAGTCGAAAGCGAAAATTTCTAGAACTACAGTATACAGAATTGTTATATTTGTGCTAGGCCTCACCTTTAATTTGTCTGAAGCTTTCACGCCAACTTGACCTAGACAAGGCTTCCTGTTCTTATTACAAAGTTGCACTCTGCTGTATGAGCAAACGTGTAATGGTTTTACCATCTAATTGACTGCCACTATAACCTCATTTGGGGTGTCTCCCGTGATAGCGACAATACTTGCCTTAATGGGAGCCTCTCAGACCATTAGCTTGTTAACTGCTGCATGTACTTGTGTAACTTCGCACCGGTCGAATAATAAAGTTGAGTTGAGTTTATCTGATTGGCCAATAGATATCAGCTGATATGGTAGTCCTTCCTTTGAGAGACCACCCCTAGGGCCATCCAACAAGTGGTCACATAAAAAAGGTGATTCCCAAAGGAGGTCCAACGTTTGCGCCGTCTACCCAACAACTAGCCACTGCTTTGAATTCCAGTCCTCAATTTAGATTCAAACACGATTGATGTACATTTATAAGACCATAGTCCACCTTGCACTCATGTCTTTACTCATTTATTGGAATTATAAACATATTGTTAATTTGCAAACTGGTTTTGACAAATTATTTTGCCAATCTTGTACAATATAAGTAAGTTTTTTTAGGTGTTTATACTGGGAAGTTTCTGGATGAATAAGTGGTTTTAGGGGTCATTTTGGGTGGTTACTGGTCAGGTTCTGCAAGTGATCTTTCAAAACAGGTAAATTATCATTAGAGGGTGTTTTTGCATAGTGCAATGGTTTAAAAAAGCAGGTGGTCTCATAAAAGAGGGGTCTTTTAAAAGAGGAACTGCGGTATATAATTTTCAGGTTTATCCTTCTGGTTACTTTTCCTTTTTTATTAATGTGTTCAGTTTCTTTGCAGGCTTGTTATATTGAGTGTATATTCATCATCATTATACAAACAGGAGCAACGGTGCCACATCCTCCATATAGTTCTGCCCCCTCCCAGTGACAATGATAATGATTATGACAAGTAAGGTTTATAATAATAACGTGATCCAATCTCCACATGTTCCATGTCCAATACAGCTACTGTCTATGTCTAAACCATTGCCTTAACTCATTCCATACCAGTCCGTGGTTTTTCCGTATATTTACCTAGATTTAAAACGACAATTGCATATTTAGATTCTTCATGAAAAGAGCTTCCGTTCAAGTACCAACATGCCTATAGTCTTACGGCAGTGATTCTAGCACTGACCAATGCCTGTAACCATAGTATGGAATGAGTTAATTTATCACAACGGTCACGTTCGATGCAGACATTTTGAAAATCCAAGGCTTCAACATCCAAATGAATTTCGCAACGGCATCAGCGGGAAACCATGAAGAAAAGTGCAATCTAATAAACCGCGACAGATTAACTTGTAGATCATTTATTCCTCCACAGACCGAACGGCATCATTTTTAACGTCTGACAATTCATTTGGGGTTTAAAATTCTCGACTGGATGCGTGTGGATCTGCTTCGATTTATGAAGTCAGGTGTGAAAAGTCTCCTTTCGAATACTGAGGCGTTGAGCGGACGTGTTTGTAGACTAAGACTTCTAAAGGTTAGATTCCTTCAGAGGGTGGGGCTTGGACCCAACGGGCCCAAATTGCGGGTCATAGCTTGCCCGTGCGCCCCCCTCCCCCAATGTAAAGGGGTATTATCATCATCATTATCGCGCCGAAACAAGCTGTGGACGTCGACTACTCTTATGGTCCCTGTAACAGTAGGCATGCTGGTACTGGTCGATTCAGTGCGCTTGTCAATTCAGAGCACGTCGAGTTTCATTGAAATTTGCTATGAAAGAGTTAAAATTTTTATGTATTCTCAAAACGCTAGCTCCTCGGCATGCACGTGTTTCTCTTTCATCTTCAGCAAATGAGCACTGGGAACCTATGTCTTGATGACCACTGCCCCATCACGCTACGCACTCAATTGTCCAGCAGTAGCACCTGTCTGCATGGACAAGGACTCATGACTTCATGTACATGTATAGAGTTTGTAAAACCAAGTGCTTTTATTGAGTTATGTCGCGATTATAAATATCCTGCTTGATATCATTATCTAAATAACCAATTCTTGTAATTATATTTTGATCATGTAAATTCACTCTCCGAATGCTCAAACCTTAATTGTTAACAGTAACTGTTGGTCTTGATTCACTGAGTCACAGCTTTGAGGATGATGAATCGTGCGTGGCGCGACCCGACGAATTCGTGAGGGTAATGCTTTTCGCTGAGTTCCGTGACATGGAGATCGACAGAGCGTGGGGTTAAGCTTCCTGTATCAAATCTATGCACAATATGTACTTGAATATATAGTTCAATTCACGCCGTGTTTTAACATCTCATAAAAACGAGCAGCGGTTCTAACTCTGCATACCGTTATGAAGCAGTTGAGCTACAATTTCCCACCCTTTACACAAGAAGTGCTTGCATACAACCAAAGTGTAAATTTTGCAGCCAATCTCAATTTTCACTACGCATGAGCAGTGGACCCCGATTTAAATGTGGTCTGTCAAAACGGAATTTCATGGATTCATTGCGGTTGACTACATTGGTGTCAGAAGTGCGAGTGATAACGAGGAAAGGATAATGATTCAGGTTTTGATAGCACTACTTTCGAATAGTTCATAACCTGCGGTTTAATAAACGTAAAATAGACAATCAACTTATTTTCTTTCAGCAATTACAGAAAACAAAAACAAGTTGGCTTTCACTTAAATATGGCTCCCTGAATATAATCATGCATGTCACACTCACTGACCTGTTTGGTCAGCCGGAAACTCATTTGAACTGTTTGAGATGTGTACAGACTTAGATCTGGATTGAACAACTATATCACACCTTGCGACAGTTGATGAAGTTGTTCTTGAGACGAATCTTGGATTTTATATAAAATGATACTATTGCTTGTGCAAAGGTTTCTGCAAAGAATCAGGCTCATAGTGTGGAATGATTTCTTTAAGGCATGTCAATATACACTACACAAATCCACAGCACCACCTGCTTTATTTGGACCTGCCCAAACCCAAGGGCAATGGATGTATTCTACGGAGGATTGATTAACCTTTGCAAAACTTTACGTTCCTCACATCGCAAAATAACTGCTGGGGAGTGGAACTGTGTGGTACGCATACACAGTTTTTTCATCATCCTCAATGCAGCTTTGGTGGGTGATCTTGTTACTCTTGGGGTCCTGTTAGGGCTTTAGGATTGTTGGATTTTTTTACCCTGTTTAAAGAGATAATTGGATTAATTGTACTTCAAATTGTGGATTATAGGATTCTTCTTCTATTTTAGGATTAAAAGATAACTGAAATTTTAAAATATTTTAGGATTTCTTACATTTTTATAAAGGATTTTTGGAATTTTTGAGTCATTACTTTAGGATTATTGGATTTTCAGGACCCCCCTAACAGGGCTTCACTTTTGATCTTACGTTTTCCTTTGCCCGTGGCTGCACTTACGGAAATTGTATTGCTCAATAATTCACTGAACTCGGGTTTCATGTTCACGATCATGGGTTTCGTGACACAAAACCCGGGTCTTTTTTTGTGAAGAAACCTAGAGTTCCGTCAACAAATATCACGGTTTTGTTTATCACAAGACCCAAACTTTGACACAAACCCTAGGGTTTTTGCTCTGTTACTTACCTTTTTGAAATCAAGAGATTTGTAAGCAAAACTTTCGGATTTGTGCGTGCAATGTTCAATTATTTACAAAATTCACGGTTTTATCAAACATTTCACCAAGAATTTCACCATGCTTCTGTATTTTATTTATCAACAAAACCTTGGGTTTTGTTGTGATATCTCAGGGTTTTGAACTTGAATGTTTAATAATTCACAATACACCGGGGTTTGTTGCCTTAAAAATCCTGTATCTTAACGAAACCTTGGCATTTGTGATGTCACAAAAGCTAAGAAGTTCATTAATTCCACGTTACAAATTTTAAAAATGCAAATATGTATATATAGCAACCAATCAGACAGAGCATTGCATTCTCTCTGCAGATCCTAGCCATTGACTTGAAGTTGTTTCATGTACAACCCCTCCCCCCATTGGGGTAGGGGTAACACAAACAAAGAGTTTTGTAGTAAATGCCACGGTTTGTGGACAAAACCCTGGGTTTCATTACAAAACAATGGGTTACTTACAAAATTCAGGGTTTGTGAAGAAAACACAGGGTTTTGAAGAACGCAACTGGGTTTTGCCACAAAGCCCTTGATTCTGTAAAAAAAATGACATGTCCGAGAAAATGTCATAGAATACATAATTGCTACAAAACCTTGAGTTTTGTGAAAGAGGTACATTTCTCATTCATCTGGATTTTTTAAAAAAAACTGAATTTCGTCACGAATGACGGGATTTTGTTAATTTTTTTACATGATAGAGCAAAACTTATTTCACAAACCCCAGGGTCTGTCTATGTCCAAACATACAAGGCTGCAACTTTCAAGTGATGATGGTGGGCCCAACGCGATTAAAACTGTTCGTGGCCCTCATCAATCAGAACCAAGACACAAAACACAAAGAGCTGAGCATAGATACATTTGTCGATTCTCTTGACTGGAGGATTGATACTGTGGATAAGCACACAATTGCTACTTTAATGAAGGCTACATCCCAAAGCAAACATTGCTTTGGATGCTTCTGGCTGATTTCATATCCTTCAGTCACAAAAATTTTCCATACAGAAGCATTTGATTTTGTCTTCTTGTATCATCGACTTGGTTTTGTTTGGGTTACAATTCAGGTGTCGTTGTTCAAACTATGCGAATTGCTTACAGGACAAGGTAGGAGTCTTTAATTATTATTTCAAACTTAGAGCCTTAGCTGAGACGCGCGCAGCACAGCCGACTGCCTGTCACCTGAGCCTGGCAAAAAGAGACAAATCAGGTTGCTTTCTAGAGGTTTTTAAGCCAGCCATACTTGTGGCCTTAGCGGACTGCTAAGATGACAATATGAATAGATATATTATGATAGAGAAAATATGACTAGTAGGAGGATGTGCTTTACTCCAATCTCAGAAAAATATTTATATTATAAGTATTAAATAATATTTCCACATACAAATATCAAACTTACTTCAGTGAGCTTTTAGGTGTAGGTTTCAAAAACTTTCAGCCTTTGAACCGACAAACAATTCAACCATCGGTTCCCATCTCTTGTTCATAATGCCTTAATTCCAGGGTCATTTGTGAAAAACAGTACATGTTTTTGCCACTTTAGTAGGGTGATAATGCCCTTAAACAGGTTACCGGAATAAAAGGAAACAGCCACTTCTATATGAGAGGCTATACAATAAGTTTCCTTGATTCTTTTCAAGTATGTCCTCAGACAGGTTACAGGGATTAAAAGGAAACAGTCACTTCTATATGAAAGGCGACAGAATAAGTTCCCTTGATTCTTTTCCAGTATGTTTTTTCTTTCTGAAACTTACCGCGTGGGCTCTTGACAAGACACAGCTTCTACTATTCTAGAAATCCATATCGTTGCCTACGCCTATTTTCTTATTGTTATATATACAAACTGACTCCCACACATAATTAGCGAACGTAACTTGACCCTACGACTGTTTATGCGGCAGTGCAATTCACGATCGCTAAATTTTCCAGGACAGGAGATACATCACCATATTTATAGGTTGCAAGTGTCCTTAAGAGTCCATAAACTAAAAGCAATCAAACATTTGCGAAGTATTTATTTTTCAAAAGAGCATTGTCCAAATATTTTTAATTTGAATAAACTTTTATAACTATAGTGAGCAAATTGTTGAATAAACGTATTTTTTCTTGACAAAAATGTGCTATTTTATATGCCTGTGCAAATATCGAAATAAACAAAGTGTTTTACGTGTTTAATAAAATGCTAATTTTGAGCAGAATTAATGTAAACTTTTAGAACTTGAAATCGTTTCGGGGATTTGTGTGTGTGTGTTTGGGATAGCTTTTTTAAATAGAGCCGCAGAAATTTGAAGGTACCCCACAGTGTGAGAACTTCAATTTCAAATGACCATGATTCCAAAACAAACACAAAGAAAGGAAATCTTGACAGGTTTTTAAGTCCTGTACGTTTACATTTACTCAGTAAAATGAATATGTAATTTGACAACATCTGTAAAATGTTATATTTATAAAAGTGTAGACAATTTCTCATTTTTGTTACAAATCTTTGTTTATATAGACAGGAACACCAGTACCAATCATGTAGTTCTGCATCAAAAAGCAAAATCCAAACTATCATGTTCGATGGAAAAAATTTGAAAATTTACGAATTTAACATCCACATAAATTTATCAACGGATCATCAGCGGGAACCCATAACTTAAATCTCCGGACACGTAATTTTGTAATGGCAGCTGTTTGTTTTTCACTTGTTCATGGTAAAAAATAACCCACTCAAAATAAATGGATAGATAGATAGATAGATAGATAGATAGATAGATAGATAGATAGATAGATAGATAGATAGATAGATAGATAGATAGATAGATAGATAGATAGATAGATAGATAGATAGATAGATAGATAGATAGATAGATAGATAGATAGATAGAATCTTACATGGCAGTGAGTGAGTTACGATTTTTCTCTCACGAGGGATCGTTCTTGGTGGGGAAAATCACGAGTGACCGCAGGTCACGAGTGATTTTCCCCACCAACAACGATCCCGAGTGAGAGAAAAATCGTCACTCACTCACTGCCATGTAAGATTTTATTTATTCTATGTTTAATCGAGTATTTACCGCAAAATATTGTCGCTCTTGCTGCTTAGGTGTCGCCATTTTGAAGCGGAGACTTTTCACTTGGAGTCACTGTAAATCACGTGACTTAAACATTATTACAAGTAAATTGTGACGCGCCTGCATCAGTGACGTAGTGCATTAACGTTTAGACAAAATCAAATGTGCGCGAGGGATGTTTGATTATACATCATGCGTGACGTAAATAACTGCGACGAACACAAACAAACACGGTACACCAGGTAGGCGTTGTAAGTAGGCCTACGGCATATTTTTGGCGATAAATACCCATTCAAGCACAGAATAAACAAAATCTTACATGGCTGGATTGCGAGTTACTTTTTTTTCTCTCACTCGGGATCGTTGCTGGTCTGGTACTGGTAGGCATCAGCGGCAAGGGGACGGGTGCCGAAGCGGCGCTAGCGGTCATGACATGTGACCTACCGTGAGTTACTATTTCTGGATTTCACTCCAGAAAATGATAACTCACTGCCAAACATAGAATAAAGATAGATAGATAGATAGATAGATAGATAGATAGATAGATAGATAGATAGATAGATAGATAGATAGATAGATAGATAGATAGATAGATAGATAGATAGATAGATAGATAGATACAATAAATCAATTAATTAATACACGTTATTGCTTATAATGGCAAGACTTCGTGTACTAATCTGAACTAGTATATGCACCAATATACGGAACAAATAGCAACACTCGAATTTAGAGTGACCCCGATTTTTTTTCTCAGACAGGGGACATCAAACAAACCCAACCACTCAAAAGTCGAAGTATGGAATGACTGTCTTGAACTTGAACTTAAGCATACACTGTAGCTGTCACAAACCTGACTCCATGTGTGCACCCAAAAAAAAGAACAAATCAAATAGTATTCTTTAAATGGATGCGCTTCTTCAATTGAAACCTTACGTTTGTTAAGTCAACAATTAAGTGGCAAAGTTAAACTTTTATTTAGATTTGAACACTGTTAATATATGGACTTCCAAAGGTTCCATCAAAACTGATCTGCTGTGCAGTTTTCCATGACTACTTTTGCTGTATCTCGTGGCTTTCATTTTGGTGTATCTGCTGTCCAGTTTTCCATGATTACTTTTGCTGTATCTTGTGGCTTTCATTCACCTGGCCATGGGAGAAACGCCCACCAGAAGGCGTCCCCTGATCCCTCGGGGCAGCATAAACGACTCATGTATCTCTTCGCGCCTCTGGGTTCTACTTCATGTGACGTAGATTTTTTTTTCAAATCAACCCTTTTCTCCTTAAAATGAACAAACCCGAAGGGTGGTCATATGCCATCTGCTTCAGTTTTTGCAAATAATTTCAACAGTAATAAAAGACAATTTGATAATTGTAGATGAGACCTATCAACAACACATGCCATAGGTCAACAGCGTTCCTTGGCTTGGGTTGGCCACTTAGTGCCCAACGTATGCCAAGGAAAGCTGTCGACTCCGTCTTAATTCCAGGGGGGGGGAGGATTAAAAAGAGAGTTTTTTAACCATGTGATCACGTGCAACGGAAGGTTTTTTTTCACGTAAAGTTAGTATAACCAATTATACCTTTCACAGAATCCTGAAATGTGTGAGACATGAAAACCGCTTATCCTATATTGCTTAAGTGCAACCATCCAGGGTCCTAGGCATATTTCCAACTATAGCGAGTTCTTTTCTTCCATGAATCAGTGGTATCCTATTATATACTTATTATTGTATTTATCTTGCTGACAGGGCTGAGCTGCAGTCGCTTGTCTGTGAAGATTTAGTGTACGCCTCTTCATATTTTGTATTTCTATTCTCTCTCTCTCTCTCTCTCTCTCTCTCTCTCTCTCTATATATATATATATATATATATATATATATATATATATATACATATATATATATATATATATATATCATAAACACACATATCGTTTCAATGAGTTCATATTAAGGGTTCTGCTCATGCTTCTACTTTTAGCAGGGGATATTCACTTTAACCCAGAGCCCTTTAGTGATCTCTGTGACATCACCCTTTGCCATCTGAATGTTTGTCGTCTCAGGTTAGCATAATGAAGATAAATACATCTCGGATTTCGATGTTATCTCTCTTTCAGAAACATTTCTTTTGCACAACACACCAGACAATTATTTTATTTAATCTAGCTATCACAGCACTCTTTGTAAAGTCATTCTATATGCGATGGGGGTGGGGGTGGATGGTGGAGGGGAGGGGTGCGGTGTGACGTGATTTGCATATCTAGCCCTTTCCCTTCATCTTGACCTGGATGTTCCCGATGTCGCACTTTTATGGGCTGAGATCAAACCTCAATCATCTGTTTTTACTCAGTATTCGTCGCTTGACTGATGCGCTTTCATTGGTCACTGTTGGCCATCATGTGGTTTTCATAAAGGAAATTATGTGTCATTTTGTTTAAATAGGATACATTCATATCAATTGAGCTGCTCCCTTGGTTCATGTTATGCACCAGGGAAGAACCTGCACGTGGGGACACATCCCTGTATCAAACATGGCGATTTATGTTGTTGATGCCATATTTGCAGTTTGAATAAGCTTCACACAAAAAAAAGAACAGAGAGCAACAGTCATGTTTTCCAAACACATACTGAACCCGATGAAAAGTGTGATCATATGCTTTGAGTAAGTATTCTTTCATTGAATGTTAGGAACACCTTTGGTTTTTCATTCGTGCCCCTATATCACGATGGCTAATAGTCACAGTTGCCTGACGACAAGGTCGGACATTTTGGTGGAAAATTTTATATGCATGCACTGTATTAAGTACAAAGAACTCCAAGTTATCGCCCCCTTTCTTGGGCTTAGTGTCTGCTCATGACATTATAGGTGGTATTTAGTGAAACACCAGGGGTTTTTTTGCTTTTTTTTCTGAAGACAGCAGTCTTCTAGAAATACAAAACCCAATTGTATCTGAAGGGAGAATGAATATTGATCGAATGTCTATTCAGCAGTGGGTTTTCTGTGGCAGCATATTTTTAACGCATGATAGTCCACATGTGTTTTTTGAGCATATCGAATCAAATTAGATGATGTCCCAAGGTATATTTAGAGCAAACTGTGATCCTAGCCGCCTCAGCCACACCCACTTGCCATCTCTCCTGGTGTGCGCAGGCCATGGAAAGACACACATATGTCGCCCCCCGGACTAAGTCATTAGTTGTACCGAAAAGTGCAGCTTAAATTGTACCTAGAATGGTGAAACCAATTTTGAAATATGGCAGTACCAATTTTGGCATTGGCATATGTTTGTAAAGTTAAGGCTGCAAAAGTTTCTACATGATTTCCACGCACACCACGTACCACCAGGTGACTTTTTCGTTTTTTAATATAGGCATACGTTTTATATAGGAAACCGATCACCATAATCCAAAGTTTAGGATTTTACAAGTAAATTGTGATAATGGCCATCTGATATTTGGAAACTAGCTATGAATTGTATCCTTCTTAATCAACAACTTTGGAATGCAAACCGTGCTAAAAACAGAAAAAAATGTCACGGTAAACACGTATAAACTGCTCAAAAAAGCGTAAAAAGGGACAATTTTGGCATAAAATGTTGTCTGAAAATACACCCTAATTTACAAACGTATTCTCCTTTCATATATCGCAGGAAATGTTTCTACTACAGGTATCTTTCGTTTGTATTGCCTTCAAAAGTGTTAGAAATTAGAAAATGTAATTCCGTCACGCTTAAAATGTATTTTTATCGCCGGACTAGTTGTTTGTATCTTAGGTAACTTGAACACTACATTTTCTTTAATTAACCACACGGAATCTAGACCTGCTAAAAGGGATGACATGAAATGTTAATATTTTGGGAAGAGGACCGTGACGGGTTTACAAAAAACGTGTGATAGAATTAAACTGACACTGTAATTCTGTCACACTTCGCACAGGTAATTCCGTCACAAAAGTTTACTTTCACGTTCTGCTGAACATGCAAACAAGTGAAATGGAACTTTGTTTTGCTTCACATTAGTTCATTGATACATATCTTTTACTTAGCCTCGACAAAGGTAAGTTGCTATCTATAATAAAAAGGTCATAACAGGTACAGTGATGGAATTACACATGGAAAATGTGACGGAATTACGGTAAAAAGATATAACTGTTGGCAAGGTATTTACTTATTCTCTATACCATTTTGCTTTCTGTCAAGCTAATATACAAGTATACATATTTTAATGCACGGGTAATTCCGTCACTGTCTTTGTCAAATTGCGTCATAAAAATAAATAAATAAATAAATATTTAAAAAAAAAACCAACAACAACAACAAACAAAAAACATGATATCAAAAATATTTGTCCCTTCCATATTTCACCAGCGTATTTCAATAAAATCATACTGCATTATTAATTATACATTCAGGGGCTGATCCAGAAATATTACAGCCGCGGTGCAAAAAATCTGTGCAGAGCGAGCTGGTTGCGAGCGTCTGAGGAGCGCGACGCTTCACAAGAGGGATCCGGGGGCACATCCCCCCCACCCCACCCCCGAAAATGTTTAAGCTGGGCATGCAAAATGGTGGAATCTTACACATTCTGGGGACAAAATAATGCAATTTTGAACAGACAAATAATTGTACAAACACACTGAGATATCAGGTTGAAATCATAATTTATTGACACATGGCATTATCAAGCTCCCTCGTTTTTCTCCATTGTATACATCATACTTATTTCTTCTGAAAGATCCCGGTAGTGCCTCCTGACATTCAATTCACATAACACTAGAAATTATTATCAGCAGAAATGACATACCACATCTCATCCAAGTTAATGTTTGAAGGTAAATATATTGGAAATGTTCATGAACATAAGCATCTTGGACTTACGTTGAAATCTGATCTTCTCATTTTGTGTTATATATATATATATATATATATATATATATATATATATATATATATATATATATATATATATATATATATATATATATATATATATATATATATATTCTAAGTGTTTGTTGCTCTGTACATGGATTTTGTCCCTTCTGACAGATTGCTGTACTTTTTGTAACAGCGCAGTCAATAAACATTCATTCATATCAACTCTGACTGCACAGCCACAAGGGCAATGAAAATGGTCTGCATCCTTCGCAGAGTACAGTATAAGTTAGACTTGTGTATTTTTGTACTTTTCCTTCATATGACCAAGTCGGGAGACTTGACAGGTCTGGGACTCACTGTTGGATTGGAACTAGACTTAGGCTACTTCTTTACTGGTAATTATATTTTTCATGTACATTAACTAGTGATGTATGCAGAGTTACAAAGAAAATATGTTTTTGTTTGTGTGTGTGTTGGGGGGGGGGGGGGCTGGATCCGCGCCTGATAGTACTGAATGGTTTAGCGTTATCAGAAAACAGAGCAGTGATTTAACATGTTTGAATCGATTAAATATCAGTTTTGTGCCACATGTAATTCCGTCACGCAAGTTTACTTTCGTATTTCAAGCGTTCGATCATAACACGCCATCATTTCATACAGAGTATATTTTTTCTGCACAGAAAAAAATGACATTCTTCCAATATTAGAAACAAGAAGGTTTCAACTGGAGGAAAAACTTTGCACTGCTTTGAAATATCACAATAGAGTTTGAGGTTTAATTCCGTCACACTGGAATTCATAGGTACTCTCCGATGTTCTTTCCATGAAAGGCTACTCGAAGAAGCAGGATGGCAGATACTTGCTACTAGATGTAAATTCTGTGCGCTAGTGTTCTACATAATGCTTCGCAACAGACTATCGATGACAGAATTCTTTCAGTACCAACTGCGACTCAAGTCGAACGACTTAACTCTTTCAGTACCAACTGCAACTAAAGTCGAACGACTTAACTCTTTCAGTACCAACTGCAACTAAAGTCGAACGACTTAACTCTTTCAGTACCAACTGCAACTAAAGTCGAACGACTTAACTCTTTCAGTACCAACTGCGACTCAAGTCGAACGACTTAACTCTTTCAGTACCAACTGCAACTAAAGTCGAACGACTTAAAGATAAAACGAACTGATCTGAACAATAGTAATAAGCGTGCAGATTCATGTTCCTTGTAAAAGACATTTCATTCAAGCGGCATCATGCCTTCAATTACATAGAATATAATGGTCCAGGTGAACAGTTTTTCCTCGGTGCGTTTTTTTGCGCAGTGTGCCCAAAGCGCGTCGAGGAAAGCTGTTGACTCAGCTGAAAATGTGGCACTGAAAGTGCTAATTATCACCCGCGTGTCCCAAAACATAGCACTCGCGACAAGCAGACACTATGAGAACAGCGCCTGAAGTGAAGCAAGTGAGCTGTGAGGCGAGACACTCTTGCAAGTCATTCCTTCCATCGTTAATCAATTTATGCAATAATCTTCTCATTGACATCCGCGACTCAACTTCACTCAATGGATTTAAGTCCAAGCTTAAACAAATTCCCATGCTTGTTGACAAGTTATCACTGCATTATTCACTTTAAAATTGGTTTGGTTCACACACTGGCGACCTGTCTGGAATCAATATCTTCCCATGTCTACGTGAACGTACAAGTGGCAAAAACATCAGGCCATTTTCATTCTGTACTATTGCTACTCCCCAACTATTCCCGTTTGGGTTATTGAAAATCCGTACTGCCTATAGGAACTTTTTTTTTTTCATGCAACCTTGTAATTCAACGCAGGTAGGCCAATGTGACTACATGTCTTGAACCGTGTCTAATTAACCAGCATTTTGATGTTTATGTAAGTTTGATTAAAAACAGGCCTACACTAAACAGTAATTAGCTCAAATATCTGTAAGTTGTCGCTATACCTATGCTTTGGGAAAGCATCATCAAAAATTATTATAAAATAAAGCGGGTGTCAAAAGAACTCAGAAATCTTTATTTTTGACCAACAAATGGAATACATAAATCAAGTGCTTGATAATAAAAGTAAAATTAATGCCAGTTTTGGCCAAGGGAGACCCTTGCTATAACAAATATTTATGTCAGTGCTGTGGCAAGAGCCACCCTTATAACAAGAATTTTTAGTGGTTATTAACATGACGAACCTTTATGAAATGTGTTATCATCAGGATGACCAATAAATTCTTGTAACTATCTTAAAATGCTAATGGCGTACAGAACCTTAAAGTTAAGATTGTTTTGTTGACAGATATAGGCCTGACAATCAGACACATTATATTTTTTGTGGGCTTATTTGGTCAAGAAAAAACAGTTTCCCATAATTTGAAAAACCTATCAGGCTATGAGAATAGATTTTATTCAATATGATATATGTAGTTTATGACCTTTGAAATATCAAAAATCAGCCTTTCCTGCTCAAATTTCTTTTCGACTTAATCGATAAAGAACTGCTTCTTGTTTCTATTTTTGTGACTATGTCTCTATTAGGTATTTACACATGGTAATGACAGCAGCCCTGTTGGGAGCTTCTCGTGCACAAATTTGTAATAAGATTTAGGTTTGGATAAAGTAAACAAATCTTCTGCCTTCAAATGGTTTAAACATTTTAAAATAGGTTCACTAGGCCATGTGTGTTATAAATGCTACAACGCCTACAGAGCACTGCCTTCACCTGAAGTTTTTTTAATTTTATGTTTGAACCCCCAGGTAAGTGCAGATCTACTATAATTTATATGAGATAATACCAAAGAATTGTATCAGGCAATTTTTGTATTTAAGGGATGAAAATGTTTGAACTTATTAATGATGCCAGCAAGCGACATCTCGTTTTCTCCCATAAAACCGCACATGGGGCCTACAACTATTACAAAATGCTCTCCATTTTCACCAGCTACATCCTACTCACTGCTTCCAATGATTCCATCTCAATGTCTTTTGAATATGGCCCTATGATCTCACGAAAACTCAACTCTAGCCGGCTGAAGAGACGCCCTCCCTGCCAATGTTCACGTTTTGGCGTGCTACTTCATTACGAGTTCTTGAAAGTGCATTATTCAATTCATGTTTGTGTTGTGTCTTGCTGCAAAATGGAACAACATTAATAAAAGCAATGGCAGATACGAGTAGCTCTAGATTTGTTTTTGAAATATGGAAACATTAATCTATTTCATTCAAGCACAGAACAAAAATAATTTGAACAACCGCGCTGGTCACGGACCCGTCAGACTGCCTCCATCGTGCTGCCAAAAGCAGAGCTGAGCAAACACAGCCTCCGTTAGCCTGTCGGGTTCGATGACCAGCCTGCGTCAAGTGCTCGAGTGGTTTTATTATCGTGCGCTTGCGCATTGCCTCTGTGCCTGGAGATCCAAGCCAGAATTGACTAGATTTGACGCAACCATTGGTAATAGGTTTCAACTGAGGCCTACATGCGACCCTGCGTTTGATTTGCTTGTTTGTTATTGAGAAAGGTGTCCGTTGCACACTCCACCAAAACTGGTTGCATAGAGCAACTACTGATAATTAAAGTGCCCCCCCCCCTCGCAGTTGCACTTTGTTTGCAACCATCACGTAATCCAGAAAAAATAAATAGGTATGTTAACAATAGGCCCAGCACTACATCAAAGCTTACAAACTGAAATATTAAATAAATGGGTGCGCTAAACGGCAGATGTCACCACTTGTCAGGCTAGTCTTATGATTTTTCTTAAACTTAGATGGGATTATTTATTACTTAATAATAAAATTTGGAGGGGAACACTTCAAAATGAAATTTTTGAGACACAAGTTTAATTCAATATCAGCGTTAGGCCAACTTGGAATCGACCAGCTCGTCTTTATGAAACCAACAGGAACGGAAAGTTCAGATTCTAATTTAAGGGCATTTTTGGACACGCGTGATTACCTTATACAACATAAGAGTTCTAAAATTGAAAAAAAAAAGTGAGATTGAGAGAATTGGTTGCAAAATACATTGTACAAAAATACAACGTATGGCACATCTTAGCCTATAATGACAAATCTTCCCTAGGCCTATGTTATATGTCAACAATTTCAATGTTATAGCTGTGGTATTTATGTGAATCGGGTGACAAAGTTTAACTGAATCCCTCTAATATTTCTTTGTAATTTCCAAAACTTCACATTTAATAAGCATATACATCAGAGAAAACTTAACACCGGAACAAAGTTAAAAATTTATGTACATGCAGTTACACGACTTTAAATTAATAACGAGAGACAGAGCGGTGAGCCACAGTTTCGTTTTCGGAAGCACAGGAGGGCACCAGCTGCTGTGTGATGGAGACAGGGCCACGAAGAGATGGGCATGAAGTGGATTTAATTTACAAAACCTTTCCCTTTTAGATTTGTGCTTCAGGATTGGCTTGCTTCAGACTTAATTGCCATGGATTGAAGTCGTGCTGTGTTCATCATGTTTTCCCAAAACTTATCATACTTGGGACCGAGTCTTTCCTAGACTCATCACGTGTTCCTTTGTTCAGACACCGATATGAGGTCGCCATACTCTCCCGACGGGGTCTATGGTAGAACTATTTCGGATTAGTCAGGTCACAACCAGTCAGAGCATGGAAAAGGCAGTGATGACAACATTCAAAATGCTATTTCAGGCACATTTAAGTGAGAACATCAGGGACAGAGCATATTTAACAAAGAATATACAAGAAAATACACATTTGTAGTGCGTGGCAAACACCGTAATTGGCCAAAAGGTCGGCTAATTTCGTGGACCGTCCCTGATGATAAGGGACAGTTGGCTTTAAGGAAAGACCTAAGCCTTTTAGGGTCAAAGAGAAGGTGTTTTGAGAAGTAGAAGTAATAGCAATGTGTGTTGTGGCGATATTACCGTGACAGGGGCCTTCCCATTGAAATGAAAGGGCATGTAGTGGACCTGACGCCTTGGCTCTGGCCCCGGTGTCAGAGAATATTTGGGCCCCCCGAATGGATGGGCCCCCAGGGGCCCATTCATTCGCCGAACGTTTGGGTACCCCTAATAGAAATTGGAAAAACTTAATTTTGGCCCAATACACTATATATATACATCCTGTATGATATTTTGCAAACTATAAAAGAAATATTTTTAAAACAATTTGTTATTATTTTGTAAAATAAATGTAAATCAAACAATTGAATACATTTGTTAGGTTTAATGTTTGCCACTATATATACATACATGTATATATTGGTGTATTTTACATGTAATGTGGGTGCATATGCCTTGTAGGAATTATCTCCCAATCCTCCAAGTATATACCAAGTGGTTGTTTGGGTGTTTTTTTTTAAATATTTTTGTGCACACATATTTTAGCACAAATCTACCCCACATGAATAGATTCAGGTATCATCATTTCCCCCTGATTCCTTGTTATCTGCATTTCTGGAGATTTTGGTCATGCAAGTGCAAACATTGGATAAATAAATGGAAGAGGGCCATTTGGTTCCAGAATATTTGGGCCCCCTATTTGTAAGTAAAAGCCTTGCAGTGGATATCTTTGGGGAGGGGGCCCTTTGCTTTCAGAACATTTGGGCCCCCTATTTGTAAGTAAAAACCTTGCAGTGAATATAAATCGGGAGGGGGCCCTTTGGTTCCAGAATATTTGGGTCCCTTATTTGTAAGTAAAAGCTTTGCAGTGAATATAATTGGTGAGAGGGCCCTTTGGTTCCAGAATATTTGGGCCCCCTATTTGTAAGTAAATGCCTTGCAGTGAATATAATTGGTGAGAGGGCCGTTTGGTTCCAGAATATTTGGGCCCCCTATTTGTAAGTAAAAGCCTTGCAGTAGATATAAATAGGGAAGGGGCCCTCTGGTTCCAGAATATTTGCCCCCCACCCCCATTTGTATGTGTCTTTAAGTGGATATATAAAGATGTAATATATATATATATATATATATATATATATATATATATATATATATATATATGTAATGTGCATAATAAATAACTGCTGTTACATGTATACAATTTATATCCACTTCAAGATGCATACGAATAGGGGGCCCAATAGTCTGGAACCAAAGGACCCCCTCCCCATTCACATACGCTGCAAGGCATTTACTTACAATTAAGGGGCCTAAATAATCTGAAACCAAAGGGCCCCTCCCTATTTATATCAACTGCAAGACATTTACTTACAAATGGGGGACCCAAATATTCTGGAAACAAAGGCCCCCCTCGCCATATATGTCCACTTCAAGACACATACAAATGGGGGGGGGCAAATATTCTGAAACCAAAGGGCCCCCCTCCCCATTTAAATCTACTTCAAGACACAAACAAATAGGGGGCCCAAATATTATGGAACCAAAGGGCCCCCTTCCCATTTATATCCACTGCAATGCATTTACTTACAAAAAGGGGCCCAAATAATCTGGAACCAAAGGGCCCTTCCCTATTTATATCCACTGCCAGACATTTACTTACAAATAGGAGTCCCAAATATTCTGGAACCAAAGGCCCCCGTCGCCATATATATCCTCTTCAAGGCACGTACAAATGGGGGGGGGGGGGGGGGCAAATATTCTGAAACCAAAGGGCCCCCTCCCCATTTAAATCTACTTCAAGACACAAACAAATAGGGAGCCCAAATATACTCGTACCAAAGGGCCCCCTTCCCATTTATATCCACTGCAATGCATTTACTTACAAATAAGGGGCCCACATAATCTGGAACCAAAGGGCCCCATCCCCATTTACTACTTCAAGTCACATACAAATCGGGGGCCCAAATATTCTCTTACCAAGGGGCCCCCTCCCCATATATATCCACTGCAAGGCACTTACATACAGATAGAGGGCCCAGATATTCTGGAACCAAGGGGCCCCCTCCCGATATATATCCACTGCAAGGCACTTACATACAAGTAGGGGGGGGGGGGGCAAAATATTCAAGATCCACGTCATTGCATTTAGATACAAAAATGAGGCCCAATAGTCTGGAATCAAAGGGCCCCTTTCCCATTTATAGCCACTTCAAGGTACTTAGATATTGTTCAGGGGTCAAGTGGCCCAACCATTTGGGAATCAAAAGCATCCGCCCCCCCCCCCCCGCCCCTATCTACATAGCTGGAAATTAAAAGTCATTTATAGTTATTTTACAGAAGTACATGTACATGTAGTTTGGGTTAGCTCAGCTTTTCATGAAAATAACTGGTCCAATTATAACTTTTATTCTCAGATCCGAACATACTTGCATCAAAGTTAAATTCCCCATTTTCTATGAGAAAGTAAACTTAGGATCGAGTCATCTGGTCATAATTCTGCATCGATTATAATGCCATTCACATGATTCAGGACTACGTTTTTACATTTTGCACTGAATCTACTCTCATGCTGAGCTAACAAAACACTATGACCAGCACCTTTTACCTTTAGTCTACTGTAACATGACCAATTTTGCTATTTTGCACTGTTAATATTATCAATGTTACAACAATAGTTAAGATGTTTAACGAAGTATGACAAAAATCAAATATGAAAGGGGTCCAAATATTCGGAAGGGGCCCAAATATTCTAGAACGTTTATTTGGGCCTGGGGTCCATCTGTTCGGCGAACGGATGGGCCCGTTCGGGGACCCAAATATTCGTTGACACCGGCAAACATGCCAGCAGGAGCCATCGCTTCCCTGGCCTAATTGCATGATACATGTGGGATACAGGACCGCGGCAAGCTAGCGGAGAGTCACAGCGGTATTTTCATGGAGTAGCAGGCAATCATTCTGATTGGTGTTTAGAAAAATGGCGTCCCTTGTCCCTTGTCCATACGTGACAGCTACAAGTTTCAACAAGGTACCGGTAAAGACCTTTCATAAAATGATTGAATCAGGCAATGATAGCCCCCAGTACAAAATGTCCATACCAGTACCATGTTCTGTCGGTAGTCAATGACCGACGGATGTAAATGGTCTTTCGCGTGTGCCGGTCATTCAAGCTATCCATCCGAGGAGGCTTGCCTGTCGTGCCCACCTCTCGTCTGCCAATTCTGACCACTACGCATTGTAAATTATATTTTATCACATAAATGTTGTCCCGGGTACTTTTGATTTCGGATCTGCTCAGATGTCTGAGATAGAATAGAAGCTTGTACCTACTGCTAGATTAGGGTATACTGCATTAACCATTAAAGTGTTAATCACAGCTATAATCATTTTCCCATTATCGTTAAACCTATAATGGTTAAAAGATTCAAATTCCTCATGTGGATACCTCTCATTCAAATACCAGCAAGCATAGTCTAAAGCAAAAAGTAGTCTTAGTCAACAGCTTTCCTTGGTACATTTCGCAAGCATTGCGCTTTTTAACAAACATCAATACAAATAAAAACCTTATATGTTTTTCGAATTATTTTCAAAGATGAAAATGAAACAAATGTGATGATTAAATTATTGTAGAAATGTAAAATAAAAAATTTGTGCACCGATTTTTCCTGTGCGCCATTACGTTTATACAAACTAAGTCAAACTAAACATACCAAATTTAGTTTTGGAGATTATAAGACTGTCAAGATTCTTGCTATCATTGGCAGATGTAGAATTATGATGTTTTTAGAGAATACTGCAGAAATTTATGAATTTTAGTGGAAATCATTTTAACCCTTTACAGGCTGGAACATGAGTGAGTCGACAGTTCTCCTTGGTGTATGGGGATACTGTTGACTTAGGGCATTTCATCCGGATAGATCTCGTTTATAATTCTCCTCCGAAATGGTTGTCATTAACCACATAATATATTATTTAACTCATTCCATACCATGATAAAAGGTCTTGGTCAGTGGTTCCGGCAATGACTTAAGACTATAGGCATGTTGGTTCTTGAATGAAAACTCTTTCATGAAGAATTTGAATATGCAATCGTCGTCTTAAATCTAGGTAAATTAACAGAAAAATCAGGGACTGGTATGAAATGAGTTAAGCGAACAAGTCAAGTACAGCGCGTTATACATCGGGACGCTGTGGAACCGTTCGTAGATGTCCCAAAGTCGGCGTGTGTCTTCTAATAGAGAATGTACGCTATGTATATGTAATCGTGTTACATTCGGAAGGAAAAGTGGTGCCACATGAATTTAAATTCAACAGGAATTGGTGTCACATGAAACTCACCTCCCCCAGCACCCTGAATTCTGTAACAAGTTCAATAGACATTGTGGAGATGAAAGGAAAAGCTGTCACGCACGTAATAAAATGAAGTACATTTTTATTGCCTAAAAAAGGTTGAATATGAAAATTATTTTGTTTTAGTATTAGAAAAAATTACGATTTTATGCGATAGTGCGTTAATTTAGATGTTAATAGACATAAAAGACCCTTAAAATTAGCACCTTACAAAACATTATGTGATATATGCAATACCCTGGAAGCCGAGAATCATTTTAATAAGTCGCTAAATGCTTCATGAACCCAACTTTTCAGACAGTGACAAATATATACATCGTGGAATCAAAAGAATTAAAACGTCAGATTTTAGTTTAATTAGACGTATTTTATTTTTTTTAAAAACGGGGGTTTCAGGAGTTTACCACAAGACCTGTACACTAGTATGCTTTTTCGTTTTGCGATTTTTTTTAATAATTTAAGTTTGCAATTCTGCTTAATTTGTTTTGTTGAATTGTTCGCCAAATGGGGTGATCTAGGTAGGTTAAATTTCTTGACACATAGTCTGTTGCTCCCATAATGCGTGTTTTTGACACCAAGCAACCTATGCCATTTGAGGTCAGGTGGGTCAGCAAAGCCCATTACATTACAGTGAACCTGAAAGTTTCACTCTGCATATAAGGACGGTTTTTGGAATTATTATCTTCTAATCTACCGGAAGTACATATTGTTATCTTTCAAATACACCCAGGTGTGACAAAATGAAAATTTAATGCTTATTTGGCAGCATATAGAGAGGTTAAATTCATATCTGCTAATTCCCCATGTTAATCTATGGTGAAAAAGTTAGGGTCATGGAGAGTGACCACAACATGTGGGCGGTCAACCATGAACAGGATGCGCAGCACCACCTTTAGGCGAATTTAGACCTAACCCAGATACAGACTATTTGTATCTGTAAGATGTGTTGACAGGGTTGCACTGTTGTACAGCCAATAAAGTTATTTCATCGCATGGACCGGCGCACTCGACGGTCACACCTGAATGGGTCTACACGACCAGTGGCACCATGTTACACCGTTGCGTGGCTGATCACCGACTTCCGCTCCTTTGGTATTCTAAGCAAGAGGTCACCAGGCTGCCAAGCCATTTCACACTGACGATAATGGCTTCTTGGCCTCGTTTTAACTCCAACTGGGGAATTCCATGTAAAGCGTAATTGATAATAGACGCGTTTCCAGTCACACAGCGTATGAAAAGGCAAACTAAATGGCCTCACTCGCACTTCCTGCACATTATGCTGCGTATAGACTGAAACCAAGGGAACTGTTTGTGCTGGGCCTCTTGTTTGTTACCTTGTTTGACTGATAAGTTGCTGCACAGGGCCTGAATAATCATAGTATATGAACTCAAAGAAGTCGATTTATTTGCAGTTGGTGAACCAGCATGTATTTCAATTTATATCGTCAGGGCAATAACAGTTCTGCTGAATCTGCCAAACCAAGACAGTACTAACCAGTTCCACACATTATCATGATGTCAGGATGACCTATCTGACTCTCTCAGTTAAAATGTAGATCGACTGCACTGTCTTTGTGTAATGTGATCGAATGTCATTTGCAAATCATCCTTTACCATTATTTTCAACTGACAAATACTAATCATGTCTGGGTTGGCACCCAGACATATTGTTTTTCCTCGTGTTTCATGGCACCCAAACTTGTCCGGAGTTTTTCTCAGACACTATTATTCCCAAAACACCAAGCTTCCCATGGTGACTGACCTACCAATAAAATTTTGCCATTTGGTTTGGAATATTAATGATCTTTAAAATTATGCAAATGAGGGGCAATTAAAATTTTAAAATCTCTATATCTTCCAAACTATTGCAGATAGACACAAAGATGTAACTTACACATGCAGGTTTGAGATATCTGGCAAATCCAATAGCATGCAAACAAAATTTGGTGAATTTTAATGTATGCTAAATTCAATGGATTTCCCAACAATACACAAGTATCCAAGGCTTTTACTGCTGCATAGACCTTCATGGTGCTAGGCAACCATTTTGCATTCATAATAAATGAGCTTGAATCTGTTTCATGGGCAGTCTTCTAGCCGTGCATGCTAGGTATATGATTTGGACGGTTTGGGTGTTGTAGCAAATGGGTGTGGGGGGAGGGAGGGACTCGCAACAACTGTGTAATGAGGTTCTCAATACAATACAGAGAATCTCCTTCTGTTCATACAAGAACAGATCTGCTCCATCGTGACATATGTACCAGACATGCTATAGTTCCCACTAGTGCTGGACAGAGCAGCTAGTGCACCACGACTGGCACTGGTGTCCCAGCTTGTCTGTTTTTGCCTGAGCCTATGAGTCTGCTGGGCTTATCAGTCCCAAGGGGCACAGGCTGCTGGACTTCTAGACAGAATAAACCAGAACGTACCCTCTGTTAAAAATAGATTACATACAGTTCAGGAGTTGCCTGGACCCATCAAAGTATGGTCTCTCAGTCCTCAATGACTGTTTTCACAACTTTGTGAATTTTGACACAGTGTGGATTTGTGTCATCTCAGTGGACAGTTCCATGTCTTTATTTTCTTGTTACCAGTGAAGCCTGTTCTTCATAGTCAAGACAAGGAATACTGAGACAGTATAGTGCTGATCTAAGTGAACAAGTACATGTATTCATGTAGTTTCCTGTAAGGGGTGTCTGGTGAAACTTGTTTACGAAATAAAGGGACTATTAAGACAGTTCTGTATTGCATGTATACACATCCCCTTGATTTATAATATATATACACTGTACATGTGTATGTGCATGTATGAATAATGTACATGCACATGCACATATGCGTATCCATACTGCCCAGAAGGGCTGACCCTCTCGGAAATGAGCTTTTTTTCTCTGGTCCCAGGGGTGCCCACTGTAGAGAGGTTTCACTGTACAATTAAACACTGGTATCGTGTGTCTGAGAAATTATGTTTGGGTGCCAACCCAGACATAATTTTCTCAGACACAGACATTTTTCTATCTTTCTTTCTTTTGTTCTTTTGTTCTTTCTTTCTTTCTTTCTTTTCTTTCTTTATTCTTTTGTTCTTTTTTTACGACCAAGTTGGCCCGCTTCATTCAAGATTATATGTATGCTTCTGTGATGTAAACTAGTAATAATTCATTCACTCAGACATATGTCTTTTGGAAATGTTTTAATCATAATTACAGGACACACGTAATTGTTATATGGTATAACTTTACCGTTTTACTGTCAGAGCTATCAGCAATTAAAAACGTGCATATTAATAAGGAAAGCGCACCCCATACCTAGAGCTTGAGTGCAATGAAACATATGTGTTTGAAATGTGTTTCCCGATACAAACCTCTTTTTACTTTGTTTATTTTTTATTTTTACTTTTTTTTATCAATATATGTTTTTGACTTTGTTCATGCTTTTATTTTGGTATCTGTGTTTATACTTTATTGTTATTATTATTATTATTATTATTATTATTATTATTATTATTATTATTATTATTATTATTATTATATATATATATATATATATATGTGTGTGTGTGTGTGTGTGTGTGTGTGTGTGTGTGTGTGTGTGTTAGTGCCCGTGTCTGTGTCGTATTTTCAATGGCATTGTGTTTATATCTGTTTTTGTTTCTGTGTCTGTTTCTGTTTCTTTGTCTGTTTCTGTGTTGTTGTCTATCTCTGTGTTTCTATCTGTTTCTTTGTCGGTGTATATTTCTTTGAATCAGGATCTGGCTCTGTTTTCGTATATTTATGACTTTTTCTGTTTCTGGTTTGCATCTGTTTTAATTTTGCTGTGTCTGTGACTGTGTCTGTACCTGTGTGTCTGTACCTGTGTCTCTGTGCCAGTATCTGTTTTTGTGTCTGTGTCTGTCTGTATTCCTCTGTGTTTGTGCTTATTTCTGTGCCCTTGTCTTTGTCTACAGCTATGTGTGTGTCTATTTTTCTGTGCGTGGGTGTGTGTATGTTTGTGTGTTTTAGTCTTTCAGCATTTTTCCTCTTCCTTATCTTTAACTGTACCTGTTGTCTTTTTTGTCAATTTCGATTTGTTTGTGGCATGTTCACTCTGTCGATGAGCACACCAGAAGAAAGACCTTCTTTGTCCAGGTTCGATAAAAAAATCCTTATTAACTCTTTCAGTGCCAAACACGACTAAAGTCGATCTACTACAACTAGTCTGAATTATCATAAGGATCTCGGATTCGTATTCCTCGTAGAAAGACCTTTAATTCAAGTACCAGTATGCCTATAGGTCCAGAGAGAATACCCCAGATCAGCAGATTTTCTCGCCGCGCATTGCACTTAATGCGCCGAGTAAAGCTGTTGACTCAGTCCAAAATTTGGCACTTAAAAATAAAAATAAGAGCATAATACATACTATGTATATATATATATATATATATATATATATATATATATATATATATATATATATATATATATATATATATATATATATATATATATATATATATATGTATGTATATTTCTATGTAGTCTGACAGACCCAATTTGTGCTTACTTGTTGCCCTAAACCAAAATACGGCAGTAAATTTCACAACTCGAGAATCGGTTGCTTCTTTTTCACACTTGCATTCCGCTCATGACACTTATACGCTTGAGGGTGCGGGTGAATTTGAATGTAAAATTGCAGTGTAAACATGCATACCGGTACACGTACGGAGCTATTGTCTGGTCATAAGAAAATTATGCTACTGAGGAATTATCAATGTAATCAGAGGTATGTTCATCCATTGGATAACTTTCGATGACACTTTATGATGCGGCATTGACAAAAAGTGAAATCTGCACAATAATGTCAGCAGTTGACATTTTCATGCTTCAGGAATGTACCGGTACATCTGCTGAGCCACGTGCCGTCGACTTTGCAGTTAGTGGCTATACAAGTTATCAGGGGAGAAAACAGGATTTTCTAGGGGGGGGGTGGGGGGTTGTGTAGTATGAAGGACTATTTTCAAGAGTTTTGAGCTTTCAGAGGAGATACATTTATTAAAAAATGTTGCACTGAAAATATCATTATTGCGTGGACGAATTGCTTGCAGATACAGGTCTGACCATAGTTTGGCAAGATTACTGGGGGCGGGGTAGGGGCACTGGGTCGACCCCCTCCCCCCCCCCCCCCCCTTTGATATCCGACACTGGTTATCTGGGACCGCACAGGGGCCATGCCAGCTATTTGTTGTAAATGGACAGTTAGAAGAAACACTTGGTGTGTAAATAACCTGGTCACACATGGACATGGTGTGAGGCTCAGATAACTTCGGAAAAGCGAAGCATAAGCGAGAAAGTGCATTCTTAATCAAATTATTGAAAAGTAGGTGAAATTGTGAGATGAGTATTTGGAGAAACAGTGGAAGGTTCCGTTCTCTTGATTATGGCTAATGTGTCAAATAGGATTCTTTATACAGACAAGAAAACATTTTAAATGTTATTTGCAAACCAAAATTTACAGTAGCTTGTACAACTTATTTCTTCGCTTCCTTTACACCTGTAAAATTAGTCAAATAGTCGTGGCAATTATTCTGAACCATTGATTCATATGCATGTAATTACATGTAGAAAATAGATCATGAATAGGGATTGATTGTTTAAGTACATCCTTAAATCCATAAAAGGAAATTTTAATTTGGCATGTCAATAAGCCAAAGAAAAAATTGAAAACAGATACTCGAGGCACAAATTTAGTTTGTAAGTCAAGAAAGCCAATGTTAAAAATTCCAAGAGCAAGTAATGGGGAGTTAGTGATTAACACACTAAAAAGTTGGTTGTTAAATGTTTGATGGCTATAAACAAGACCGATTTTTGGAATTTGCCTCTTCCCTTTATACAAAAATGAAAATTCCAATACATAATTATCTGATCACTGCCATTGAGATCGGTCCATGCGCCGAGTCTATAGCACTGAAAACAATAAAATTGACAAAAGGCAAGTCTAGAGTTGCGCAGCGTCAAAATGGACAGCCTCGAAAAGTAACTAACTAAAAAAAATTTACCGGAGGGGGTATCATGGGATAAGAAGACTTCTTTTAATCTTGTGACTCTCCATATCTTTTATCTGCATAAAGATCCGTGTGTTTCATTGTCCATGCACGCATCGTTTCTCCTGTTTAAAGAATAAAATGCTTTGGATTGGATAAACTTTGCTGACATTCAACAGAAAGCCCTCATAAAGCAATGATGAAATTGTATACTCAAAGCACTTTACTTTTTGAAACCAATTGAAAGGCAGATAGGCATATAAAGTTGTTTTGGTGTAATACACAAGTTCACAGGACTTGGGTTTATTCGGCAAACTATAAATGCACGTTTCACCACTGATGTGACATTTTAGGTAAAAGATCTGCACTGTTCAACACAATCCATGCTGTAATCAATAGCGTTAGCCGTGGCATCCGTTGTAAACTAATGACGGCATTAGTCCGACTCGGCTACTTGCTGATTGGACAATGAAGCCAACAATGGAATGCATAATTAATTACGGTCCGGAAAGGTTCGGCACAACTCGATATAAACAGGTCTATTTGTGAATTATTCAACCAATATTATCCTGATTGACTTTGACATTTGAGTGGAATGTGGTAAGCGCATGTGATGCATCATACAAATGTGATGACTTTAACATATTTTGTTAAATAATCAAGGAACAGGTTTGTCCTGATATGATCCCTTTTGGCACACGAGATGAATGTGATCATATACACGTATCATGCGAATATGTATGTATATATGTTTTTATGTATGTATGTATGTATGTATGTATGTATGTATTTATGTATGTTTTATGTATGTATGTATGTATGTATTTATTTATTTATTTATTTATTTATTTATTTATTTATTTATTTATTTATTTATGTATGCATGTATGTATGTATGTATGTATGTATATCGTGGTTACCACCAAATGATGAATAAATGGTGAATAAATGACGAAACTTTTCGTTGCGTTCTGGAGGGAATATATTGTATCCAAAGATCTGTGTGCAGTGAAATTGTAGTTAAATGTTTTACAGGCAAGAACACACCGCTTATATATCTTGCTGTCTCTCACATACCCAACTCTAGCGGAATTCCCAGACACAGGCACTTTTGTTAGTTAGAAGTCACGTGAGCCTAACATTTCCTATCATCTTAATAAGAAATATCAACAACAACAACAACAAAAAACAGGAATCAGAATGAGGTGGACAAATAAAGCGTGCAGTTCAAAGTTTGTAGTCTTGGTGCTTGTTCCAACTGGATTTTCTGATCTAAAAATATGGGAATTTTTGGGATGGGGCCCGCCAGAGAAGAACTAAAAATAACAGAACTTAATAAATAGCCTTAATGGCTATTAACAAAACAAAAGTTAAGAGTAAGAATTCTTAATGAATAGCCTTAATGGCAATTAACAAAACAAAGAAAGAGTTAATGTCCATAATAATGTTCATGATTCATAAATATCTTAATGTCCATAATAACGTGCATAATTCATAATTATCTTGCTATTATTCATAAACAATTATCGCCATAGCAAGCACTTTGTTACTTATGCCCCCTCCTCTTTTTTAAACCTTGGCTCTGCAAAGTTTAACCCTTTCCCCCTCAAGCCGGCGAAAACCGGCTGGTGGTCAAATGTCGTCTGCTTCAGTGTTTGCAACTAATTTCAACAGTAATGAAAAACAATTTTGACTGAGAATTGTAGATGTGTCCTATGAAGATCATATACCCCAGGGCAACAACTTTCCTTGGCATGAGTAAGTGCCCAACTCATGCCAAGGAAAGTTGTTGACTCAAGTGTCAATTCAAGGGGAAAAGGGTTAAACCTCCATGTAGAAGGGCAGGCTGAATGTAACGTCCGACTTCAGTAAATACAAGGTGCGAATAAATGAATAGCCAGCTCATGGTCAATTTATTGCACAAAATAAATGTCCACGAGAGCTCCAAGGCCCATTGCTTGTAATCAATAAGAAATTATGATACGAATCACCAAAATAATTATAAAAATAAAGGAGGACACTCATTAAAGTCATTGATCAGTATTAAAAGGCCATAACGACAAATTACATGTGTAGATATGTGGTCGACAACATACAAGTTTGGTGTGCAAGACACAAAGGTGAGGTAAGATGGCCAGTCCAATTATGCAGGTATACGTCCCGACACGGATCCTCAGACCTTAATGAACAGGTAACGGCACTGCAGACAGTATAATAGGTATAATTCCATGCGATAAATGAATGCGGACTGCACATCGGCTGCCCAAACATCTGGGGTAGGTACATAAACATATACACGCGATCCTGACGTAGGGCAGAGGGCTAAAATTAGTATAACTTTAACCCCCTGGTCACAGAGGATAAATAAGATGCAAGCATGTCCACCGCTGTGTATCTGGTGGTTGCAGTGCAAAATCGCGTGCCAGCAATACCGAACTTACAGAATGTAGTTCAAACTTTCCCGGGCGGAGGCGTGACGATCGCGCGCATGACTGATCACCTAGTAACTCTTAGCCCTTGTTGCTCTGGTAGGTCACGCTAACCGGTCCCTAGATCTAGTTCAACAAAAGTAACCCCTTCCTGGTGTGGATACTTTTATATCTTTTCACATTTTCTTGTGTCAGCCCAATAGCCTGGCACTTTACTATTGTACACAGGCATATTCTAGGTGATACCTTGTCAACAACTGCAGAAACGTTAACAGCTTTGTTTTCTTGTGTCTGCTCTCAACCTATTCACTCTGCAATTCTGTGTTATGGCTGCTCCAGCAAGTGTCGTAATTCCCAGAAAGTACTGCAGAATCGCGTTGTGCGATTCTGACAGTATAAGCAGATATTATGAGTTTGTAAGTCTGGTACTAAGTGATTGTGACAATACCTCTGGTTGATGACCTGCAACATTAGCAAGCCACATGAAGACACAGTTGGGTGCATATCACTATCAATGCTGTATATTATCAAACCCCAGACCCAACATCTGTAAACGCAAGACACCACGCCCGACCAGGTCCAGGGAAATAGGCAGTAGCAAGCGGTGATGTGGAGAGCTCTAATGAGTGTGAGAGACAAAATATGTGTCAGCAATGGTCAGTGGTTTCCTTCGGAGCCTCACAAGTATCTGTAGTTGATTGCCGTGTGAATAACCTTTTATGCCAAGGCACATATGTAGCAGTGCTGCCCAATTTAATTAAAAGTAACTGTTGGTGCCGAGTCCAAAGGCTGGGAATGTATTTCATTGACAAACTGTTGAATTTGCTTTGTTACATTTGCCAATTGCTTTATTGCTCTTATATTTTCACCCACAGCCACAGCTACATTAGTTTTGTTCAGAAGTGTCAGACTGTGGTCTAACACATGAAACACACCTGTTTGCAAAGTCTGTAATAGAATCAATGCTTTTTTTACTTTCCACATATCTGAAGATGTACTCAAGCCAAAAATATATCCCGTGAGCTTCCCTAATAGGTCCAATAAACCACACTGGCCTTGTGTAAATTTTGCAATGCTGGTTGTAGGAGATATAGTGCTACCGTTTCCTTTTGTTTGTAACAACACTTCCAATGATTGCCACCACCTATGTATACTTCGGTGCTCATGAAGAAGACCTTGTAATTCTGCTTGAAAGAGAGGTTCAGTGCTATTTGTTAAAATAGCAAAGTGTTAACGATATGCCTCCGAAGCAAATTTCATTTTGCTTTTCTGTGTCAATTCTTCTATAATAGAATAAAATTTGGAAATTTTATGATACATTTGATTCAAGTGATACTTGTAGGATTTTAAATCAATTATAAAAGCCACTATCTATGAACCATAGGCTGCATATAAAAAGAACTGTGAACCACATGATCATTTCCCCTAAAAGAAAGAGGAGAAGGAAAAAATTATAAATGATAAAATTAGAAATAGGAAATGGGCAGAATGTGATCTGGCAGCCCTTGATCCTTCACATCAATCAGCAAATAACAATAGAAATCATTGATCCAAATTGTGATCTAAAGTGCAAAAATATGGCGCAAAGGTTTTTGCCACCTGGATCAAAATAAAACAATTTACACGAGGATAAGGCACATATTACTAAGCCACTGGCAAATACAGGCCAATGCCTGGCATCAAGTGACTTCCAATCAACCTAATGGTAGTGCTGTCAATACATAAAATTATATTAAGTATTGAACATTTCAAATGAATAAATGAAATGAAGCATTCTTAAATTGTAAAATCACTGACCATAACTGGGGCCCATGTCAATGATTCTCATTTGCATGATGCTTCTACAACTTATAGAAGCATCACGTCAGCCTAATAGCTCATTTACCACTTACAGAAGCGTCATGTTTGACAAATCCAAAAAAATTAATAGTCTGGAGATGGTTTGCCTAGTATGGCAGCATCCTTTTACAAAACCACACAAAAGCAACCACAAAAATACCTATCATTATCCCTAGGGAAAAATCAGATTTGTTTACAGTTACGAGTTTTATTTGTATTTGCTCTTGCCTTCTTAATAGGTGGAACATAATCAGACTCAAACTATCTCTTTCTAAGGTTAGATGGCCTGGTTGCTGTCAACCGTGGCCACAAGTTATAATGAGAAGTAAGAGTTTGTGAAGCTCCCATTGCATTCCTGGAGAGTTGGCTGTAGGCAACAGTTTCATCCTGCATGTCCATTGCTTCATGGTCCTCTGAAGGACTTTCCTTTGGTTCAGTTTCCGAGCCATTGGCCGCACTGCTTGTGCCTGGCTGTGGTGTAGCGATATAACCAGCTGGTAGTGCTAACTTTGGCTGTCTTATGGGCTATGTTCTGCCAGCCAAATTTGGATGGCCAAGGGGTCTCTAAACAAAGGCGCATAATCAGTTGCTGACTTGTCCCATACAGCTTCTGGATGGGCCGGTCTGAGGTGTTCTGCATGAACTACTTTACTTTTCCCAGTAGCTTGGTGGTGAATTCTGATGTGGACTGGCCTAAGCTTTGCAGATGTTCTATAAAATGTTTGCTATGTTGAGACAAATTGTGTGGACTTCCCCACCATAGAGCTGTGGTTATATAAATAAACTGGATCGCCTACCCCAAAGTTGCGTTTTGCAGCTTTTTGGTCATAATATTGTCTATTTGTCTGCCTGGCAGCATGCATATTCTCCTTGACATGGATATAGGAGTGGTGTAATATCTCTAACATTGCTGGAAGATAATTTTCATCTACGTACTTCAATCTGGTACACAACAGTGTGCCCATGGGGAGACTGGATCTCTATCATACACTAGGAAGTAAGGTGTGTAGATGCTTCTTTCTGAGACAGAAGTATGGTAAGCCATTGTGGACCCAGAAACATACTTATTCCAGTTTCTCCCCCCCCCCTCCCATTTAATTGCTTAACAATTATGTTATTCATGACACGATGGTATCGCTCTACATAAGCTTTTCCACTTGGGTGGTGAGAAACGGTGGTGACACAAATAACTTTTAATACCTGCATTAAATACTGTATCACACTGTTAACATATTCTGATCCCATGTCTGACAATCATGTTATCATGCCCAAATGCCTTGGGATAGAATCCGCGAGACGGACCTTAGCACCTGTGACTGCCAATTTATCGAGAACACAGTAGGATTCTGGACAGTTGCTAAAATGATCAATCAGTGTTATGACATGGTTTTGACTAACACTTTCAGGGAAAGGCCCACATGTGTTGATAGCAACAGGTTGAAATGGTCCATTAGGTAATGGTGTCTCTTGCATCTTTTATTGGCCCTCCAAAAAACTAGGTAATAACCGGTGATCTGTGAAAATTTTTACCTTTGCTCCTAAAAGATAATGTCTGAGCTTTTGCAAAGCATATGTATGTGTATAGCATTTCCTTTCTATACAGGGCCACTTTTGTTGGCCTGGTGTTAAAACATGTGAAATATACATGATGACTCGTTTACTTCCATCATCTTGTAATTGGGCCAAAATAGTACCTATTGAATAAACACTTGCTTCAACATGTAAGTGATATGGCTTATCTAATTTGGGTGTACTAAAATGGGATGTGCATAAGTTTGTCCTTTAATACCTCAAAAGCATTGTTTTCTTCCTCCCCACTTGAGAATGTGGCATTTTTGCATGTCAGTGCTATAGGAGGTCTGACTATGTGGCTAAAATCAGATACAAATTTATGTTAAAAGCCAACCATCCCCATGAATGTTCTAACATCTTTGATACATCTTAGCATGGGCATCTTTTTTTTCAATGGTGTCTACTTTCCCATTTGTGGGAGGGCACCTTCTGCACAAATAACATGCCCTAAAAATTTGACTTTTTGCTTGGCAAAGTTGCATTTTGAGCTTTTGAGCTTCAGGACATGTTTATGCAACTAGTCAAACACTTTACATAAAAGTGCTAAGTGTGAGGTGAAATCAGGGAAGTAACTAATTAAATCGTCTACAAATGCTTTCATTATGTCGCCTAGGCCTTCAAACACTTGACTCATGACTGAAGAAAAAATCCGTTTGGTGCCATTGACAACCCCATAGGCAATTTATTCCACCAAAAAAAAAGACCTTGTGACATATCAAAGCTCTCTTTTCTTTGTCTTCTTCCCTGATATTAACTTGATGAAACCCAACACAGAGATCTCTGGTACTTATTCAATTAGCACCTTTTAATTGTTATCATTACCTCTTCTATGCGAGGCAGTGTATAAGAATTTTAAGCACATCTGTGTCCGACTTTTCAAGATGCAACTGGCCGTTAGGCTTTGGTACAAAAAGCCATGGAGGGGCCCGTGGACTGCTTGATGGCCATATTACAACAGCTTCTAACATTTCATTGAGCTGTCTGTCCAGCTCCTGTCACTGACTAAATAGCGTTTGGTACATCCATTGCTGAAAAGATGGCTGCCAATATGTTGGTAACGTGTTCCAAGTCAGGTAGAAGATACCCTCATTCATTCAAATTTTATAATTGTTGATCATGGATGAACTCTAACATGTCTTACTATTTCGAAAATGATACTGGATCTGACAAGGTTGAGCTGATATTCGGTTTGGTCTCATCACTATCATTGAAAACTGTTGTCCGCTTCTCTTTTCATCAAACTATTATATATTTTGCTAACAATTTGAACATCAGGCATTTTGTGCATATATTGCAGTGCAGTAAGTGTTCCAAATGTAGTGGGACTGATGTTGTTTAATTATTATATGAGAAGAATTGTTTGTCACTGTGAAAATCATGTCAGGTTGGATCGAAGTGTTTGATGTGCAGCTGATACATGCTTACTTTCAATAAATGGGATTTCAACATGTTGAATTACATGTACTTTATGCTTAGCTTACTGGCAGATGACTCACAATGGTATATTACATTTGAACTCTCAATTATTACCTTAATAAATGATTTATTAGATGACTTGTGGAATTCTATGCTTTCTTGAACATTTAATTTTTCTTCAAAAAATTCTTCTGAGAACCATAGTTGAAATTTAACTGTTATGCTTACAATTTTTGGCTGTTGTAATGCAATTTGACTACTGTTCTTGCAGTTTTTGACCCCTGCTTTGCATTTTGAGACCTGATGTCACTTGTTTCTGGCTGATGTTTGACATTTGAACTAGTGTACTTGCAAATTCTGACACTTTATGGAATTTTGCCACAATACTTGCCCATTCCAAAACTTTGCTCTTGGAAATACTCCTAGTTTATCTCCTTTAGTTATATGTCTTAAACACATCGATTCGTATAATCATGTTGTTTGGATTCTTGTTGATGGTCATTTGAGGCCTAGGGGCTTTTTGGATGGATTGATGTTGGTGTTAGTGTCACTTTGCGGAATTGTGTGGATGATGATCATTGTTGAGACAGTGGTTGCAACTGGTGTTTTATAAATGCTTTATTTTATTTATTTTTGACAAACTTTGGAACCTGTGCTGCAGATTTTGGTCCCTTTTCATGAATTGTACAGTCCTATATCACATGAATGATGCACCTGTTCAAACAAATTTACTGCAGTAGGCCTATATTTTTGAACAAAAGTTTCTTCATTCTTGTCATGTTGAAACTAGACATGGTTATGACACTATGGACCTTTGGATGTACATTTTGGACTCTTTTGGGATACAGACAAACTATAAATTTATATGATTGAGCCAAACAAAGCAAGGAACATTGCCTTTGGACGGAATTGACCTGGATTTGTTTCATTAGGACTACGGTTTGCATATGGTAATAACGCTGTCTAATTTGCCAGAAATGCCGACCATCCCCCCCCCCCCCATCTGAAAATTTGCTTGACGTCAGAGTCCCTTTGAAGTTTGCCGGAATTCATTTGTACAATCTTCTGACATAATTGGGATGTCAGCCCCGGTATCAACAATGGCCCAACCTTTTATTTTACCGAAATGTAATAGGATCATGGGAGTATGAAGGTTTTTATCACCAATTTCATTAGTTTGCCCTGGTGCTGGAGACCCAACATCTGCACCAGGCACAATTGGTTTCCCTGTTGATTGCCCAAATTTTGTAACCTGTGCACATCTTGAGTGGCATTTCCAATATTGTTTCCCTGGTCTCTTTGTCTTGCCCTGCACCTTCTCTAAACATGGCCAACTTTATGGCAGTAACAAATTGCCACAGTGGGGTATCATTTGTGTTTTGGTATTGGGGCTTTTGATCTGCCCTGGCAACCGGTCTTCTTATATTGGGAGGTATCACCTTTGAATTTTCTGCAGCCAAAACCTCTGATAGCATAGTTGTCATATTGCTTACTGTGCCTTCCAACCTGTCTAATTGGTCCCCTTTTTGACCCTCTATTGTGCCATTGGCTCCTCACTACATCCTTTTACAAGAGAATAGGTTTTATTTGCTTCCTGCTGGTCTGTTGCAATTTTTACCACTTTGACAAGCATTGTGGGTCCCCTACAAATGATTTTTACAGGCAACTGCATCGTCCGGGACTGCCTGTAGAAAGAAATGTACTAGTTGTTGTTCAATGAAGGCATGACCAAGGTCTGTGGTGCTGAAAGCCTATTCTCTCTATTAAACTCTGAACACTTTACCCTTGTCTTTGGGTAATTTTTCTCAAAGTTTGCATAGCAATTTGTGTCTCGCTTTGGTCACTGAAGCAACTGATCATCTTGTCTTTGAAAGTTTGCCAGATCATGGCTGGCTCCTCTCAAAGCACACGGGAAGCAAATTCTGCTGCTGGCCCTTTAAATGTTTGAAATGGCAGTACTTTCAATCTGTCACTATCATTTCCCAATGCTAATGCTACCTTTTCCAAATCTCTTACACACTGCCTTAACTCTTTTCACCCTGATAGAAGACTGAGTCAACAGCTCTCCTTGCCAATGCGCCCAGAGCGCCCCAAGGAAAGCTATAGGCCATAAGCATATAATTTGGAATGATCTTACATGCAAGTTTCATCCTAAATTTTGAGAAATATTCCCTGATGTAGTGTATTACAATTAGCAGACAACATTAGATAAGTGCGGGAAAAACCGTCAGTAGGGTGGAATGAGTTAACTTTGTATTTCCCTCCCCATCACAACTTGACCCTTAGGAAGAAAATCCCTGCATTCTCATCTCATACATCAAAGCTTGAAACTTTGTTGTCAGAACTTGTAGGGAAATAAAACTAGGGTCAACCTGGGGCTCAGGTCCTGCCACCTGCTCATCTGGTAATGGTTGATTCAATGCTTCTTCCATTTTTACAGCTTTACACAATGCATTTTGTAAATTTTACACTTACTCATCTTCAATGACTTCTGTTATATCAAAACCTAAAGCTTTCAGCTCATATGCTAGTTGCAAAATGTCAATAAAAACAAATACCAAGGCTCAGTATTCTCAAATACAGTGTCTAAACAGTGGTGACTACAATTTGCATATGGTAATTACGATTCACAAATATCACACATATCACACACTCTTACTTTAAACATTTATATAGAGACTCTCATAGGATCTCACAAGGTAAACAAAGCAACACTAACCACTCATTTGCCCAGTTGATTATAAGTCCTTCACAACGGCACCAAATATAACCTGGTTACAACCAAATGATGAATACATGGTGAATAAATAGGAAACTTCTCGTTGTGTTTTTGATGGAATCATATTGTATCCAAAGATCTGCGTACAGTGAAATTGTAGTTAGATACTGTACAGGCAAGAATACACTGCTTATGTATCTTGCTGTCTCTCGCATACCCAACTCTGGCGGAAATCCCCAACACAGACAGTTTCATTAGTTAGAAGTCAGGTAAACCTCACATTTACAATAATCATAATGAGAAATATCAATAAAAGGAAGTGGAGAACTAGGAATGAGAATGAAGTGCAAAAATTAAGCGAGCAGTTCTAAGTTTGTAGTCTTGTAGCTTGTTCCAACTTAATTTTCTGATCTCTGCCGGAGAAGAACTAAGAATAACAATACTTTGTAAATAGCCTTAATGGTTATTAATAAAACAAAACCTTAAAGTAACAATACTTCATAAATAGCCTTAGTGGCTATTAACGAAACAAAAGGAAGACTTGGTGTCCATAATAACGTTCATGATACATAAATATCTTAATGTCCATAATAATGTACATAATGCATAATTATTTTGCTATTATTCATAAACAAATATCCCTATAGCAAGCACTTTGTTACATATGTGTGTATGTATGTATGTATGTGTATGTATGTATATATGTATGTATTACACACTTGTATTTGACATATGAAATGTTCAGCATACATGTTACATTACACTTAATTGAAAACAATGTTTTGATCAGACTTAACTAGATGATTAATATGTTCAGATTTTAAATGTATTTTTTCATTCATATGTGCGTGCGTGTGTGCGTACGTGTAGGTGTGTGTTTGTGCGTGTTCCATATCAAATTCACATGCACCACCATGGCATGATGCAAGATTTCATAAAGCGGATGTTGCAGCACATTGGGTTGACAATTTGGATAAACTGGACTTGTGAATGTGGGTCCAGGGTTCTCCCCGGAATTTGTTTATCTTTTTAATGTTTAGTGATGGATTTTTGTGGATTTTGAGCTTTTTAATATCAGTGTCCCCTTGTGTACAGTTGGTAAAATATTGCGACCCTATGTGAATGGGTACTACAATTATGTGCCTACCCTCCCATCCGCAAAAATCTCCCACCACCTTCCAGACAATGATCTCTCCTTCAGCAGTAACTAAGGGTATCATTTTTGTTTTCGCTATGATTAGGAAGTTATCAAAAGGAGAAGACAACTTTAGCGGACAACAGGACAACTCAAATTGAATGATCAATATGACAATATACTGGCTGTCATGGTGATTATAAAGTGGAAATAACGATGTGTTATTTCGCCATCTTCTCTATTATTTCACTAGATGTTTGTGTTCATTGATGATTCAGTACACCATGCAGTACAGCATTGTTGATAAACGTACATCATATAGAGTATGTTTGTTACACCCCCCCCCAAAAAAAAAAAATACATGGGTGACTTTTACTTTGTCTGGATAAAGAGATTAACAAGATTTGTGGTGTCATGTCCTGCCCAATTTGCTTTTGATTACAACTCAAACTTTTTTGAGCAACCATTTTTTTCTGTTCTCGTGTCTTCTCTTCCCTTCCGTATTAAACGACTCATTTTGATAGATTCGTCCATTTATTTACAAGAAGCGATACTAATCTCATGTCGCTCTAAGCAATTTTACGTTGAATGGACAACCAAGGAAGAATTCAACATGACATTAATTTGGCCTTCCATGGTATTCTCGTATTCAGCCCTGTTTAAATATGTTACTTTTTCAACAAAGCACGACTTTTTCTCAAAATCACATTCTTAAGAACCGATTTTGTGAGATAATGTGTTCATCTTTGCTTATCATCTGGCCTCTCTCGTTTACTGAATCCTTGGACCTCCGTACGAAACTGCCACGTGTGCAGACCAGAACATGCGCCCCAGTAAAAAGGGATGAAAAAATACATGAACGCAGAGTTGTCAGCTGGTGTCCCCAACAGCTTTGACATAATATCAAAAGTACTGCGGATCATTTGGGGGAAAAACGACTTGTCTTCAATAGAATGAATGTAAATCAGGGTCCAGACCGTGAAAATCAAAAGTTCAGTCGACTGGAAAAGTGCTTCGGACACGTCTTGGCCGCATCGGCAATCGGCAACGAGGTCTGCCAGTATGGATTTTCCTTTCAATGTGTCAAAGAATGTCGACCTTCTGCGGCCCGCCAATACTCTTCAGATTTTTTTTTGTTTGTTATTCATAGGTGCGGCACAAGATATAGATCTGAAAATCTATGTTTTCAGTCAGCTTTTAAATTTTCGAAAAGAATCACACACAAGACTTGTCCATATTGTCGCAACTTAGACAAATAGAGAGCGTGTGGCAGTACGACGTTTCAGTAGCGAACTGGTCAGCAATGACCTGGCAGTTATAAAAGTCGTCTGCTTCATCTCTTTCTATTTATGTCGAGCTTTCAGCGAAGATTTTGAGTGAAAATATTAGTCACAGGGAACTTATACTATGTCAATGTGCGTCCAGTCACAATGACCTAGCTGGCAGTTATAAAAGTCGTCTGCTTCATCTCTCTTTCTTTTCTCATGTTGAGTTTTCAGCGAACATTTTGAGTGAAAATATCAGTTACAGGAAACCCATACAAAGTCAACGTGCGTCCAGTCACAATGACCGGGCAGTTTTAAAATTCGTCTGCTTTAACTCTTCTTTTTTTCTTTTTGTCGAGCTTTTAGCGAACATTTTGAGTGAAAAGATTAGTTACATGGAGCCTATACTATGTCAATGTGCGTCCAGTCACATACTGTCACTGGCCGAGGGTGTTGAGAATTGAGAGCGCACCGAACACAGTTGTGACTCACTATTATGACACGCAGCAAAAAAACAAACAAACAAACAAACAAACTAATATGTAAATACATTCCATGGACAAATCAAGAATAAAAAGAATGTTTAAACATATGCCGTGGACAAATCAAGGCTCTTTTAGCGTATAATTGCAAGGTATAACCCTGCAGTCATGTACTTGGTTCCGCGTGCCGAACATAAGATCCATTAAAACTCGGATAATAGTTAATGCTTTCACGAGAAATTGCGCACTACGGGGATAGAAATGTCGCTGTTCTAAACAGTGGGTATTCGTCTCCGTGTGGAACATATACCTTGTTTTCTGTGGGGTTTTTTCTTGCACGTTTTCTATGTTTTAGTGTTGTGCCGTCTGCCGTTGGGGCTTTCAAATTTGTATATATATATATATATATATATATATATATATATATATATATATATATATATATATGCCTTTTGATGTTGAAGTGCATGTTTGTGCTTATTGGAGATTAATTTAGCTGCCTGAAAGGTTTGCACGTATTCATATTATCTTTATGCCTGTGGTTTTGTATCTCTCAGTTTAAAGAAAGATGCTACAACATGTTGCAGTGATTTCCCATACAGATGTGTCATTTAATACACTTGTTAATAAAAATTCAAATCAGCATATTAAAGGCTCTAGAATATATAAACGTGTGTCTGTGTGTCTGTTTGTCTGTGTGTCTGTGTGTTATGGAACGACGTTTCTCCTTTTTATTCAGTATTTGAACATATCAAGTAAAATATGTAATGATATAATCAATTCTATTTAACATTTTTATTACATATTTGATCATAACATTTATTTAAATATATCAGATAACATTTATTCGATTTGATTTTATCATGAAATGTACTTGAAAATATGTCTTATTTTGGAAAAGCTTTCCTTTATTTAATCATAAGACAAAAGCCATTTAATGACATCATCAATTGCATTTAATGTTATCACTAAATCGATTTATTGCTATGAATAAATACGGTATATTTAAACGTTCATGTCTAAATATATTTGTCATAGCATCAAACCAATTTGATCATATGTTTGAATACCCTAATAATTAATCTTATCACCAAATAGAATTAGTGATGTGTTCAATTCGATTTCACGCTATGCGGAGCAAGATAATAAATGCCCCCCCCCCCCCGCATGAATGGAGCTAAAATCGTAAAGACCTTGCAAGACAAGGAACGGTCGGGGGGGTGTCTCTGCAAATGAAACAAGTAACTAATTATTAACTTTAACGTTGCTTTATCAATCACTGACTCAAGACAAAAATAGGTCATATTTTCACATTGGATGTCTTGCATGTATATTGTATTAAAATGGACCAAGCGTGCAGGACATAGAGTGTGTCCGTTACCCATTTTGTCCTTTCCATGCGCAACAACTGTCCAATGCATTGCCACCATTGCAAAATGGCGGCAGCAACTGCGACCAGCGCGTCTCTCAGAGTTTTAGGGGCCTTTAGACAAACAATACGTTCGGTTTGTATCAACCTACAAGAGGGTGACATTACAAATAACTGTACAAGACAAGTTGATCAAACATCGATTAACTGTAAACAGCCTAGAGAAGCTGTCCTTGACAACAATCCCCTTTGTTGCCTCTGCGGCAGAAATTTCGCCCATGACAGTGGTTGCTATCTGCAGCAGGTCTTGGGCCAGTAAATGCGCGTCACCGTGCAATTTTTAGGCCCGTAATGAATACAAGGCCTCAGGTGACAGGCTATTAAAAATAACGGAGCAGATAAATTCTTATGCTTTCTTGTCATATCAAAGGAATAAATATGCCTGATTATTTGTGGGTTTGGGAAGGGTGTCACTTCAACCTGCAACCCTTGAACCAGAAATCTTGTTGGGTCATTATTTCATTGAGATTTGCCTCGGAACTGTAACTATGGAGGAGGAAGAGACTTGATACAAACCTCCACTAGCAGGTTTATTTTTAGGGTCGCTGGTATAAGGGGAAACCCTCCAAATACGCATGCGTCAATACAAATTTTGCGGGGAAGTTTAAAAATAGCCATGTAAACATTAGTCGCACGTTGCACTGAGGCCCCTTTGATAGGGTCCCCTGGCCCTGCTAAACTGAAAAATTGCGTTACCTCTCTATTAAGATATTTTAATTGCGAAAGGTCTATTGCCAGTATTGGGATTATTGCCATCAAGAACAGCAGTGCGCACTAAATCTGTTCCTCAGGCAACCATTTATGTGGCTTCTATGTGGAACCTTTTTAACATCAAAAATCAAAATATTAGAATTTAACAAATGAGCACCAACTGTGTACCAAACAGTTAAATACTGCAGGACTTAGCAATATGGTCTGGACAATTTATGGACTACGGTGCTAAAATTTGGAACACTTTGTTGGGGATGGGTGGGTGAGTGGACAGAAGTTTAACTATAAAACAACAGAGGCCCATGAAATGCAAAGTTAAGTACTTGGGTCATTCAATTTTTATTAACAGTATCGTTGTACAGGACTGTGTTTTTTTTTGTTTTTTGTTGTTGTTTTTTTCATCTTTGTTGTTGTTTTTAATTGTTTTGGGGGGGTGTTTTTTGTTTTTTATGCTTTACTGCATGTGTGCTAAAATATTGTTTTAATGTAATATTGAGTTGACATGACTCTGTGTGACATACTTTTATATGATTTGTCTTTGTTTTATACTAAGGGCATAAGGAAAAAATAAAATCAATCAATAAAACCACAAACAAAAAGAGGGCCAAATGCATTGTGAGTCCTTAAGCAGTTTTAAGTAGAAGCCTTATAAACGGATAAAAACAGCAGTTGTGCTTTGTGCAATGACAATCAGTACTTGCCTTTCCATACCTTTGCATGAACTGGTCCAGCTTCAACATTTTTAGTGTTGAAATTATCAACACGGACGAATGTTTCTGTGATTTCTGTCATTTTATTGTGCTTGGGTATAACATTTTTCATTTTTCACTTCATATGTTAAGTCTCGGTGTTTTTATCATACCAAGTTGGTAATTGTCACCCCATACGCCATTTGTATTTCAATCACTGATATTACCATGTGGCTAGCGTTTTTGAAGCAAAAACTAAATTTAAATAAAAGTATTGTACTGTACATGTATTGTAATTCCCAATATCTGGTGATTTGAATGACGATGTTGATGCTTGAAAATTACAACTATCAAATAGACTCTTATATCCCACCCACCCACCCCCCAAAGTATTGGTATTTCACCTCAAAATATTGTAAAACTTTCATACCTGACTCGCATACTTAATATTTTACCTATTTTCCCTGAGAATACAATTGCACTTCGATACTTGACTGATAATGTTTGTATCTTTTTACGGCAAATCAGGCTGACTCTTCTCTTACTTATGTATACTGAGTATTTCACCTTTTTCCCCGGAGAATACAATTGCATTTTGATGCCTGGCTCACAATTTTTGCATAATTATCTACAAACCATGCCAAGCAGATTGATACTCTTATGTTATATACGTGTATATACATATGTGTGTGTGTGTGTGTGATTAGTATTTCACTTGAGAATACAATAGGAAAGGTAGAAATTAGCTCTAAGGTGTGTATTCGCCTTAATACACAACTGAATACACAAACTTTTGGACGGGTAGAGCTGTGTACTCCCAGTAGTTCGTATTTCAAAGCAACCTTAAATAAACTAGTCAGTTATAAAGCTGTGGTTATATGATTTTTGTGAGGTATTTGGTTATGCCTCTAGATTTACTGTCTGAAATTTGATGTTTCTATGTGCAGTAGCTTTCAAGTTATTAAGTTGCAAGTAACAATGTAAAGTAATGGGAATACACAACCCTAGCCTTCCCCTGACTGCAGTGCTTGAACCTTCTGTTCTTGCCCTTGCCTATTGCACTTGGATATCTGACTAACAACGTTTTTATCTTTTTTCTACAAACCATGAAAGCAGGTAAACATCTCTTATATTTGTACAATTGGCATTTTCATCTCACAATACAATTGTATTCTGATACCTGGCTCACAAGTTTTGTATCCTTTTTTTTACAAACCATGAGCAAAAGGTAAAGTCTTCCCTTATATTTCTAAAACTAGCACTTCATCTATGTCACCTGCTGATGCAAGGACAGTTCCATACCTGGCTGACAAGGTTTGTGTCATTTTGCCTAGAAATCATGGGAAGCTGGTAGACATCCCTTACATAAGCTATAATTAGTACTTTGTCTTTCTCATCTATTTTACCTGAGAATACAATTGCACTTTGATACCTGACTCAAAATGTTTGCATCTCTTTTCTACAAACCATGGGAAGCAGGTATAATCTTCTCTTATATATTGAAAATAAGGGCACTTTAATACCTGACTGGACAAGGTTTGTATCTTTTTTGTACAAACCATGAGAAGCGGGTAGAATCTTCCCTAATGTTTCTGTATTAGCATTTCACCTGAGATTACAATTGTACGTTGTTACCTGACTCACAAGGTTTGTATCTTTTTCTACAAACCATGAGAAACAGGTAGAACTCTTCCCTTATGTTTCTGGACTAGTATTTCCCCAATTTCACATGAGAATGCAATTGTCCTTTGATACCTGACTTAAAAGGTTTGTATCTTTTTATCTACAAACCATGAGAAGCAGGTAGACTTCTCCCTCATATTCATGTTTCTGTAATAGCATTTCATCTACTTCGCCTCAGAACACAATTGTGCTTTGACGCCTGACTCACAAGGTTTGTATTTTTTTTTTGTACAATCATGGGAATCAGGTAGAATTTCCCCTTATGTTTCTCAAGTATGATTGCACCTGCTTTACCTGAGAATACAATTGGGCTTTGATACCTGGCTTATAACGTTTCTATCTCTTTCTACAAACCATCAAAGCAGGTATCCGTGTTCCCTTATATTTCTGTATCAGTATTTCACCTGTTTCACCGGAGAATACAGTAATATTTTATTTTTAAACCTGCCTCACAAGGTTTGAATATTTTTTCTACAAACCAGTGGAATCAGGTAAACTCTTCCCTAATATTTCTGTATTAGTTTTTCACATATTTCAACTGAGTATATAATTGTAGTTTGATACCTGACACACAAGGTTTGTATCTTTTTCTACAAACCACGGGAAGCAGGTAGACTTCTCCCTCATATTTCTGTCGTAGTTTTTCATCTATTTCACCTGAGTACATAGTTATACGTTGATACACGGCTCACAAGGTTTGTACCTTTTTTCTACAAACCACGGGAAGCAGGTAGAATTTTCTATTTAATTTCTGTGTCACCTACGTTGCCTGAGAATGCTATTGTACTTTGATACCTGTCTCAAAATGTTTTTACCTTTTTTTCTACAAACCAAGTGAAGCAGGTAGACTGTTCCCTTATATTTCTGTATTAGTTTTTACCATATTTCAACTCAATATTGATTGTACTTTGATACCTAACTCACAAGGTTTGTACCTTTTTTCTACGAAACATGGGAAGCAGGTATAGTCTTCCCTTAGATTTCTGTATTAGTATTTCACCTAATTTACCTGAGAATACAATTATATTTTGATACCTGGCTCACAAGGTTTGCATCTTTTTTCTACAAGCCATGGGAAGTAGGTAGAATCTTCTTTTTTTCTGTATTAGTATTTCCCCTATTTCACCCGAGATTAGAATTGTACTTTGTTACATAACTCACAAGGTTTGTATCTTTTTGTAGAAACCATGGGAAGCGGTTGGCCTCTTCCTTTATTTCTCTGTATTAGTATTTCCCTATTTCACCTGAACAAAATAATTGCAGTTTGATACTTGACTAACAAGGTTTCTATCTCGTTTTCGCAACCCACGGGAAGCTGGTAGCATCTTCCCTTATATATGTCTGTATTAGTATTTCCCCTATTTCACATAAGAATGCAATTGTACTTTGATACATAATTTACAAGGTTGGCATTTTTTCTCTACAAACCATCAGAAGCGAGTAAAATCTTCTCTTATGTTTTTGGAAATAGCATTTCATCTACTTCAACTGAGAATACAATTGTGCTTTGATACCTGACTCACAAGGTTTGCATCTTTTTTCTACAAACCATGGGAAGCAGGTATAATTTTCCCTGATATTTCTTTATTAGTATTTCAACTATTTCATCTGAGAACACAATTGTACTTTGATACCTGGTTCACAAAGTCATTATCTCTCTTTTACAAACCATGGAAAGCAGATGGACTGTTTTGTATTTCTGTATTAGTTTTTCACATATTTCAACTGAGTATATCATTATAGTTTGATACCTGATTCACAAGGTTTGTATATTTTTCTACAAACCATGGAAAGCTGGTAGAATTTTTTTTTTCTGTATTAGTTTTTCACCTATTTCACCTGAGTACATAGTTGCACTTTGATACCTAACGCACAAGGTTTGTACCTTTTTCCTACAAACCATGGGATGCAGGTATAGTCTTCCCTTATTTTTCTGTATTAGGAGTTCACAAAGTTCACCTGAGAATACAGTTTTCCCATACCTGGCTCACAAGGTTTGTATCGTTTTTCTACAAACCATGGGCAGTAGGTAGAAACTTCTTTTTTATTTCTGTATTGGCATTTCACCTATTTCATTTGAGAATACAGCTGTACTTTGATACCTGACTCACAAGGTTTGTATTTTTTTCTACAAACCATGGAAAGCAGGTCGACTCTTCCCTTATATTTGTATGGATATATTGTATTTCACCCTTTTCACCTAAGAATGCGATTGCACTTTGATACCTGGCTCCTAAGTTGGCTTAAAAGGTTCATCTTTTTCTACGAACCATGGGAAGTAGGTACAGTGAAACCAATTTTGAGAGACCACTGTAATGAAAGACCACATGCCCTTTAAGACCATATTTCCAAAGTCCCTTTAGTTATCTCTTCCGTGTTATTGTACCGCCATTGAGACCACCTGCCTTATGTGACCACTTTAAGCCTGCCCTATGGGTGGCCTCTTTAAACAGGTTTCATTGGATGGTCATCTCTTATTTTTCTTCACATGAAAACACTATCACATATGGATACCCGACTCACAAGGTTTTTATCTTTTTTCTACGTTACTGACAAGGCTTGTATCTTTTTTTTCACACACCATAGAAGTAGGCAGCCTGTTTTCTTATATATTTGCTTTTAATATTTCCCCTATGTAATCTGAGAATACAACTGCACCTTCATACTTGGAATGATGATGTCTGTATCTTTTTTCTATATCCATACTTAGAATTTCATCCGAGAATGCAATTATACTTTGATACCTGACTGAGATGGTTTATATCTTTTTCCTACACTATCTACAGACCATGGAAGCAGGTGAGGAGGTTAGAATGATCTTTAATAATTGTATTTCAACTATTTCCCCAGAAAAGTACAGTGTGCTTCGTTACCTGATCTCCAAAGTTTGCATCTTTGTACCTACAAACGACAGGAAGCATGTACACTGTTATATCATATATCTGTCATTAATTTCATATACATTTTACGTAAGAAAACAAATTAAAAAAAAAACAAAAACAAAAAAAACAAAAACAAACAAAACAAACAAAAAAACGCCACCCCCCCAAAAAAAAACAAACACAAAGCATATATCGTTTGTGAAACATCGTTATTTCACAATCACAATGTACAATCAGTTTCATGTCAATAAAACATTATGTCAAATCGAGCTCCTTGCATTATTAATTTGGGAAAAAAAGAAGATATAATCTTACCTGATCAAACTGTTAGAAAGCTACTAGACAACTTATGTGATATATGCCTAGCCAAAAAAAATCCCATGTCTGTTGTTTCATGATACTGTTGTCTTGCAAAAGGTGCAAGTGTGCTCTGCCCAGTGTGAAATACATATAGACTACATACATCAGACGGTGGAACCAAAGACAACAGGCTCAACGAAATAACAAAGCCCATAACCTTTCCTTCAAATGCAAGCCCTTATACCAGACTATCACATTACATTGTGTATCACTATTTGTGCGCATGGACACACAGGGGTTAACAATCACATACAAGGTATAGATGCCAAGCAAGTGTTTAACACAATGTTGTCGAATTATTTTTTCTCAACCATTTAATCTTTCTTTGACACAACCACATGTGCACCAAAATTATTAGGCGTTATTGTGTACTGGTTTGTGTATTCAGCTGAATACACCGAAATTGCCAATTGTGACCCCCCCCCCCCCCCCGCCCCAATATTGCATCACAAAGTCATTGTTCCAAATATTGGTCTATTTGGCAAATGTGGTCATGCAAGTTGACTGCAACATTGTTCACATGTGTCCATCTTGTAAGTCAGGTATCAAAGTAGAATTGTATTCTCAGGTGAAATAGGGGAAATAATTATACAAAAATAAAAAGGAAGATTTACCTACTTCCCATGGTTTGTACAAGAATAATACACACCTTGTGAGCCAGGTATCAAAATATAAGTTTACTCTCAGGTGCATTAGGTGAAATACTAATACAGAAATATAAGGGAAGACTATACCTGCTTCCCATGGGACCCCACAATGAAATAGAATGGGCTTAAAGATAGTGATAAAAGCATCAATAAAATGCAAACTGCCCATGACCAGGTAGTGTATTTCACTCCTGTAAACGCATGGAAGACATTTTATGGTAATGTACTGTTTTATGTCCCAACAATCGCCAGGTAATGTTGAGAATATCAAAGTTATGTGATCCACTAAATGACAAAAATAATAATTTTTGTTTTTTTGTTTTTTTGTTTGTTTTTGATACAACAATCTCAATCAACTCCAATGGGGAGGTCTGTGTAGCCAAGCATCATCACATCTACAAATTAAACACAAAAGTATATTTGTTGTGTACATGTTTTGATGACAAGAATATTAACATCCTTCTGATGTGTAGATATGATATAAAGTTTGATAACATGTTACCGGGTGGAGTTTTCAGTATGTAACACGTTATCTGATCACATCTGAATGTTGATACGGAAATATCGATCTCATTAGGATGCACACACACACACACAAATATATATATATATATATATATATATATATATATATATATATATATATATATATATATATATATATATATATATATATATATATATATATATAGAGGTAAAATGTGGCATAGACTTTCAGTTCATGTTTGAAAAAACAATTGTGATTCGCTTTTGTTATTTTTAAGAAACATAAGACTCGCGCATTTTCCTTGGTATTTAATCGTACATCAGGGCAGTGTACGGAAGACTATTCGCCATAACTTTGCACAGCAAATTGATACTTGGAAGGAGAAAAAATTGTTTTCATTTCTGAATTCTTTTTCCATTATAAAGATGACAAGAAAAATTACATAAAAAGTGATATGCCAGATGTTACAATTTTCCTGTCGCGGGATTGTGTGAAATGCTCAAATGCACCTCTCACCAAAGCCTAGACTCTTCACACGGAAATGGATCGTATATTGTACACAAATTCAAAAAGCTGACAACAGAATATATTCACGGAAATTGCAAAATGTGTACAAGGAACCATAAAGACCTAGGTTATCCATCATATTATCTCTATCTAACATCACATCTTAGTATATGCCATACATAAGCAAATTGCAAAACGTGTACAAGGAAACATATAGACCTAAGCTATCCATCATATTATCACTATCTCACATCACATCCTTGTGTACGTGATACACAAAATCTCTAATCATTAGTTATCTATCATTTTGTTACTATATCGTATCACATTCATGTGTATGTAAAAGCCTACATGTTTGCTTTTAAATTCAAATTTGATGAATATGATATGTTCTTTAAATGAAATAAGGACGTTCATATATGCAATGATTTAGAACTACAGAACTACATGCACTTTAATCACATGCATAAATGTAGCTTAAAACATGCTAAATGGACTTTATCGGTAGAAAACGAAAACCGCCACAAAGAGCTAAATTATGTATTACAATAAAAACTATAAAGTAACAATATTTTTAAGTGATCAACCACCGAACCGGAGTTCCGGGACTTATGCCAGGGAAATTCACGGACAGGTTTCGGTGCATCATGCACGCATGGCAAAGTAGGTGACATACTTATACAGAATTGAAAAAGAAAATTCTACCAGCTTCCCATGGTTTGTAGAAAAAGACACAAACCTTGTGACTCAGGTGTCAAAGTACACCTATGTACTCAGGTGAAATAGGTGAAAACTGCAACAGAAATATAAGGGAAGATTCTAACTGCTTTCCATGGTTTGTAGAAAAAGATACAAACCTTGCGGGTCAGGTATCAAACTTCAATGATATACTCAGTTGAAATATATGAAAAACTAATACAGAGATATAAGGGAAGAGTCTACCTGCTTCTCAAGGTTTGTAGAAAAAAGTTTAAAACCTTACCAGCCAGGCATCAAAGCACAATTGTATTCTAAGGTGAAATAGATGAGATGCTAACACAGGAACATAAGGGAAATTAATACCTGCTTATCATGGTTTGTGGAAAAAAAGATACAAACCTCGTAATCATTTAACAAAATACAATTGCATTTTTATGTGAAATAGGGAAAATACTAATGCAGAAATATAAGGGAAGACTATACCTGCTTCCCAAGGCTTGTAGAAAAAGGTACAAAACTTTGTGAGTCCGGTAACAAAGTACTATTGTAATCTCAGCTGAAATACTAATACAGAAATATAAGGGAAGAGTCTACCTACTTCAGATGGTTTGCGGAAAAAAAAAACAACAACAAAAGTTGTAAGTAAGGTATCAAAGCACAATTGTATTCCCGTGTGAAATAAATGAAATGCTAATACAGGAACATAGGGAAAAATTCTATCCGCTTCTCACGGTTTTAAGAAATAAAGATACAAACCTTGTAAGTCATGGATAAAATTGCAATTGCATTCCCAGGTGAAATAGGGGAAATACTAACACGGAAATAAAAACGGAGATTCTACCCACCCTCCGTGGTTTGTAGAAAAATTATACAAACCTTGTGAGCCAGGTATTGAAATATAAGTGTATTCTCATGTGAATTAGGTGAAATACTAAAACAGAAATATAAGGGAAGACTATGCCTGCTTCCCATGGTTTGTTGAAAAAGGTACAAACCTTGAGAATCAGGTATCAAAGTACAAAAGCATTCTCACGCAAAGTAGGTGACACACTGATACAGAAATTTTTGAAAAAAAAAAATTCTACCTGCTTACCATGGTTTGTAGAAAAAGATACAAACCTTGCGGGTCAGGCATCACACTTCAATGATATACTCAGTTGAAATATATGGAAAACTAATACAGAACTAGGAAAGATGATTTGCTGCATGGCAAATTAGTGTGTGTGTCTTCAAAGCATATTGATATGGCAATGTACAACTATTCCATTACACAGGAGTAGAAATTGGAATGGCATCTGTATCTATTATAGTTTTAAAGATATTCAAGATTAAAAATTTCGAATACTGCTAATGAGCATAATTTAAATTGGTACAACTTTTGTTTTCGATTCATTACATGTGCAAAGGTCAACAACCCCCTGTTGGAAGTGGAAATGACACCTCTATAATAGTTTTGAAGATATTCAAGTTTTAAAATTTCAAATAATGTTAATGAGCATAATTAGATTCATTAGATTCGCAGTGGTCAATAACCCCCTAGTAGAAGTAGAATGACATCTCTATCTATTATACTTTTGAAGATATTCAAGATTTAAAATTTCAAATGCCCCTAATTTGCATAATTTTAAACATCTTCATTCCTTTGAATAAAGCGGTCAAAATCCTTGTATGGAGGTACAATCATGCCAAGTTTAGAGTTTCCATGCATAATAGTGTTCGAGAAAAGTGTCGGACAAATTTCCTGGTAAAGAAGAAAGAAAGAAAGAAAGAAAGAAAGAAAGAAAGAAAGAAAGAAAGAAAGAAAGAAAGTGTTGACACACACACTTTAAGCATACGGGAAGAGTCTACCTGCTCCCCAAGGTTTGTAGAAGAAAGTTACAAACCTTTTTCGGGTGGGGGGTCTTCTTTGATTAGTTTATGTACACAAATATAAAGAAATGCCAGGTTTAGAAGCTCCATTTAGTTTACATTTGTTCCGATAAACAAGATGTTTCTTGTGTTACGCTACAAAATAGATAATTTTTGTCGCTGAATGCGACCAAATTTATGTATCGACGAAGTGGTAACACAGCGAAGTGATATAGCTGCTAGATGACCACGCGACTTGCTACGGTATGACACTGCGACAGCGTTGATTGGCAACCAAGCTGAATGCGACGAACTGTTACATGTTCGTTTTATACAGGTCAGCTATTCAAGTGAATGAAACTATGCAAACAAAAGAACTTAAACTCTCACGAGCAGAACTGGATGAAATTATTCACTTCGTATGCACATTGTAACGTTTGTCACCCAAAACGAGTCTATGTGGATAGGGTCATCTTGACTAGTGAACTGTATGAATGACTTATTTTTTATTCCTCTTAATTCATATATATACGTTGTATACTTTTTTTGCCATTTTTTTTTATATATTGTACCTCTTGTGTACGAATGAAATATATATATATATATATATATATATATACATACATACGTATATATATATATATATATATATATATATATATATATATATATACATATATATATATAGGGGAAGGTCGCCGGGATTGGACCCCCTAACTTCATCAGCCTGCTACAGGAAAACAAAGAAACTTTTTCGCTCACTCCCACAAAATAAAGACAACTACATTAATGTCAACACGAAATGCTGTAGGCATACTGTTACAACAAAGTGACCAAAGTGTCCATTTCTGTGAGTGAAAATGACAGCCACACCAACATTCAAAACAATATGAATAACTTCAACTCGGCATCAGCTTAAGCCTTCAGCGCTACACCACAGGCTATACTGTTTGAGATTGAATAGATGATTATTATAATATTGGGTAAAAAAAATAGCTCGGCCTGCTACACAACCTTATTTTATGGTCCTGTTTACGGAAAATGAACATGGATACAATTTTCTGTGATGATATTATCCAATTTAGCAGATGTTTATGGTTCGCTAAGTAGTACGCCCATGCCTATTCATATTGGTCTTGGACCAGTAACCTAGGCCTAATGCATTTACATGTTAAAATAGCGACATTCGCTGGCTTATTTCTCCTGTTTGAAACGTAAAACTGCAACTTCCTTGGCATTCTGCTTCAAGTTTATACCAGTAGCAACAAGTTAAAACCAAGAAAATGGGGGGTCATGTGATTAGATTTTTTTTTACAGGTGCATTTGTGTACCTTACCTCCATGATTGACCGTTCCGCGCCAAATATGTCTCCAAAAATACACAAAGTTATCACATGATTTAAAATATTTCTAGAGTAGCAGTGCCTTTCTAAACCTCACAGTTGATAAGTATTTTCCTATCCAAAATGATGATGGGACTTAATTTGGGATGCTCTGCTCCTGTGATATTAACATCCAATAGACACAGCAACAGTATTCAGTGCTCGATCAAAAGTTGTGGATCAGTTGACCCGACCTTGAGGGGTTACTGGTCCAAGACCAATATATATAGTGATCTGCATGTTCAAGCTTTATTTTTTGTCATCATAAAGCACAATGTTGTGCGTGAAAAAAAATGAAATGATTGGATGTTAAAGTTGTTTTTATTGTGTGAAACAAGAGCTCTTGCATTTGTGTGTGCCCCCTTCCCAATACCAATAGACAGTGCAGCTTGGCACTCCATGTTGACATCAACATGTCATATGAAATACTACAAAAATATGTAATTAACACAAAGTGGAAGGCAATGGCAGTAATTTACTGGTATTGGCAAATATGTCTTGTAAAAAAAAAGACAAACACAGCTGAGTTGTACCTGCAATGACCCCCCGCAGAGAGTGGTCCACCCTGCCATAATTTCCACCCAATTGTATTTGGCTCATATGTGGCCAACAAATATGCTAATTCCTCTTGGCACCACTTGTGTGCCTAGAAAATGTGAAAAAATAGTGAAAGATGTCATTTGGTTCAGGTGTGTGTACAGAAAAACAGGCATATACATGCAGACTCAAAAGCCTGTATATTGGGGTATAGGTCTTGGACCAGTAACCTAGGCCTAATGCATTTACATGTTAAAATAGCGACATTCGCTGGCTTATTTCTCCTGTTTGAAACGTAAAACTGCAACTTCCTTGGCATTCTGCTTCAAGTTTATACCAGTAGCAACAAGTTAAAACCAAGAAAATGGGGGGTCATGTGATTAGATTTTTTTTTACAGGTGCATTTGTGTACCTTACCTCCATGATTGACCGTTCCGCGCCAAATATGTCTCCAAAAATACACAAAGTTATCACATGATTTAAAATATTTCTAGAGTAGCAGTGCCTTTCTAAACCTCACAGTTGATAAGTATTTTCCTATCCAAAATGATGATGGGACTTAATTTGGGATGCTCTGCTCCTGTGATATTAACATCCAATAGACACAGCAACAGTATTCAGTGCTCGATCAAAAGTTGTGGATCAGTTGACCCGACCTTGAGGGGTTACTGGTCCAAGACCTATTAGGGAATCCCCAAACAGCTCGTCATATCCGGTTGTGACGCCATCAGCGACCCTAAAACTAAAACTGCTTGTGGAGGTTTGTATCAAGTCTCTTCCTATGGAGGAAAGCATAAACAACTGCACGAATAGCAAAAAAATTAATCGGTTTTGACCCCAGTTTCTATTGATAATATTAATGTCATTGAAGTAAACGTTCAGCAAAATAACATGTACAGTTTCAACGAGACTTTTAAATATGAGAGACAAGCCTGCGAATATAGCCAATTTAACATGTAACTCCATTAGGTTTGAATTACTGGTCCAAGACCAGCAGCTGTTGTCTGACTCAGTTGCATTAGTGGGATAAGTGTTTGACCTAGCCGCCATTTTCATACAGTTGAGGCGCACGTGGCGGAAGTCGGAAGCCACGTGCAGAAGGTTGCCCGGAAGTAATTTAACAGAATTTTTTTTTTATGAATTATTCTTATCATGAATTCACCGAGGTCACCTCCGGTTAATTTGGTCAAAACATTTATCACAACACCAAATATTTAGTGTTATCACTACATATTTCATGTTATGATTAATTGACACCCAAAAAGGCGTGTAAATTTTTCTAGTTTCAGAAGTAGTTCATGATATGTTTAAATCTCTACAATCATAATACCAAATTGATTTCAACGTGACCAAATAACGTCTCTTTAATCATAACAATAAATCGATTTAATGTTATCGTCAGTTAGAATTTTACTTGTGTCTAAATAATTACCCATTTAGACCGATGATGAGATCGTTTTGATGACGTCATTAAAATTATATAATGGATGATAACACTAAAAACATTTAGTGATATCATTAAAAAAGAATATTTCAACACAAAAATAAATGCATTTGATGATAACACGGAACTAAACTTTATTAGCTGTATCATGTACATATATCAATCATGACATTTTGCTAAAGAAAAATAACATATACATGAATACAGGAGACAAGTATTTCACCGACACGATACAAGAAAGAACAAATACATTTAGTGTTACAACAGAACAATCACAATAACAAATACATGTACATGTACATAAATACAGGAAACAAGTATTTCACTAACAATATACAGGAAAGAACAAGTACATCTAATGTTACAAAGTGCAAGCACATGTGATACATGAATGATAATACGTGAAAAGCTGTTTTACCATTTACAATGTTGAAAGGTCCCCTCTTCTTCTGTACATCTGTGAAAAAAAATTTTACTATTGCAATTTTGTCAGTGTCGCCTAACTTGATAATGGATTTAAAGAATAGGGAATCATTTAGATTGTGAAATATCGGGAAAATATCGGTCAGCGCATCGTATAGGTAATTTCTTTCATTCTTGTTTTACAACCTATTATAACATGAAAGTCGTTCTCGAAAATATTACAATTTTCGCACAATCTTTCTTCTGAAGGAAGTTTATGTGGCCTCTTTTGTCTACCAAATTCAATTTTCAAATTATGTGAACTTATTCTAAATCGTGGTTTGTTTTTCCTCAATGCATAATCTTTAATCACTAAAAGATATTTCTCTAACTCGAATGTTTGTTTGAATTTAGTATATGTAGCCTACGTAGTTTTTTGTCGGAACCAGAATTACTTTCATAGTTTCTTGCCATTGACTGATAAATCTTCTTTCAATTCTTTTTACAAAATCCCGAGTAGGAAAAATGTCAGTGCCCGAACCGAAGTTTCCCCACATTTTATCAAAGCCAAATAAGTTGAAAATATTTTAAAGACGTAATCTATTTAAACGTTCCGCTATCAATATGTTCCACATTACAACGGAAGTAATCATATAGTAAACTAACGGGCTTCATGTGTACTATTCGTAGCCAATTCTTGCACATTTGTGTGAAAATTTTGAGTACAAAAGTGATTCTCCAACTTCACTTACCACGGCTACATTGCTTGCTTTTTATGTACTCCTGAATTAAAATGCAGTTAATTGAACCTTTTTGAAAGAGAATTTTAAATAATTGTCAATTTCAGTACTTGTGATATATTTATCTCCCGGAATTTCGTATGGCCCACAGGCTTCACAGGTATACATAAAAATTGGCGATATAAGTTATTGAAATAAACTCAACAATATAGGAAGACTGCTTTGCGTACTATGGAATAGTTTCTTAAGTCGAGCTGTGGATTTCAAAACTTTATCACTTGGCATTTTGGAAGCGTTACTAAACGAACCATCTATCTTATGTCTAAGTGCATTTTATGTCAAGTTTACTTGAATTCGATTTAATGTTATCATAAAAAATTTGATGATATGTTCAAACCCTAAATAAAAGGAGAAACGGCGTTGCATATATATATATATATATATATATATATATATATATATATATATATAATTAGAGATATACATTCAATTGAGACCACTCACTCAGTAGTAGGTGTAATTTGACATTTTCAGCACAAAGAATATTTTGCAATACGACAAAGCGGATTTCGACATATTTAGAAATTATCTGGATCAACTTAGCTTGGATGACTGTTTTACTTCTGGAAATATTGAGTATTTTTTGTGAATTGTGGACCGAATCTTTTCTCCGAGCCGCAAACCACACTGTCCCTATTCACTAAAACTGGGCTTTTCATAAAACGTAATGGAACTCCTGCCTTCTTTAGTTCGTGAAAAACGCCCCGTGTGCTAAGGACAATTTGTCCAAGGCTGGAATTCTCAATCTATCCTTTCTGCCGCGAAGCAACCTTGATACTTCCAGGACCCCGGTTGTCAAGTTGTAGAACTAGCTACCAATATTCTCGAATCTATCAAAATTAATCAGATGAAGTTCTCTACAGCCAGAGATGCCAACATTCAAAATGCCATTTCAGGGACATTTAAGTGAGAACATCAGGGTAGAACATATCCAACAAAGAATATATAAGAAAATACCCCGTTTCAATGCGGGGCAAACACCGTAAATTGGTCAAAATTTCAGCCAATTTCAGGGACTGTCCCTGGTGATGAGGAACAGTTGAAATCTCTGCATTTTCAAAGTTCCAGATGTCACAAAGGCCACTGGTCCGGATAGAATCAGCGCCCGTCTTTAAAAAAAAAGGAGCGCCATATACATATGGATCACTCGCAAACTTTTGAGTATATCCTTACGTCTTTACTGGTTGGTATATTCGGGTCCTTGTTAAACTGGTTATAAAATTATTTCTTCAATCGCCAAGAGTTCGTCGTTAATGTCGGTAGAGCGTGATATTATTTTTACGCCAGAAAAGTGAATGCTTTGTTAAGTTCTAAGCACGTCTAGGTATGAAATGTTTCAAGTATAAACAATAAAATACTTCAAAATTGGCATGTGGATACTTTTCATTGGGGTTCAGTATTTTTTATTGTTTATACTTGAAACATTTCATACCTAGACGTGCTTAGAACTTAACAAAGCATTCACTTTTCTGGCGTAAAAATAATGTCACGCTCTACCGACATTAACGTCACGTACAGGCAAAAAATGTCATTAACTGCCCTAATTGAAAGTCACACAAATTTTTCTGTTCAATATGGGATGTGGCCACCTCGAGCATCAACACATGCTATACATCTGCGGCGCATACTGCTGACCAGGGTTTGAATTCTGTGTTGGGGAACATTATTCCATTCTTCCTGCAGAGCTTGGATCAGCTGGTTTCGGGTAGTAGGCCTAGGTGTCCTCCGTTGAATACCTTGGCCTAACTGATCCCACAAATGTTCAATAGGGCTCAGATCGGGTGAGAACGCTGGCCATTCCATGACATTGATGTTGTTCTCATTGAGAAAGTTCATTGTTAATCTTGCAGAGTGTGCACGTGCATTGTCCTGCTGAAAGATCGCCAGATCTTGATGCTGCTCCATAAATGGGACCATGTGCGGCTCCAGCACCTCATCAATGTACCGCCTAGCATTGAGGATCCCTTGAATGACCACTAGGGGTGTCCGGTAGCGGTTGCTGATGCCTGCCCACACCATGACAGAGGGTCCACCCCATCGATCTGCCTGACGGACACAGGCATCTGCATATCTCTCCCCAGTCCGGCGCCACACACGTTCTCTGCCATCTGCTCTGCTGACACAAAAACGGGACTCGTCAGTAAAAAGGACGGTATTCCACTGCTGGCGAGTCCACCTGGAGTGTGCTCTACACCACTGCAGTCGTCTTTCTCTTCTGGGTTGGGTCAGCAGGTTACCCCTGTAAGGTCTTCTGGCTGTTAGGCCACTGCTCCTCAGTCGCCTCTCCACAGTAGAACTACTGACAGGACGGTGATTCACCCCTTGAGTCTCACGGGCTGTTTGGGCTGCTGTACGGAAACGGTCTCGCAGGTGCATCAGCCGGATGTGACGGTCTTGGCCAGGTGTTGTCACTCTTTCTCGGCCAGGCCTAGGCCGATCATCTACGGATCCAGTTTCTTGTTGCCGTTCAATTAGTCGTTGGATGGTGCGCCGAGTACACCCCATTCTTTGTGCGATTTGAGTGATTGGGACTCCACCCTCTGCAAGCCCCAAAGCATGGTGTCTTTGACCTTGGCTCAGACGCGGCATGATCGCCTCAACACACCTGAGACCACTGGCTTTTTTCTTGGCTGAACATCCCTTTTTAAAGCCACTGAAAACATCAGGTCATTTTAGCCATCCAATAGGAGTGGTGGTCAGAAGCCATATTCGGTGCACAAAAGTCACATGCATTATGTAACAACCCAGCAAAAGTTAAAAAGTTGTCCTGAATGACCCTGATGTAGGCTCCAAACCATGTATGTATGCACACACAGTACTTAGTAACTTACAAAATTAATTTGTTAATTTTTTTATGTGGATACTTTTCATTGGGGTTCAGTATAGTATTGAGGTTTTGGTCTCTGGGCTGATTGGTCACTTTCAATGCCCTGGAAACTGGCACTGACAAAGGAACCAGGTAAATCACCATCCACTCGTATTTCAGTGTCACCGACTGGAAAATGTCGACCAACATAATCAGTTAGGTCTTGTATTCAGATGGGACCTTAGATGAAATGATCATGTAAAAACTATCATTTTGAAAACCACTAAACGGCTCAACATCTTAAACAGAAAGACATTAGAAACGATATGTACCTCATTCATTCGACCTTTAACTCATTCCATGTTGTGGTCACAGGCCTTGGTCAGTGGTTCTGGCACAGCCCGGCAAGTCATGTTACATCTGCCCTTGTGGCAGCATGACTTGCCAGGCAGTGCCACAACCACTGACTTAAATCTATAGACATGTTGGTACTTGAGCGAAAGCTCTTGTCATGAAGAATTTAAATGTGCAATTGTTGTTTTAAATCTAGGTAAATATACAGAAAATCAGGGACTGGTATGGAAGGAGTTAATGGAATGTGGTTGTGTTGTCTGAGATGACTGTACTCAGTCTGATTCATTGAAGCTAGAGGGTATTCAGCTGGCCGCTGCTCGCCTCATTTCTGGTGAAGTGTGTGTCACACCAAACGTTAAAAATATGAAGAAGCAGGTCTTACGAGATTGACTAAGCGCAGAGAAAGGTGTAAACTGATTCAAATGAATCAAATTAAAAACAGTTTAGCTCCAGGTTATCTTAGTGATATTCCCAATGATCCATGTTTCATTAGAATACAAGGTATAACACGATAAAGACCCCTGACCTACCATATTTCAGAGCAAGAACTGATAAATTTGATAACTCATTCTTTCCTGCCACAACAAGACTTTGTATAACTAACTGCATTTAGAAACAAAAAATCACAAGTCCTTTTCCGAATTCAAAAACAAAATTACCACAACTGTTCCTCGATCAGTTAAACAGATAGAATTATACTATGTGGGCAAACGCTTTCCGGCATTTACCCACGCAAGATTACGTATGGGGCGCATCCAGCTGAATACCCACCTATTCAATCATTGGTGTTTCCGATACCCCAATAATTATGTCGATGCTCGTAACGCAACGAAGACGTCTTGCATTATTTTTTGTCTGCCCCTATTATACTTTTCCGATAGACAGCGCCCACAGTATCGTAACAAATTATGCTCCTTTCAGCCTCGACACAATTGTGTATGGTGCTTCATGTTGCAGTTTCGAAAATAACAATGCAATAATATTGGCTGTCCATGACTTTGTTTTAAAAACCAAATGTTTTTAGGTCGGTGCCATTACATGTTTGAATATGCGTGTTGAAGCTTTGTGGCCTTAAGCTAATTCATTTATTTTCACACAGTCAATTTATTATCGCAATTTTGTAGTAGCCCACTTTCTATTTTGTGGAGTCTTTCTTCTGATTGTTTTCTAGTGTTTTTGTACTCTGCGCCAGTTTATATAGTTCACCAGTTCCAACTCCATACTAATCTCAGAGAGCATTTCACTGGGCCATGTGTTGTTAAATATGTGCCATGCAACCTACTTTTCTCTGCAGGAGGAGTCAACAAAGGATGTCAACCTTCTCCCCAATTGTTTTCTTTCAATAAAATATATTAAAAACAGACAGTGGGTTGGCTTTTATTGACCGTCCAAGGTCTAATTGTATCAATTTATTTATGTGGGTTTTGTTTTGTTTTTTTTTTGTTTTTTTATGTTCTGTGTTTCCCATTTCAGCTAGGCGACTGGTGCCAAAGGTTGCAGGTTCGAGTCCCGCTCATTCCGACCATAAAAATATATTTATTTTAATTGTTGCTTTCTTTATGCGTAACAGTGAGATGAGATTAAAGTGTCAGTTGCACTATTTTTTAATTTACTGTTCACTTGATTATTTGAGTTAGGATTATGATGTTGCATATGGTGTTGGTCTTTTCGAAGAGATATATAGACTCTGGATGTAGGTGGGTGACCGTGACTTCATTCCTAAGGCAACGGGGCTACTTACGTGAATTTCACTTTCACGCCATAAGTTGACAACTGCAAGACTTTGACTAGTGATCCAGTACTTTGATATTTGTACATGACAGTCTTCAAGAAAGGTGACCTTGACTTAGTTCGATAGGTCACAGACCCACTTCATCTTGTACATGGAATTTTTGTTGCAAAACTTGCAAAGCTTGTCCATGAAAGCTATTGACCTGAATCAATCTGATATATGGTCTTTACAACAAGACATGCTTATGCTTCAATGAAAGATTGGTTTATATAACAAAGGATACGACTCCAGTGTAATTATGTTAATTAAGCGCACGTCGACTTTCGTCGAAATTGGCAATGAATGGGTCAAAAAAGCATGATTTTATTCGAGTTGGTTAACCAGTCTTTATGGTGAGTATTGACGGGCTAATGGGAAGCGCAATTGATCAAAAATAATTATTTGTAATGTTCAGACATCTATCTATCTATCTCTCTATCTATGTATACATATATTTTATTTTATATATATATATATATATATATATATATATATATATATATATATATATATATATATATATTTATATATATATATATATATATATATATATATATATATATATAAAAGCAAACCTGAAGGACAATGATGACCACAACTAATTAATTGAATACAATTTCGCCAAGTCAAGGTGCACATGGGCCCACTTCTCTTCTTGTTGCAATCTTTTGAATAGTGTTCTCACTGTTGTGGGTATGTTTTATATCAGGTGTGTGCGTGAAACGGTTGTTATGATGCGAAGGTGGAGATTATTTTGATCCAAAATTTAAACGGATAAAAGAGCTACCTATACATGAACATGATGAAGGTCCGACGATAACCCCGTATGAGAGATCGTGATATGTCACTTGGTTGAATATTGGTTCAGCCATGGATCTGGAATTAGATTCCATATACTTGATTCATCTTTGTTTTTATATTTACATGAAACCAGTTACACCTTAGCGTAAGGTATATTTGCAATGTTTCATCTAGTTTATCATTGTGTGAAAAGACTGCAGAACCTGAGGACCATACACTTTTTTCTTGTAAAGTATTGAGTATACGGAATATCGCGGAATGGGTTAATATAGACCTCGCCTGCTCCTCAATCGCTTGTGAAATAAAATATGTTTGAGCCAATACGAAGTACACGCATCAAAGTGTATATTTACCATGTTTGATCGAGTTTATCATTTAGTGAACCCTGGGACCATGCACTCTTTTCCGGATAATTTTATATTAAAGTATCGAGAATACGAGGTATTGCGAAAACGGTTAATGTTGACTTCGCCTCTCCTCAATCGCTTCTGAAATAAGATATGTTTGAACCAATACGAAGTAAACGCGCCAGGGTGTCACTTGTAAAATACTGATCACGAAAATTCACCTCCGGTATTGAGTATAGTGCATCACTTTTAAAATATGATCAGCTTAGATTGAGGCACAGATAATCATTAGCCATAATTATTTGGGTATAGGGGCCTATAACTTTTCGACATGTATCATATTTTGTAATTTGATTTTGGTGTCGATATGTACCTCAGGAAACCATCCCTTGGAATGATGCTTTCATTTTTCAAATGAAAGGGTTCCGTAGTTGAACTGCGGATCTAAGCCACTGTGCCCCTTGTGGTATTCAATTCTGCCCGTGGGAGTGGGGAGACACAGCGGAACAGCCCTCAACAGTTAAGCTTTGTCAACGAAGTTACTGAAGGCAGTTACACGATCAGCATGGTGCTAGTGTGAAGGCAACGACCACGACGAAAAAAAATAATTGATTTTCCATGTCCTGGTTTTTCTGGTATAATACTCCATAGATTTTGACAAGTCCAGTAAGACAAAATATGAAATAAATTTGTAAGAAAGAAGTCCTAATGTGTACCGGTAAGCCTTGTCACTTGCTTTAACGTTGGTACTTAAATTTCGTGTAAATAAACACAGTTTAGAACAGAATTGCGGATGAAGCCTCCTATGATGACACGGCCTATGTCAGTAGCTTTTTTAGCGCCAGTTGGACGTCAGGCTACTCGTGCCAAGGTCATCCCTTGACTCATTCTCATTCTGACCAGCAAAATGTTAAAGTGTATCTATTGATTTTTTTCTCTTCGATCGCTTAGGGAGGAATGAGTTAATATTTCTCTTTCCCATCCATGGCGTGTCATCGTGTTAAGCGATGACAATAGCTGCTTTTCAGCAAAGAAACTCGTCTTTAATGCTTGTCATCTGATTCGCAACAGTCACCGATAATATTTCCTGGAGTGTTCAAACTACCTTTCTTACTAATTTTACCTGTCCACATTGGTGTCGTTGATAGACTTCCAAATTGACATGCAAAGATGACAACACCCATTAGATTGAATACGTGCATCTGATAATTATAAATCCGCAAATTGAAGACGTATACAAAGAGCTGAGAACAGACACCAGATACGAAATCTGTCAATCCAATTAATCTTGACGCTTTCACCTGCAAATCGGTCAACAGTGAACGAAAATTCAAATCTTGTCTGATTTTTTTTTTCTTGAATGCTACGATCCGATTTTACGAAAGCTGAAAAACTAGCGCAAAATAATTACGCGTCATTAGCTATCCTCGGGTATTTTGGCCGTGGTAAAGTTGTCTCAATCTTGTAATATAGGTGCTCATCAAAGGGTTAATTATGTTCACGATTTTGTGTAAACTGTAGCTTACATGAAAGAATCATTAATGTTGTATGTGTACAACACATTAGTGAACGAAACATATTGTTCAACACAGCAAGGCACTACTATGAAGGCTTTGGATCTTTAAACAATGGCGAAAAGTATCTTTATATGATGAGTTCAAATGATCGAAATTTTACTTGCACTTTGGGAAAAATTTATGTTATTTTGATAAAGAAAGACGTGTAATTTTGGTGCATAATTAGTGCATTGACTTCTGCAATTGTATACTTTCCGGGTGCAACTCCAATGTGAACGTGTCAGCGTAGAAGCGGTAGTATATGCCAGTGCGTACATCAATCATTTAAGATATAACTTTGTTCATTTTTGTGAGTTCATGTTATTTTACTGATGTATTGTCACCGAAGAATAGGTAATGGATTGACTTTTTTATGGCAAAAATCCCCACAACTACTTGTTTTCTCAGTTTAACGAGAGTAAAAGATAATTTTGCATGCAGGCGGCTGGCCAAAAAGAACTAAACATTTGGGCTTATTAACAAATAACCGTTATTTTCCAGGGAAAAGGGGTTTCAAAATATGCATACACGCATGACAATGTGCCAGACCAAATCAGAAGTCCATGGGGTTTTTGGTTAGGCTAAGCAAAGCACACTAAAACAAATCTCAGTTTCCTTGGTGAAGCGATGGACGTGAATAGATTTCTCGAAACACTGAAGCGAAATTAAAAGCCCGATGTATTGTATTGTAAACATTTTTATTTACCAAACTGGATGACCTAGTAGTTACATTGTAACTAATCTGGAGGATCTCCAGTACAAAGAGCACTCACTAAATATATATATATACACAAGGCACAGGACATTACGTGAAGCACAGCTTGCTTAAGTACAAAACTGTGAAACTACAAAACTACAAGCATACAATAAATATTTAGAGCATAACCTTTTCGCTGCATTATGCAGCCACTGTACTGCTGAGAATGTGAAATAATTAATTGACAAATCTTCTTTGTTTCGACAATATACAGTTGTACAGATAAGAAAATGGTGGAATTTAAGTTATCCGAAAGATTGGTACTACCGGATGAGATGATTTCTTGTAATCTATCTTTGACAAGGTGTAACAGCAGATTTGGATTAATGCCTGGAGTAAGTACATTCGCAGCAACATTCAGAAGCTTTTTCCTACGATTACCATAGAGCGGACAGTTAAAAAAGAAGTGGAGTGTATCCTCGCATTGGTGTTGACAAGAGCAGGCCGAGGAAGGAACAATTTTGTATTTAAATAGGTGAAAATGTAGACTTGAGCGACCGAGGCGAAACGGAGTGTGAATTATGTTAGGAAAACGGTCCCCTTGAGCAAAGTACTTGGGAATGTCATGTTGAAGGAATAATAATTTTTTAGCTTTTGTTTGAATGGGGGGAAGCGAGGAAGATTATCTTACATCACCGGGGAGATCCTTCCATAGTCTAAGAGTAGACGGCAGGAATGAACCATAATATCGACTAGTTCTACATTTAATTTCTCTAAGATCATGTGAATTACTAAGGGTGCGGCATATGAAAAAGGTATTGAGGTGTAAGTTTGTTTAATATTTTGTATAGAAGCATCAGTTTGTGAAATTTTCTCCGAGCATGAAGTGGGTTCCCATCCAAGTTCAGACAACAGTCTTTCATGAGACGTGTACTTGAGAGCACCAGAAAATTTTTTGCAGCTTCGTACTGTATCCCTTCTAGGAGGTCAGACAAATCTTGACTACAATTGTCGAAGAGAGTACATCCGTATTCCAGGATAGGGCGGATCATAAACATATACAATTTTTTAAGAGTTTTCCTAGAAGTTTGAATTTAAGCCTTTTTAGTAGAGAAAGACGCTTGCTAGTTTTCGTAACGATACGATTTTTTTGAATGTGCCACGTTAAATCATGGGACAGTGTGATGCCCAAGTGTGTATGGTTCGTACATTCAGGTACTGCCGAGCTGTCAAGATACAATGTTGGGTGTGTATCTTTGTTGAGTTTGCAGAAGAGAAGAGAAAGAGATTTGATTGCACTAAAAGCAACACGCCAGATATTTCCCCAAGAATCAATACGACCAAGATCGGTACTGATACGAGCGCCAGATATAGTAGGGTCATGGATGATTTCTAGGATGCTGGTGTCATTAGCAAAAAGTCTGATGTCACATAGAATATTGCCTACGACATCATTGATATAGACCAGAAAGAAGAGAGGCCCAAGGATAGAGCCTTGGGGTACGCCAGCTTCGATAGGCAGCCAATCCGAACATTGGCCATGTATGACAACTCTCTGCCGACGATTGGTAAGGTAACTTTCGACCCATTTAATCATTGGCTGAGAAATGCCTAATTGGCGCAGTTTGAAGAGCAGTCCAGGATGCCATACGCGGTCAAATGCTTTAGATACATCTAGAAAGAACATTCTGGCCTCTTTATTAATTTCTAGTCCATTATAGATCTTGTGGACTTCGCTTATGAGTTAATTAATGGTGGAATCATTGCGGGCAAAACCGGAATTGAGTTTTGTTAAGAGGTTATTAGCTACTAGATATTCATACATTACATTGAAGACAGGCCTTTCAAAGACCTTGGATATATTGCATGATAAGAAAATTGGACGAAAGTTTGTTTTTAATTGCATATCGGACTTTTTGTAAACAGGACATGTGTTAGATTTTTCTCATTGGTCGGGGTACTGACTGACAGATAATGATAAGTTAAACACTTTAGTTATGGATTTATACATCCTAGGACCAGTTTGTTTTAATAAAAAATTGCTTTTTCCGTCAGGGCCAGCAGCTGAGCTAATTTTGAGGAACGAGAGAACTTTTGTGACATCATTCTCATTAATTTGGAAGGGCTGGAACCTAGCATCAGTGCGGTGCTCGAAAGTGGGCAAGGGAAGCGGGTTCTCTTTCGGAGGGATTTTACATTGACTTGCAAAGTACTGGTTGAAAATGTCTGCCTTTTCCAAGTTACTGGAACTAATGACGCCGTTTTCAATGAGGGATGGTATGTCTGGATGAGCTTTGCACCCGAGTATCGATTTTGATAGGCTCCACCATTTCTTTAACTGTATATCTTTGCTGTCAAGCTCGGATCTAAGATTAAGGTCTTCTATCAGAGTGGAATGAGATAGATCAATTATTCCAGAGTAAAGACTCTCTGCATGCAATATGCGTCCGGGCAAGCCAAGTGTGTCCAGAATTATTTAAGGTTGTCTTTAAGGGAACAAAACTTATGTGGCAGGCTTAAAGGAACTTGGCTCCTTTAACGTGGCGATATCCTCCGGACGCCTCTTAGCACGCATCTTTCAAGACTATTGTAATGTTCTGAAACGTCGAGGTTCCGGACAGGTTTGGCACGGCTTGAAGGACACGTATGGAAGACGTCCGGTCTTGGAAAACGTGACTGTGCATGTCGCACGCTATAGTACACGAAAGTTTACGCTGAACAGTGCTTAGGACGCCATGAAAGCATATTTGTAGTCACAGATTCTCAGACTGGGATTTGTACTGAGAAATTCTTCGTTTATTACGTACTTCCCTGTTTATTTTTGACTCCACACACACTCATCACACCTGAGACCTGTTATTTATCCTGAAACCATTGGAATTAAATTTGCCTTGACAGGAAAATAAGTCTATATTATAAGGCTATAGTTATATAAAAAATACAGATTGTAAACACAGATTCACTGACGTGGACCTGTATTGGGAATTGCTTTGTTACCATGCAGTTGACATATTATTGTTTACCCTGATGTACAATTAACGTACCTATGACTTGATATTATGTCTGTGTGTCAACACAGACACTCTTTTGTTGTTGGGTTTTTTCTTTCTTTCTTTCTATCTTTCTTTCTTCGTTTGTTTCTTTGTTTCTTTCTTTTTTTTCCTTTGTCAGGAATTTCGTCCGACAATTTTCTCGGACACTATTTCACTTAGAAACTCCAAATTCATTTTGGTCTGATTATGTATCGATATATGTAGTCGTGCCATTTTACAGAGACATTTGAGTGCATTTAAAAATATGCAAATTAGGGACATTTGAATTTTTAAATCTCGAAAATCTTCAAAACCATTATAGCTATAGATGTTATTCTAAGTGGTGCGATGTTATTGACCATTGTGCATCTTCTGAATACAGGGTGAAAGTTCCTGCATCTTCTATGCTAATCAGGGGCATCCCAAATTTTAAAAGGCTTAAATATCTTCAAAACTGTGATAGATACAAATGTAATTCCAAGTTTTACACCTGTTATTGACCATTGGGCGTCCCATGAATACAAATTGAAAGTTGCTACATTTTACTTTATGCTTATCAGGAGCAATTCGAAATTAAATCTTGAATATCTTCAATATCCTTGATAGATAGAAATGCGTTTCCGAATTTTACACGTTATCGATCATTGCAAATTTAATAAACACAGAAGTTGTATTTTAACGCTAATTATGAGTAATGCAAAATTTAAATCTTGAATATCTTCAAATTGCATGGGGAAGGGGGTACAATTGCAGCCAGTAGAGTGGAAGCTCGTTAATCCGAACACCTTTGTACCTCAGTGAACTGTTCGCATTAATGAAGCATCTGGATAACTGAATCACTATTACTTGAAATGAAGCATTCTGTTCAAGGAGAAATGTTCAGATTAATGAGACATACGGATTAGTGAGGTCCATATTAATGAAGTTCCACTGAAGAACCAAATCAACAGGTTTGTACAGTTCTTTTGTGTTGCCATGGAGATAGTATAGCAAAACAGTTTGTTGTGGGTCACTTTAGTGCACGTGCTGCTTCAGTCTGCCAGACAAGGCACCCGACCAGTGTCTGCAGATTGTTTCTTTAACTTTTCTGATTTTAGTCACAGTGAAACTGGCCTGATGCTAATATGTTTCCGAGAGTGGTCATGTCTATTATATGTAATATGATTACTGAAACGTGTTTATTGAGTTTTTGACACCTTCTTACTGACTTAAACTGCATGGTTGCTGAAAGTGGCTGTTGATGGCCTATTTTATTTCCTATTCTTGAAACATTTTCTTGTCAGGAATCACATTCACAATTATGTCAAGAAAAACAGGAAATTTTCCACTGCAACGCCATTTAATCTCTGGGCTTTGTTTGTTTCTCGCCTCTCCGTCAAAACTGCATTTGCTATACAAATACAAAGGGAAATAATCAGACCATTTTTCATTTTTTAAGGCACACAGACAGATTTGCCTGTCAAGCAAATCATCTTTTCTAGTTACAATCTTAACTATTGGAATAAAATTACTTTTAAAGAAAACTAGAGTTAAGTGAGCAAACTGCTCACAGAAACTAACAAAAACATCTGCCTGTCATCCAAATTGCTCACAGAAACCAACGAAAACATTTGCCTGTCATCCAAACTGCTCACAAAAACCAACAAATTCACCTGCCTGTCATCCAAACTGCTCACAAAAACCAACAGAAACCATTGGCTGTCATTTTCCATTGATTTGTGTGTCTTCCAGCAGCTCCCGTCTATCTTTAGATTTATTTTCAAGCGAATATTATTCCTCAATTTCATACCTGAATAACACTGTATAAAGTATTTGATTTTCTCCCATATCTGAAGCTCATCCTAAATGGGTTATCCTATATGGGTATGAAGGATAAGGTTTTAATTGTAATCTTTCATTTGATTTGCCATTCATACGTTTCAAGTGGTAGACAAATCAATGAGAGAGCATGGTGCATTTAACAAAATACCGACTCCTCACACTTCTAAAATGGCGTCTTTTTCAAATTTATTTTTCCGATAGAACTTCAATTTGATGCGTATTTGCCCTTTCTGACTTAGTAGAAAGAAATTGCAGTATGGACGGCCCATTAGGCATAACGTTGGGATCATTTGTTGTGGGATTTACATGTTTTCGCGAGGCACACAGTCTCGTAAAAACATGAAAACCCAACAACTCGTGATCCCTACATCAACTTCAATGGGCTATCCATACTATATACATGAGCACAAAAACTAAAACGCAGTGCAAGTCTGAGTCTCTAAATCTGATGTGTAAAGTTGTCAATTGTTCTGAACCCAGTAGGCCCAGGTTAGTTGACACTTCAACGCTTGTGGAATGCAAAGACCACTTCAAAATACCAATAATGATTTCCAACTAATTACTCTAAAAAACGGAATACCAACATGGCATATAGGTACGTAACCGTTTGAAAGAAATGCCAGAAACAAAATAAAACAAAACAGAAACAAACAAAAAAGTACAAAGAACAGAAACAAAAACAAAAACTAACGTACAAGATGCAGTTTATCAGGTAAAACAATAATTTACAAAGATTTATCTTTGAAATTTTAGGTTTCTGGAGAAGTAAGTCAAGTTGCATTGTCTGTGTATTTTTTCTTTGTATCTCGATGTTTCAGTGGGGTGTGTATCTATTAATGTGCATGGTGTTCAATGATGAAGAGTAGGCCTAAATTATCATGGCGAAAGTTTTCTTTTGTTATACGAAATCGCGTTTTCAATCCTTTTCAAATTTTCCCCTTTGTCGAGTCCCATTTTTGCATCCAAAGGAGACCAACTTCCATATTATTTCTACTACAGAGTGGATTAGACAGCTTGCATCTGCATAGGAGGCAAGTCCCCTTTCATAACGTCTTCATTGTACCAATGGATCACATATGCCTTTTTCGTCATTTTTGGCCCATCGGGCTCCTGTTGAATGTTTTTTTGGGGAGGGACGGGGGGGGGGTGTTTGTTTGTTTTATTTTGTATAGAGAAAGAGTGCTGGTTGGTTTATTTAAAGTGTGGGTGTCAACACACTTTTCTGTTTTTCCTGAAATTCTTTCTTTCTTTCTTCTTTCTTCTTTACCAGCAAATTTGTCGGACACTTTTCTCGCCCACTATTATACATAAAAACTCCAAACTTGGTATGATTGTACCTCCATACAAGGGCTTTGACCGTGTCATACAGAGGAACGGAGATGTTTAAAATTATGCAAATTAGGGGCATTTGAAATTTTAAATCTTGAATATCTTCAAAAGTATAATAGATAGAGATGTCATGCCAACTTCTACTAGGGGGTTATTGACCAGTGCGCATCTAATGAATTTAAAATGAAAGTTGTAGCAATTTAAATTATGCTAATTAGCAGCATCTGAAATTTTAAAACTTGAATATATTCAAAATATTATAGATAGAAATGTCATTTTAACTTCTATTAGGAGGTTATTGACCATTGCGCATGTAATGAATCTAAAGCAAAAGTTGTAGCCATTTAAATTATGCTAATTAGAAGCATTGGAAATTTTAAAACTTGAATATCTTCAAAACTATTATAGATAGAGATGCCATTTCAACTTCTACTAGGTAGTTGTTGACTATTGCGCATGTAATGAATCTAAAACAAAAGTTTTAGCAATGTAAATTATGCTAATTAGCAGTATTCGAAATTTTAAATCTCTAATATCTTCAACACTATAATAGATAGAGATGTCATTCCAACTTCTACTAGGGGGTTGTTGACCATTGTCCACCTAATGAATTAAAAACAAAAGTTGTAGCAATTTAAATTATGCTAACTAGCACCATTAGAAATTTTAAATCTTGAATAACTTCATAGCCATAACAGATAGAGACGCCATTCCAATTTCTACTCCTGTGTTATGGAATAGTTGTACATTGCCACACCAATATGCTTTGAAGACACACACACTGATTTGCTATGTAGCAAATCATCTTTCCTAGTTTGCTTTGTTTTTGTTAAAGTGTGTGTGTCAACACACGGTTTTCTGTTTTTCCTAATTTTTTCTTTCTTTCTTCTTTCTTCTTTACCAGTGATTTTGTCCGACACCTTTCTCTGACATTATTATACATAGAAACTCCAAACTTCGCATTATTGTACCTGCAAACAAGGTGTTTGGTCTTTTTATGCAGAGGAATTAAGATAACTTAAATTATGCAAATTAGGGGCATTTGAAATTTTAAATCTTGAAAGTCTTCAAAACTATTATAGATAGAGATGTCATTTCAGCTTCTACTAGGGTGTTATTGACCGTTGCGCATGTAATGAATCAAAACAAAAGGAGTAGCAATTAAACTTATGCTAATTAGCTGTATTCGAAATTTTCAATCTTGAATATCTTTAACATTATAATAGATAGAGATGTCATTCCAACTTCTGCTAGGGGGTTGTCGACCATTGCGCACCTTATGAATTCAAAACAAATGTTGCAGCAATTTAAACTATGCTAAGTAGCACCATTAGAAATTTTAAATTTTGAATAACCTCAAAGCTACAATAGATAGAGATGCCATTCCAACTTCTACTCCTATGTTATGAACTAGTTGTACATTGCCATAACAATAAGTTTTGAAGACACATACAAATTTGCTATGCAGCAAATCATCTTTTCTGTTGGTTTTGTTTCCTCTCTCGTTACAAGTGTACTGATCGTTTTGTTAAGACAGTCCTGTTCCGACCAACAAAAAAAATGTTTTACAATCTTCATTTTGCTTTTGTCGATTCAGACTTTTTCATATCTGTGCATTTCCGCTTTCATGAATCAGTTGTTATAGGTGTGCTTTTTTGCATAAGCTGGGAACTGTTTCATTCGGACATTTTTATAGTCTGTAAGCCCCAGGGGTGGTCATGGATTCTTTCAGGAGATTCCGGACGTCTTTCACGCGACTCATAAAGGACATAGCAAACTCGTCCGGAACCCCTCCCTTTAAGAACATTGGAGTGATCAAGAAAGAACCACGCAAAGGCGTCCATAGGAAATCACGATGTTAGAAGGACGCACGGTTTGGAGGTGTTTTCCACTCAGAAGACTATCTATAGCATACGTGTTATCCGAATTGGTAAAAATACAAGGGAAATTAAATGCATAATAAAATCGATATCAAAATTTCTTTTTGCTCCTCTACAATTTAACTATGGAGTGACTTACCTTAACGTTATTGACGTTTATACCGTATCTGAATTATAATTTAAAAACTGAGAGAACTTTGTTTCTTCAAGATATCATATCATCTTACTTTATGCATGGGCTGGACATCACATTTGACACAATCAACTGCGATTGGTAGATCTAAATTAAATACTCATCAGTTGCGGTAAATATTGCATTTTCCTAACTGTCTGTGTGGTCATCCACATAAAGACTAAACATTTTATTTATTTATTTATTTATTTATTTATTTATTTATTTATTTATTTATTTATTTATTTATTTATTTATTTATTTATTTATTTATTTATTTATTTATTTATTTATTTATTTATTTATTTATTTATTTATTTATTTATTTATTTATTTATTTATTTATTTATTTATTTATTTATTTATTTATTTACATATAAATTCATTTATTTATTTATCTACTTATTTTAATATACTGGCCCCATAAAGCTTTTAAAGAAAGCTTTGCACACATTAGCATCTGACATAAAGAAAGAGCAATTATTCAATATTGTTTCATCAAGCTCTTGAAATTAATTGTGTGTATCCGCAGATTTAGATTAAAATTGTCAGGAGCATATATGCAGTAGAGTACAGACTTTTATTTCCAGGTCGAGAAGATCGTCATCATGTTGCATGGTTTTCTTCTTTTTCCTCCTCCTCTTCCTCTTCCTCTTCCTCTTTTTCTTTTTCTTTTTCTTCTTTTTCTTCTTCTTCTTCGTCTTCTTCTCCTCCTTTTTTTCTTCTTTTTCTTCTTCCTCTTCTGCTTATGTTGCTTCTCCTGCTTCTGCTTCTTTTTCTTCTTCTTCTTCTTCTTCTTCTTCTTCTTCTTCTTCTTCTTCTGCTTGTGCTTGTGCTTCCCCTCCACCTTCTCCTCCTTGTCATGAATGTGAGTATGGATGGTTGATTTGAGTTGGAGAGGTCACTGTATTTATTGAGTGTGTGCAAGGTCAATGAGTTGGCCTGCTTTGGAATAGTGAACAATGAAAACTGAAGTGGTGACCTTCATACAGGCACAGATGTAAACAAAGGGGAATGTTCTGATGTGGTCTAGAAGATCACACAGAAGAATGATGTGTGATTCATTAGAAAATTGTAGAATACCGGTCACAGTTCTCAGCCTGGATATATAAAGCAGCTCCCCTCATGACTAGGAGAGGAGCCTTCTGAGATCTGATAGAAGCTGTATGTCTTCAAGCCAGAGGGACGGTGAGCCATTGCTGTTGCCAATGAGATACTCATTCATACATTGTACCTATGGAGCGTGGACAGTGCCTTTGAGTGGACTGATATATTTGGTGTTTAATCGTACCACACTGGAACCAAACTGTACCTCTGTGGGACAGTGCTTGTGAAGAATCTCTCACCAGGGATTAGGATTTACCTGCAGTCTGTTAATTATCGGAGTATCACCATAGCTAAGTGTATATTTTCATTTACCCACTATGTATACATTGAATGTTTATTGTGAATATATTGTTGCAGATAAAGTTATCTCATCGTTGTCATTCTTTGTTGAGTTCCAACATGATGTACAATATCCAGAAGGTGGGAATCGTAACACTCCTCCTCCTTCTTCCTGTTACTGTGCCTCGTCTTCTTCGCCTGTCTCTTCTCTTTCCTCTGCTTCTTCTTCTTCGTTTTCTTCTCCTCATTTTTCGTTTTATGTATCACCTGTAACCTAATAATTTGGCAAACATATTTGCCCTTACAATTGACTGTACTGACCTGGGTGTATTGTACATTTACCCTGCGTCTCCGTTTCAGGAGAACCTGAATATCAGCAACGCATTCATCACATGCTGGCAGAAATATTGTCACAGACCTCTTTCTCCACCACAGTTCGACATCATGCAGACTCGCTTGGTTTTTCAATGAGGAGGTTGGGTAAGTAGCAACACAATGTTCTGAGCCGCAAGCCCATTATCATATACCAGTAGAATTCACGTACAGTGAAACTTCAATCATTCTCTCTAGGCCTGCATGCAGAACATACACACTTTAATAGACACAACAGATAGAAAAGGGCCAAAAAAGGGAGGAAATCCATACCCTGTCTCAACCAGATAAATCAACAATTACTCACCCTGCAAAACCAACAGATTTATGTAGAATGAGACAGCGCATTAATATTCACTTATGATTATTACGGTGTTAGAATGTTTGGTTTAAGTCTGTTTTATTCTTCAAAGAAAATACGATTGGTGAGCAGGCAATGCCTATAACCCCCTCGGGAGGGGAATTAGAATTCTTAGTAATACAGGTAATACCATTAAGTATTAAATCCATGTACTAGAAAAAAGAGTTATCACAGAAGCTATAGTTTTATCATGCGATAATGCACCATTCTTCCGCAGCCACGCAAACATGGTAGTGACCTGCCACTTCCAAGAACGATTTTATTGATTGCTGAGTGGTCGGACTTGCATGATGTTCACCAAACAAGACTACCATGACCTCATCTGTTTTCTTCTAATTCAGTCAACTTTTGAGGAAGCATAATCGATTTATTATCAGTATTTTTATTTTGAAAAAATAGTTATTTCATTTTTATCAATACAAAGCATATCCATTCATCAATTCTGAAATGTATTCACATTGCAAGTTAAGCATAACAATAAAGGAAAAATAAATATGACTATACAATTCAGTATTAGCATGTAAAAAATAAATATGGTTACAAGACAATATAAATAAATGAAAAATAAATATTGTTACAACACAAAATTGATATGGTCACTAAACAATTTAAATAGATACAAAATAAAACTAGCTACAATAGGACTAATATACAAATGTATATAATATAAACGTGGTTGCAAAACAACAAAAATAAATAGAAAAAAATGGTTACAATGCGAATAAATAGAAAATAAATAAAGCAACACTGAAATATACAAAAAATGTTAAGTATATTATATGACAGACAAAGATTCGAGTTAAACAATATTAAAACAAGTTAAAAATTACTTTCTTACGCCATGATTTGGTTACTGACATTAGTGTGAAATCGTTTTGCCTACGAAAAGATTGAAATTGTCATTGCCCAAGAACAGATGATGAATTCGCTTATTAGAGGGCCAATTAAATGGTTGACTTTGCCGACAAGCAAGCAGCTGCTTTGAGATGATTGTTTACCTTGCCTTAGACATTTACGCCGAGACAAGCTAATTACTTCTTGCATCTTTACGCTGCTGATTTGTTTGCGGTGCCTGAACCATGCATCTACAGTCTTATTGGCCCCAGAGTGCCCCATGAGAAACTGTTATACATTTCCTACAAAGATAATTACTTGACACAGGGAAATGTATGCAGATTGTTCTCTCACAGTGTCGTTATATATTAAACAAAGCCTCTATTTTTTAAATTTCTCTCTGTGTGTTTCTGTCTTTTTTCTTTCGACACTTTATATGGCAATGCCTAAAGAAAGGTGACATAAATGATAACAGTAAGCAACAGTTCCTACTCTTTCCAAAATGACCGCTTCATAAGCGTTTTTACTTTTATATCCGTTTTCAAAATTAATGATTATCCAGATGGAGTGGGCTAGGCCTACCCTTCAGAAGTTAAGAAAATATGTCTTTGAAAAAGAACTGTCCACCTTGCCGCACTTAACTCTTTCAGTGCCATATTTGAACTTGACTGATTCAACAGCTTTCTTCGCCACGCTTTGCACACCTCGCGACAAGAACGCGCAAAAGAAAGCTGTTGACCTGGACTATTATTAGAGTCTCTGCAACCACAGGAATGCGGGAAGAAAAGGTCTGCTCATAATTGATATGAATTTGTTTGGCCTATCATTATGTAAATTCAGAGCGCATCGACTATTGTCGAAATTGGCCAGGAAAGAGTTAAAGCAACGGCAGTAAGATAACACCATACGTATTTTCAAAATCAGAGGGACGGGTTCCGGCGTTCATTAACTGTGCTTTTGGTGAAAATGATAAAATTGGTTTTACTGATTTTGGAGAAAAATCACGTTGTAAATTAACGTTGGACGATGCAGTCTCACTTTTATTCCATTTTGATTATGTCATATTGGGATGTGCCATCATGATATGTATAATCCACAATTCTCTGCAATTTTTTTTTGCAATAGAAACATTGAAGCAGACGACAATTTACATCCGGGCGCTTTGGGCTGATTTGAGTGGGAAATGGTTCATCATAAGATGAAGAAGCGTGTGAAATGCAAAACATCAAACACGTGCCACGAACCATTCAGGGAGCCAGCGCCGTAAGATCCTTTGCAATTATGTATTGAATAGACAAGGTGTGTACTTGATTCCATTATGTTTCTTTGACAATTATATGAGCACATAATATTATGAACGCTTCATGCTTACGCCTTACACTGGATCAATGGGAAATAATTAAATCAGTTGCATGAACACTGCAAAAATGTAGAACCAACTGTGCAACTCTTCGCGGCGTATCACTGTGGATGGGAAACAGTGAAACAGTAGTATGCCTATACATTGCCGTTCGGTCGTTCAGAGCTGACGCCAGGAATAATGTACACTTCTGGTCTCCAGGAATAAAAGTATAAGAATAAATTTAAAGCATTTTATGGTGCATTTGGTGGAATGCCAGATACGGTGCCTTTAATGTGTTTACAACGAGTTTGAAAGACACACTTTTGAACACTTACTGCTGAAATCGAGGTGACACGAAAGGGAACCGTGTCAACAGCAATTAGAGAACTTTTGTTTAATTTCTCTACCTACTAGTCTCAGTATCACGTAATCAAGGGCACATTGGTATAATCTAGAGAATGATGAGAGTAACTTTGCAGAAAAATCAATACAATATTGATAAGGTTACCAGTAATCAATGTACTCTAAATTTTGAACATCTTTTTAAAGTGAACAAAAAGGGCTTAATAGTGCTAGGCATAGCAGGCTTTGTGTCTGTTTAACTTTCAGACTGGTTCAGATTAGGAAACAAGTAGCGTGTAGGTGGTGAAATTATGTTTTCGCTGCCGTCGATATGTGGGTTTCATATAAGAATTGTGCTGTTAGCTGTCCGCACAACCGCTGTGTTCTAAAAAGTTTCAAGTAGCCCTCCAAATGACAAGGACAGCTCATTTACAGTGCTGCGATTGGTAGTCTGGGGAGGACTTTAAAGCTAGACGCTGCCATGCAATGCATATCCTATAGGAATACAGCTCAAAAAGTAAACAAGCCAGTCAGCCGACAGATGTAAAATGTGAAAGTGTCCATTGTATCATTATTGGCTGTGCAAGGCTCTGGTGAAGTCTGAAAATAAATGGAACCTGCTTTAGGGGCAAATGATGCGCAAAAAATGTCACAAGTAGCCACAACGACAATCCTCAGCAATCTCATTGAGATCCATTGGTAGTCATTACCAGTGGTTATTCATGTAAGTTCCATTTCATTATCCCATTCTCCTCGCTGGGTAGGCTTAGTTCTCTCACATATTGTTGCTCACAAATGTGCGGTGGCCACCAGATGAGTCTAGCAATTTGTTATACATGAATGATACGCAGCTCCTCTCAAGGGAATGCCAACCTCTAAACAGTAACTGTACCATCGTTAGAAGCGTTGTGTTGAATACGTTGTTCTGTTACAAGTCAGGGACGTGCATGTCTCTCACCTCCATGGGTGTAGATTCCCCAGACGTAAAACTTCGTGTACTAATCTACAACTAATAGGGCCGTTTAGCGTCCCTCCACTATAACAACAAGGATAAGTATGTTTCTGTAGACTGTTGAGCTACATACAACGACACAATGTTTAGTGCCATAATTACTGTGAAAGTGAATCTATATAAATTTTGCATGTCTTTTCGCCAAATGATCCTATATAATAAATGCTGTCAATACAATGCAAAACATTGACTGGTGGGTCTACCTTTGCACATACTTTGGTTCTGTGACCTCCAAAATTAGGTCAAGGTCGCCAAAATGTAATCAAGTAAAGAAACTGTGTCTAGGTACAACCCAAGGAGGCTCCACAGCCTCCTTGTACAAATGAAGTAAATTTGAGTTTCGGATGGCCAGTGAGTTTTGAGATATCGTGTTCACAAACAAAAATGTTGGACGGACTGACGGGCAACCCAAAAAAACATGTTGGATCCCATTAATATAGACCCCTATAAATATTCATGTTCACATGGAGGTTTTAGGGACCAGCCAAAATAATCAACATTTTCACATTAATACACAAAGTACTATTTCATAGGAACCCCCTCCCCTCCCTTGAAATTAGTACTTTAAAAATGTTGATTTTTAAAATTAAAATGCAAAACTATTGTTTGGCCACATGTGCAGACCCTAAAACCTGTGGGTCTGATGTTCATTAGGCTTCTCATGCAAATGTTACCATAAATATTTAAGCTTGTTTTAGTTTTTATCTAGATATCAGTTTCTGTGTTACCTCATCTTTCTTGTCTCTTCCATGCAAGCAAGGTGAGTGACTGTTTCCGTTTATTTGTGTTTGTAAATGAATCTATCTTTTCTTTTCTTTTTTCTTTTTTTCTAACTTTTCTATCTGTAGCGTGTAATTGTATGTGTGTTCTTAGGTGTGAAAACCTTGAGTGATTGGTTCCATATGTTATTATACCATCGTTGAAATAAACTGTTTCAACTACTTTCTCTTTTATATAAGCTATAAATGTCATTGTCCTTTTCTTGGGGCCTACACAGCAACATGAAGCCAAGCGACCAAATAGACCTGTTCATAGGACTCGGGTTTATTCGGTTCACTTCGGGAAGCGCACCCTGCTTTGTTTACATTTTGTGCTCGGCCACGCAGGCCGGATAACATGTACATGTGGAAGGATAAGAAAGTAAAACACAAGATGTGCTTGGATTTAACAAATATCATACCGTCAGCAATCTATAAATGCACGATTCACCACTGATGTGACAATTCAGGCAAAAGATTTGCACTGTTCAACGCAATCCATGCTGTAATGACCAGCGTTTGCCGTGGAATCCATTGTAAACGTATGACGGCGTGGGCCCGACTCGGCTACTTGCTGATTGGACAATCAGGCCAACAATGGAATGCATAATTAATTACGGTCCGGAAGAGTTCGGTACAACTCGGTATGAACAGGTCTATTAGATTCCCCCCATGAACAAAAAAATAGAAAAACAGGACCACGATATTATGGTGCCAGACCGGGTTAAGCATGCACTAACTGTAACTTATTTAAGAGGCACGAGTTTCATTATTCACGAACGTTATCGAAAACCTTTACGTTCGCTGATGTTATATATGAATATATGAGCACAATACTTTGTTTTGATTTCGTTATGCACATAAACTGCAAATTATGCACGACAAAATATCCCTGTGAGTAAAAATGTGGCTTTTGGTGTGACAGAATAATTATGTTTAAAATTACATACAGTGGGGCGCATTCCAAATTTTAGAATTTCATATTTTTAAAAGTATGAAAGTGAGAGATGCTGTTCCAACTTCCATCCATATGATATTAACATAATATAATGTATTAACCGTGTAATCGATATTGACCAACGCTGTATCAATTCAAATGCTAGACATTCAAAATTTTTGCCTTAGATATTTTCAAAATTCTGATAGCGTGGTCACATTTCAAATTCGAAGCATGTTGTTGAGCATTGCACATTTTATGACTGTTGAGTAAAAGCTGTAGCATTAAATTTATGCTGTTCAAGACTTTTAAACTTAAACCTTGAATATGTTCAAAATTACAATTGATAGGGATGTCATTGCAACGTCCATCTATACGCTATTTTCCACTGCGCTTCTAATGAATATATTGAACAACAGTCGTGGCACGTTAAGCTATTAATTTTCAGCATTTCAACTTTTGTCTTACTTATCTTGAAAATTATAACAGATTGCAATTTCAATTTTTACGCCGATGTCAGTGATCATTGCGCATCTAATGAATGCCGAACGAAAAAAGTCATAGCAAATTAAACCATGCTGATTAGGGAATTTCAATTTAAAATTTCGTGCATATTCAAAAATACAATAGATAGAGATGTCATTCAAATATGTTGGCCTTTCTGTGCTTTTTTTTTTTTTTTTTTTTTTTTTTTTTTTTGTCCCACGGGCAAAAAGTTGTAGCATATTAGATCATGTTTTGGGGTGCATTAAATATTTTATACCTTCTAATTTCTTTTACGGTATACTGCAAATGTCATCCGAACTATATTGTTGTCCAATCGGCCATTACGCTTCCAGTAAATTTGGGGAAAATGCTGTGTGCTAAATATTAGTAAAAGAGCATGAAGGTTTTAAATCTTAAAAATACGGAAGATATAAGAGTTAGAGACGCACTTTAACTTGCACCAAGTTCCACTTTGCAGACACACAGATTGGCTTAGCTGCAAGGCAATTTTTTCTAGTTATATCTAATTGGAATGACATGCAGATTCATTTTCCTCGAGGTTCATGCCTCTGAATAAGGTTCATAGCTCAGTTTGCAGTGTTTGGTTTGGGCGACAGAACCACAGACAAGGAGCAAATGGTCTGGTTGTCCAGCTGCGATGCATAAGAACACTGACTCGCACTCCGGTTCCCGAGTTAGACCAATATTTTTTGTAATTTCTCTGAACTTTTCAACATGAGGGAAAGCCACAAACCAAACTGATAAATCAGAGCACTATAATTTGAAAAAATACAAGTTCGCAAGTTGTGCTTAATGATAGATTTGTTTATTTACAAACAGCAATTGAATTCTTTCTGTTGTTAGTATTGAAGACTCGCTGAAGTATGACTCCGCATGGTCATGGCTATTCACACACTAGTTTATATTTATATTTATTTCAGTCTAGTAAATCATTGAGTTTTTTCAAGCAATCGAATTACTGGAAGTAATTTGACTCGAAAATATTTAAAATGTGGGATATTCAGTAAGTACAAGACTGATATCAAAACAAAGGCGCAATAATTAAAATCTTTGTTTAGTCTGTGAAGAAAAACATACATGCATGTCAGGGCCAAAAAGTTTCCTGTATTTTTTCCATATAATGATTCAGCCCCAGGTGATAATAACTGTGGCGTTCCACAGCGACACAATGCGCTCAGCCCGCACTAAGAAAAGCTAATGGTCTGGCGCGTACACCATCACCATCATGATAAGCCTTATCTCCAATTCTCAGCTTCTAAAATAGCAGACGACAATATGCATCCGGGTGCTTTTGAGCAATTTGACCGGGAAAGGATTAAGCTTCATCAGTGACTCCGATTTTGAGCCAATTGGTAGCTTTTGTAAATGAATCCTACTTCAGATGATTTAATTTCGTAGTACGATTTTGAAAGGGAAATGCAAGAAGTAAAACGAAACGGGTTCTGTATTTGGTGTAACAGTGATTTCGAAACAGGTGCATGACATTGCGTTTTGTTAATTGGACGTGTCTGATTAAAAAGGAATATCTTCTGTTGTCGATGGAAATCCATGTAGACGCCAGGTGAACTCACCTTTATAGAATTGTAACGGATGATAGAAATCCTGCGATCGTTATCCAAGGCTTAGCGTGTCCAGGTCTTCCTGAATGTACTTTCACTTCAAGAAAGTGTGAATGAAGTTCCGTGTGTGTGTGCGTGTGTGCGTGCCTGCGTGCCTGTGTGTGTGTGCGTGCCTGTGTGTGTGTGTGTGTGTGTGTGTGTGTGTGTGTATGTGTGTGTGTGTATTTTCTCCATGGAAGACCTATTCATTGCTTCAAATTATTGGGTTTAATTGTGTAATACAATTGTCTTTACTAACCAAGGTTAGGCAAAGCCGTTGGTGTAGTCTCATTGTCACTGGTCAAAAGTTAACTCTAAACTAGGAATGCGTGATAATAGGCCGTCCACTTGACATATTAGTTCCTGTCACATATACTTGAAAGTCAAATGGGGGGACAAACAATATATGCGTGACGGACACATGAGAAAGATCTAAAAATGAGAAATAAATTGTTATGAAGACAGCAGAGTTAACGCATATACATATATGATATACTGAAAGCCAGACAGATATAAACATCTTTACAAGGTATGATCTTGATACATATAAATTGTTCTGAAGACAGCAGAGTTAACGCATAGACATATATAATGTGCATATATGATATACAGAAAGCCAGACAGATATAAACATCTTTACAAGGTATGAGCTTGATACATATTGAGCATTTTTGTGGATGTACTAAATTAATTCATATTATTGGCATTTGTCACCATGTTTTTGTACCTGAATGATTATGACCGTTACGTTAACAACCTAAAATGTTGCATGCGCTTTTCGAATAGACCATTGACAGATACCAGGATAGGCAACTGCGTCTCACTGCCATTACCACGCTTGAATAATGTAAGCAATTTTTTTCATTACCAAATTCAAAATCCAGACTTCCTAGCTTCACATACAATTTTATTCATTTTTAATAGAAACGGCACTGCATAGTTACAAGCCTTTCTATTTTAATTGTTACAGTTAGATCTTAATTTCTATTTTCATTGTTAAAATGTAACAACGTACATCCTTGCGAAATGCAGTATAAATTTATTGGTGATACAAAAAGTCATCTTTCGTACTAGACATTATTTTGGTGACCGGATTTGCGTAGTTTACACCCAACAAGCACAGTTAACATGCCTTACCGTGTTCTGCTTACATTGGGTCCTGCGTTCAAGTGACACCTTGCGGTGGAAGTTGTATTAACAAATCATAAGATTGTATTTTTTCGTCCAAACATTGCGCTTTGTCCCGTCTGAAATAATCCGCGCTGCAAACACTTTCAGTCGAGCAGTTATTGTTATAAATAATTCAAACGCCATCATTCAAGGTCGTATTTAAATATTATTCATGTAAAATATATATTTTACAATCTATTTTATTTGAATTTTAAAGTTTAGCAATTCCTGTTGCCAAATGTGATGACAGGTCGATATAACCAATCTTAAATTCCGACACTTTTTTCAGATGAGCCCCGGGTCTTCCCCTGGCACAGCTGAGCAAAGTCGCACAAACTGCATAAATAGTTTGCCCCCCGAGGTAGAACAAGGTCTCTGTTATTTCCACTTAACTTGGTCTGTCCTGGAGCTGCAAAATTTTGTTTATTACATTCAGGGTTACAAAAGTGCACTGCAACCCTTCTCATGGACTGACGAACCAGTCAGATAGTTCATCATTAACACCTTAGCCATTGGCATTATTGCTGCCCTGTCGCACTGTAATCTGCCTCTAAGGTAACCAAAGAAGACTAATTATAAATTGAGTTACTTTTCCAGTGCTTAACCAGTGATCATGTGACCAAAAAGCAGTGGATAATGCTTTGAGATTGGTCTGTTTAACGAGCAAGTAGATTTGAAACATTATGCTGCACCTTGTTTTCCTGTTAAAGTTGTACTTGTTTTCGTGGAATTCGAAACGGTGTATATTTAATCCTTCGCGAAGCGTAAGTGATCTCCGTTAAATCCCTAAGCGTATTTGGAACTGTTCTGTTCAGGTGTAGGTACTGTAACAAGTGGCACCTGCCCTAATGCTCTGCTGACTTGTAATAGGATGACCAGCACAAGAGAACAATTCCTGAAATGCATTCCCTCTTTGACACTGAGAAAGTAGGTCAAGGTCATCTTATTATACAACAGCAAACTTCTACATGCAATACACATTTGTGGTATGTTTGAGATCATGCGCCTCATTCCTTCTTGCCATATCAGATTTAGTGTCTTTTAACTTAGTACTCCATGACCTTGAAAAATTAGGTCAAGGTCCCCCAAATTTTTACAAAATTTGGCCATTTGCTATAATACATATTTGGTGCGATTTTTGTGGTTCCTTTCCTATATAATTTTGCAATAATAATTTATTGTGTTCTTGATACACACGATGTTAGTTCCAGTTAACACCACCAGCTGCGCTTCCATGATTGCACACACGACATAGACTTTTGGTTGTATGATATTCCCGTTATGGCCTTGGACATATATTCATAATTTAAGATGCGATGACCATAAGAAAAATTCTTGAAATGCATTCCGTATGTGACCTTGAAGAAAGAGCTCAAGGTCATCCATATTATGCAATATCAAACTTCCACTTATATATATTTGAGGTACACTTCGAATCATTAGCCTTATTCCGTTTAGTTTTTTTTCCGTCTTATCGCCATTCTACCAAGTTTCGCTAATGTTTTATGGAAAACTCGAGAAAAAAAATGCATTCTCAAAATGTTCACATTTTGGCCCATATATTACATGGTACTGTAGGCGTAGGCGAAACAAATATAATTGAAGTGAAAAAAAACCGCTTTTTTTGTAGTATGTTTAAAGTGGTCATATTAAATGACCCATTGTGCGGGGCATTAAGAACCACCAGAAGTTTTGTGTTTAATGTTTCTGTATGCTCATATATGTGCCCCATACAGCAAAATAAATAGGTTGCCACTTTGCGTAGGCCTACATTGGTATTTTTCTTGTCATCAGTGATACACGGCATGAGCGTAAGTCATATTTTGGTGTACCATATAAAGTAAAAATTGTGGTCACTAATGCTCCGCTCTCCCCAAGACCAAAGTAAAGTATTTGTCAACTTTCAACTGTTCGTGCAACCAATGTCAAACTTGATCTATATCCCTTGTAAGTCCTGAAAGTGATATGGAGTTAACTTGAAAACTGTGGCCTGAACGTTATAATAATAATAATAATAATAATAATAATAATAATAATAATAATAATAATAATAATAATAATAATAATAATAATAATAATAATAATAATAATAATAATAATAATTGATGGATGGATGGATGGATGGATCGATGAACACACACCATAGATCGTATAAGCTCTAAGACTTGAAATCAGAGCTAAAAAAAAAACATGACTAGAGCCAGCGTTTTGTGCTTGTTTCTTTGAAAAACGTTCTCGTTTTGGTCGGGATAGGTCATAGGAATATTTGACAGATGTACTGAACCATAGGGACACTTTAATTTTAAAAAATGTTGGCAAAAACGTAAAGATTTCTTTTTTATGTGTAATATTATATTCATCAACATCATCAGCATTTTTTTATTTCTAGGTCACTCAGGTCCTGTTCCAGTTTTCAATCATTCATTCATCTATTATTCATGCATTTTTTATTCATTCACTCACAATATTACTTAGGCCACATTGCACTTATATTACTTACTTGCGATACAATGTAGGCCTAACTCCCTCCCATGGCCAGGCTTCGAATGAAACAATTAAAGCTTGAAAGTGTTAAGTTTTATGGCTCATATCCGACTGTCCTTTTGACCTTTGTTTGATTGTTAGCTGACTCTCAGGCCAGTTCTGCATCTGATCTGGCCGGTGGTTTGCAGTGGCGTAGGAAGCTTTGAACTATTGGGGGGGGGGGGGGGGGGGGAGAGGGGGCAAGTGATGAACTGTGCACGGAAGCTGCACCCTGCTTGGGGGGTAAAATTATTGGGGGGCCAGGGCATTAGATGTTAGTCAGTTCCAGATTTGTACTGTCCGAACAAAAAAGGAATATGCATGGGTTAATGGTTGCTGTAACTTGATTGTATTTATAATCGTGGTTTCTTTGAGTGACACTTGCGGTCAATGATACCTAACTGTGGCGGGAAGGGAATCTTGACTATCCTGTGTTTTGATGTCAACCTTGCAATATCTTATTGACACAGCATCTGTGTTGTATGTTTTTTCACTACACTATTGTACTTTGAATTCTGAATGTATTTGACTTCGATGTATTTGATGAGTCAAGACTGACTCCTGTTGGTCAATCAGGGAGATCTAATTATCATATGTATCGGAGTGACTATTTTCACCGTACGGTGAGAATAGCGTTTTGTCTATTTTCACCGTACGGTCAGAATAGTGTTTTGTCTATTTTCACCGTACGGTGATGATAGAGTTTGGTCTACATTCGTTGTACGGTGAGAATAGGGGCTGCTCTATTTCTACCGTGCGTCAATAACAGAGAAGTCAACCAGGGAAGAATATTTTGGAAAAGCATTGTGTCATGATATTGCACACAAAGAGAACTGGAAGCAACATTTGCTGAAATAAATAAAAGGCCTAAACTTCCCAGTTTGAGCATGGTTTATAATGAGATCGGTTGAGGTGTTATTTCAGCTTTTATTATCTAACAGCTTTTATAGAGCCAACACTCTGTATTTTTTATGTGAGAAGGCGAAAATTTAAGTGACAAGACAAAGTAGGAACTATTTTAATATTGTCACAGATGGTAGTAACGGAACTTAAGGGTAATATAGATGTATCTCGTTATGACTTAGTTAAAGATCTCATTAAAAAAAATAAAATAAAATAAAATAAACCACGAAGCAACGAAAATGAAAAGGTGGGTAGCGTGAATTTATATACATCAATTTGAGATGTCAAAAGTCAAACATTCAATGCTGTCACGGTGCCAAAGAAATTGCCTTACAGTAAACCCTCCCTAGGCGGCCACTTTCCTTTGGTCCCGTTTCCTATTGACTATACTATGAAGCTAGCTATCTCCCTAAAGTAAGCATTTTTCTCCAATCTTAATTTGCCTCAGTTCTATGTGACAAGTCATAACCATATATTTGCACAAACTTTACAAAGGCTCTCAATTTCTATTTTCCTAATGGTGAAAATAGAGACGCCTCTATCCTCACCGTGAAAATATACCAAACTGTAGGCCTACCATCATCACCATACGGTGAAAATAGACAAAACTCTATCCTCACCGTACGGTGAAAATAGACAAAACTCCTTCCAAACACTATTCTCACCGTACGGTGTATATATAGCATCGTCCGTTATCATATACACGGATTTATACGCCTGTACTCAAAATCTGCATTACAAGATTTTTAATTTTACTATTTCCTGTCAGGTGGCGCTACCATCTATTGACAGAAGGCGGGGACCACCGGCGTAATGCACTGATTGAAAATCGGCGACTAGTTTATCCTGGTTAACTGTCGTCTGTCATCGATGTCACCCATGCAATTTTACATCTTTAAAGGTAAGATACGTGGAAGTTGTCGCTGGTGTCTGAATGAAAACGCCGTGACAATTGTCTGTCTTGACTCACGCCTCCGGTTCAGGCTTTGCCTTTGCTTTAGCCCCATTTCTGAGGCATCGACGGTGTTGTTTTAATATGGGCACAAGCCGTCCATCCCAACATAGCGGCTCGATGCCTCATACTGGGGCTACCTTTGCTTGTACGTTATGGCTATGCCCATGCCGATGGCAATGCAATGATGTGCCACAATGAGCACTGGTGGTCATTTTCAACCCAAAACGTTGCTGTGGCAATGGGGTGATGTGTGACCTGCATAAGCCACTGACAAAGCTTAACCTCAAGGGAGGCATGCAGCCACTCTTATAAATAAAAAAATGAAAAAGAGAAAAAAAAATCCAGCAAATTCTTGACCAATGACAAAATCCGGGAAAAATTAACATTTGCAGGAAACTCACAAATTCAACAATCACTACCAGTACTAACCCTACACTTTAAAAAGAAAAAAAAAAGGTGTCGATATTCCATTTCAGTGTGCCAAATCAAAGTTTGAGATGTCTGGACAGTGAATCAACACATCTTGCTCAATTATCTTACATTCATCAATGTCCAGTCCTCTTCTTATGCCACATTATGTGGGTATGCCTGAAACATACAATGTAAAAATCCTGACAATACCCTGAAAAAAAAAATTAAAAACATCTCCACTTTCATTGAAAAAACCAAATCAAAATGTGCAGATAGGTATATTTTGTGATAAAATTAACATTCCTCCTTAATAAGTGACAAATCTATTTTTTGAAATTTCTAAACATGTTAAATTTTACAGGCAGACTTCTCAAATTGTTCATAAAATTCTTCAAAATGATACTCCATACACTGCAATCAGCATTGTCAAACTGGATACCTGAATCAGGAGTAGTGCTCATTGTATATCACTGATTGTTGCCTGATCAAGTATCAAACAGTTACTCCATGTGTGTTTACGGGTGAGCATATTTAAGCATAATGTCACATTAAATTAGTGTGCTTCAAGCAAAATATTGGTGAGAGGATCCTATTATTTCATAAATATGGAAAAAAATCCATAGTTAGTACAGTTTCATTACAAATCTTACATATATTGAGCCATAATTATAGTGTAGGGAGTTGGTCTTTTATGTGATTGAGTGAGATACAAATTTGTTGATCATGTATCAAGTTGATGGAGGTACAAGTCCTGTTAAAAAGTCTAATAAATGAATACATTTACTGGAACCTCTTCCATCCCCAACTTTAGATCCATATTTTACATGATACATAACGTAAAATATGGACCCACGTAAAACAAAGCTTTACTTACTTACACCATGTAGTATGCAATACAGAATGGAGTCCAACGGCAGGGAGTGGCAGCCAGCAGCAGACAGCATCTAAGTAAGGTCTGCCGCTGGCCGCCGCCAACTTCCAGTCAACCCCAAACCCTTCCATTGGCTTTCGGCAGCAGCCAGCGGCAGTCGGCGTTACTGCCGCTGGCTGCCACTGTCTGCCACCGAAAGCAGTTTACTAGTGTCATATAATGAGAAACTGTAGGTAATTCTAGTACTGTACAGTTTTTATTGCAACTTTGATTTGTTCATGGATCACTGTTGACACTACATCATGGACTGCTTAAAAAAATGGTCACCATATGGCAGATAAAAGAGTATGTCTGACATGAGTGTAAACAAATCCTTGTGATGTGCATATACATGCAATTGACTATTGATGACGTAATTATGATGGCCTGTTGTATGTCTGGTCTATCACAAATACAGTGCCACCAGAAAGTCTAGCACCATCTCCTCTGGTGACCCCCCTGCGTGGTCCTTATCGGGTACATACTGTACAAGGGACTCCTGCAGAGAACACTTTCAGGAAGTTTGGTGTTATTACTCAGTGTGCTTTTTGCACCTACATGTGGCCCCCTTTGGCCCTAAGCTGGTTATGGTGTTAGAATTTTAATTTTTATAACACTTTGAAAAGTGGAACTTGCAAGTGGCTCAATTGTTAATTCAGTTGTGATTTTCCAAACATAGGCATAGAATTAAGGTTCCCTGCACCAAAAATTTACAAGTGTACACTGTATGAGTCACTTAAAAAGATACAATATTATGTAAATTTAACCCTGGACATTTTTGGTTGCCCATCATGTGTGGTCAAATCTGCCAAAATGTCTCGTAAAAAGGTTTAGACAAAAAATAATAATAATAATAATAATAATAATGATAAGTACAAAGGCAGAGTGCAGTAGGAGTAGGAATCATCTGTTTATGTGTCATGTATTGTGACTAAAATACTGTTAAGGTATAAGATTTATGCAGATTCTGTATTTCTGCACAACAGAATAGAAGTGGTGGTCAAGTGGATTACGAGGCACAGGCAGTGTCCTGTCATAGATTCACTTGTTTTTAAAAGTGCAGTATCATAAGCCTGTAGGCCTATTAACAACATAGTTATGCCTGTCATCTTGGGTATGTATAGAGCATGTTTTGGGGTATACCTATGTGGCAGCACACATATATGTGGTCTGCTAGGGTAGGGGTTGGAGGCAGGGTGATAATGGATGAGTGCAGGATGAGTGAGAGGGTGCAGAGAGTATGTAAAGGTGTGTTAGGCAGGCAATACTTGTGCACCCAGGGCAGGGATTTTGGCTCAAACAGAGAAAAGTGGTTGCATTTGCAGGATCCAGTGACGTGAAATAAGAGCAACTGAGTTTTATTTTCCAGAAAGTTGAGAAATATTGACACAAAAGATACAATGTATTAGTTAGTGAATTAAACAGTATCATAATTAATGATGATTTCCTTCTCATACCTCCATCTACACGGGTAAGATAAACTGCCAGATGTAAGCGTCCTAATCAATGTGCAAACTCATCAGCAACAGGTTAGAGCAGATACAACATTGTGTTTTGGGGTTGTTTATAACCATCCACAACAAAAAAATAAATGGATTCTTTGTTCCATTTTACAAATATTGCAAAAGGTGAAAATAACCTGGTGGTGTGGATGGAAAGTACAATTTATAAATGGATTAAATTCACGTAGGATTTATGTCCATTTGCTAAGTTACCCAACATTCTTCCAGAAAAGCACACGTTGGTGTCCACTTTTGGGAGAGGACAACAGTCAATGAAGATTACAAGTCACCATATGAATGCCTTCCTTTTCACACTTTTCTGCTTGAAATAAGTTTTAAGTAATTCCACCCTGATAGAAAACCAAATCTACAGCTTTCCTTGGCATGCTCTATTGCACCCAGAGGGTGCTAAGGAAAGCTGTTGACCATGGGCATATAATTTGGAATGATGTCCCATGCAAGTTTCATCCAAAATTTTGAAAAATAATCCCTAAATTAGTAAAATACAGTTAGCGGACGACATTTAGATATTAGTGGGAAAAAGTGTCATTGGGGTGGAATGAGTTAAGACTAAGTCCATAGCTTTCCTTTAAAGCTGTTGACCTGCAGCATGTCATTTTGACAGGTCTCATTTACAATTCACAATGAAATTGTTTTTCATTACTGTGGAAAGAGATAAAAACATTGAAGCAGACGACATTTGACAGCAGCCAGTTTTGGCCAGTTTAAGGGGGAGAGAGTTAACTGCTTCATTGACAGCACGGCAAGAACTTCTTTAGTACAAGTACCTCTGCCTCTTTAATTTGAAATTGATCCTTATAGATTCTGTTTGTATACCTTGCAAAAATACATTTTTACCCGTTGGCCCATGAGGCCCGAGGGGCATTGCTGTCACCTTCGCGTCTGTCGGTCCATTTACTACTTTTGCTATAAACTCAGCTTATGAACTAGTCAGAAGAACAAATAAGTAATAGGCCTACCAATTCTCTTTAAATTTTTGGCAGAAGTGATAAAATTTGTATTTTGAGTGGTTGGAACTATACATATTGGAAACACTATTATATAGTCTGTATTCAGTGAAGAATACTTCAAACATTGAGAGGACTGGTTTAAAACCACCAGTTACCTTTTGTGGGTGACGGCCGGTCTTAAGTCAGGAGTGAAATTGGTTTCTTCACATTGTTATTGGAAGATGAATGTTGATGCTTTAGTAACTGTGGAATCTGTGGGTCATGTTTTTCTACATAAGTGTATCATATGAGCTATAGAGACGTGCGTCTGTAGAACTCCAATTGTATAGTGACGATCTTGTAGAAGTCTGCTCCTTCCATTTGATACTCTATAACAGTGATTCAATGACTTAACTTATTAATTAGATAATGTTCCAGATTCATAGATGTCGCAAAAAAGATATAGGCCTACTTTCTACTTTTGCTATAAACTCAGCTGACAAACTAGTCAGAAGAACCAAAAAAGTGACAGGCCTGGCCTACCAATTCTCGTTTAATTTTTGGCAAAAGTGATAAAATTTGGATTTTGAGTGGTTGGGCCTATACATATTGGAAATGCTATAGTCTGTATTTAATGAAGAATATTTCGAAGGTTGAGAGAGCTGGTTTACAACCACCAGTTACCTTTTGTGGGTGACTGCCTGTCTCAAGTCAGGAGTGAAATTGGTTTCTTCACATTGGTATTCGAAGATGAATGTTGATTCTTTGGTATCTGTGGAATCTCTGTGCTGTCATTGTTGGGTTTCATATTTATGAATATGGGTCATATTTTTCTACATATTAAGTGTATCATACTAGAGACGTCTGTCCATGCCTTGTTAATGCCATATCTCCAAAAAAAACTCACTTTACAGAGACCAAATTTTTATAACGGGGTCAATTAGTTGCTTCTGGTGCCTATGGAAAAGTGGGTCACTAGGTCTCATTTTTCGGTCACAGTACTACATTGCAGAAAGAAACGGCGTTAACACAGTATTTAAAAAAAATATTGAATGTAGCTTCATCAATTATTTATGACAGTTGGTCTTAATAATGCCTCAGATGCCTACGGAAAACTAAGTCGCTGGGTCACATATCTCAGTCACAGTGCTGCATTGAAGAAAAATGGCCATACCATGATATATTCAAATATTAAATTACTCATTATAGCTGCACCAATTATTTATGACAATTGGTCCTAAGAATGCCTCAGACACCTAGTGAAAACTAGGTCACATATTTAGGTCACAGTGCTGCATTGAAGAAAAATGGCCTTGCCACGCCATATCTCCAAAAATAGCCACTTCACAGAGACCAAATTTGTATCACAGAGGGCCATTGAGGTGCTTTAGGTGCCTATCAAAAAGTAAGTCACTAGGTCACAGTGCTACATTGAAGAAAAAAATGGTGTTAATACAATATCAAAAAAATATTGAATGTAGCTTCATAAATTATCTAAGCCAGTTGGTCCTAATGATGGCTCAGGTGCCTATTGAAAACTAGGTGACTGGGTCACAAATTTAGGTCACAGTGCTGCATTGAAGAAATATGGCCTTGCCATGATATCTCTGCTTATTGCATTTGCACCAAAGCTTTGTCATTAGGTCAAACAGAAGTAACCTTGACCTACTGGAGCGGTATTGTCCTCACCAAGGTGTCCATCCGTCTGTCTGTCCATCCAGCCTGGCGGAGGGGTTTGCGGTCACTCATCGGCTTCTAGGGGGGGGGGGGTTGAGTCCAGGGGTCATATTCATCAGGGACGTGCTATAGATGGACTACCAACGGCGGGGCCCCCTTTGTACCATCTATGTTGCCGCTGCTCAAGTGATCGGGTGTTTGAGCGAGCACCTTCAGGTCTGAACAAACACAACTCCACGGTCTGCGCTGGCCGCTGGCAGTCTCGTGGGCCAGGTCACACGATGAAAGGCGAGAATAATCGCGTCACCGACTGAAATGTGCAAAAAAATTTCACCGTGTTCCACATTTCAAAGTCAAAATTTAGCGTTACGCCGGACTCAGCTACAAGAAATGAAATCACCATCATGATTCTACCGGCATACACTGTCCATCTAAAACTACATTTTTTATTGCTAATTACGGCGTAAGGAGTTATTACGCACGCAAGTTGTCTAACTTTGCATCATTTTGGACAGAAAAACTGCAAAAACTAGCCCTTTTATCGGCTGATTTCAACGAAAAACACATCGATGGACTCGCACGGTTCTGATTCAAACGATGAGACTGGTTGCGCACGCATAAAACTCTCCGTTTTTGAACTTGGTACAATAGCACACCTGATGTAAGTAGCCCAATACAACCGAATGCAGAAACATAGATGGAACAACAATCGGACTGAGCAGGGGGGATTAACTTGAGCGGCGCTACTGAACACACTTTGAAGTCGTTGCACCCAGTTGACCACTAAAGGGATTAGTGCTCCCGTTGGCAGTCCATCTGTAGCACGTCCCTGTATTCATGAAGAGTTTTATCTGATCCTGAATTTAATCCTAAAATGAAAGTGTACCTTTGGGCCTTGAACTGTTGCATCGTTGGCCTAATGTTTGATCTAAACTTGCAGGATTAATTAATCTATGTTCTGCACTGTAATATGAAGTTTGGAACGAAAGGTTCCATTTTATTGAACCAATCTTGATTTAATCCAGATTTTAATCCTGGATTAAAAGATTAAATACTGGATCAATCTAAGATCGATTTAATAAATTGATTCCATAAACCCTTAAGTTCATATTGTAGCCAAGAGCATATATTAGCTAATCCTCGAAGTTTTGATCAAACATTCAGCCAAGGAGTAAATAGTTTAGGGCCCAAACCACATTGATTTTTATTTTGTGATTAAAGTTAGGATCAGATCAAATTCTTTGTGAATACGGCCCTTGGAGATAATTAAATCATAGTATGAGAAAGACCGTAGGCAGATATCCCCAGTTGTTTTAGGATACAGATCAGCCAAGGTTTTCTTGTGCTCAGATAGGGTCTACAGCCTTCCTGCAGATGGCTGGGTTATAATTTTAAGTGTCATCATGCGTGTACAATTTTCAATCAAAAGGCTTGTATTATTTGGTAGAAATTCAGCATTTGACCGTTAGAATGTCCAGTTGCATAAGGGTTGCCAATTTCACCAGTCCTAGTCGACCCTAGCCAACGTGCTGAATGTCAGTGTCTTCTATTCCCTGTCCAAATATACCCATCGTACTGGACCCTACCCAACGTACTAACTGTCACTGTCTTCTGTTCCCTGTCCAAATCTTTATGTGCTGACCTTCAACCCTATCAGCATGGACAGAGAGGCTAGATATCTGTGGCTATGTGGTGATTAAATGACCTCCATGCCTGAAATTGACTGCCTATGGTAGCCTTGGGAAATTATCCTAATAAGACAGTTATGTGTATATGTTTTTATTATTTTCCTTTTTACGTTATTATTGTATTCAAATGATGGTACAGGCATCTGTCAAAGTTAAGGTACTTGCCAGACCATACATTCCATAGTGTCCTTTACAGAACTCATTCGTCCTGGTCTTTGAACTAGTTGAAGTTTTGCCTTAGGCTTTAACTGTACAGCAACTTACACTTTACATGTGTTAAAGCAGTAATGAATGGCATGTCACTGATCATGATTTGTGCTGGTTACTACACAGTATGTATGTACATATGTAAATGCATACACACATACATATATACATACATTATGTGTATACAAATGCATACATACATGCATACATACATACATACATACATACATACATACATACATACATACATACATACATACAAACATGCACACATACATACATACATTTTAGATCAGCACTGGGTCAGTTTAGGACTTGGCGTACAATATCCAGTCTTTAAGACAAGTATTACATTTGACAGGCACCTGGGCTTGTGGTCCTATGGGTCCACATCTTACATGTAATTGAGTTACATATAGCAGAGTAGGCTAAAGCTAGGCTTCCAACTAGCTGGACACAAGTGAATTTTTTTCTTTTTTTATTTTCCAACACTGCCAGGAAAAGGAATACAAGTTTTTGTCATGCGTGCAAATCTTGTATACATGGATGTCTTACTTTTTTTTTTTTAACCATTTAATAATTGAACTTCCCTATAACTGGTGACACACACTGTGAACAATGAGTCAAGCTACCCTGGTGAAATAAAAGTATTTTGACCTTGACTTGACTGCATATTTGTTTTAACATGACGTGGATTTGCTTATAACAAATACCTCAGAAAATATTTGACTCAAATTTGTTCTTTCAAAACGAGTTGTGGTTTTGTATAATTTCAGGAAAACCAAAAGGGTGTCCAAAAACAAATTAATGTACAGCGTACATGTGAATACAGTCATTCCCTGTGATGAGACGTCTTGCCTTGCCAAAGGCCAGCCCAATTCCTATCACCAGCCTGAAAGTCATACAAAAGTGTGCCATTCCATTAATTACCCCCCCCCCCCCCGCCAAGGAAAGCTGTTGACCATGGGCATGTAATTTGGAATGATCTTCAATGCAATTTTCATCTAAAATTTTGAAAAATAATCCCCGAATAAGTAAAATACAATTAGCAGACGACATTTAGATATTAGCGGGAAAAAGCATCATAAGGATGGAATGAGTTGAACATGTGCAATGTGACCAAATTGAAGAAGGAACTTACACAATAAAGACAGACAGTGGGGCTGTCCCCTCAAGCTGTATCCTCCCTCCACCCTTCTGATCCCAGGAGTATGCAGTCTCTCAGGGGAACTGTACCAGGTAGGACACTGATTCAGCCATGGGATAACCTCTGAGTACTGATGAAAAATGTGCATGCCTTCATGCGGTGAGCATTCTGGGGAACCCAAAAGCAGGGACCGCTCTGACCATTAGCCAATTAGCCAAATGCTAATGTTTCTTGAAGTGGGCTAATGAAATGTGTACATGGCTAAAATATTTGAAAATGAATTATTAAAGGGCTACTACAAAATCATTGTTCATCATGCTAATATTTCCTATTTTGGCTACAAAATTTTGAAGACTAGATCTGTCTCTGAAAAAGGACTGTATAGACTGTTATGGGAGCATATATAGAAAAAACAGTGTGTAGGTGAGAACGTGCTATTCTAGATTTAGCAAAAATGAAAAAAATAATGCCAACCATCCTCATTTACAGTCTTGAGCTTTATACTGGAATTACTTAAATCATTTTCTGAAAGCAAGAGCACATTACTTGTCTGCGAAATACTGTTTAATGTTAAATGCTGTATAAAATTTAAATAAATTTTTCTCAATTTTGCTGTTAAGATGCTGAAAAGCTGTGACTGTACACACCATGCCACCCAGTATAATTCAAGTTGTGACAGCTGCGTATACAGAACTTTGTATTGATTCAGTCTTGGCAGAGCTTGATGCAGGACGATGACATACTGCACTGGAAGCCTGTGTAGCTGTGTAGTTGCTGGTATCAGTTTACTGACTGCTACTCAATTTCCATTTTCTTTTCTTTATTTTTAGCTTAGGTGACCTTTTCTGTTGGCCAACATCCTACAATGCATCCATCCGTTCACAATTCAAATTTTTGACTTTTTTCAAAAATTGGTGGCCAGATCTTCTTCGAGCTTGTTGGGGGGGGGGGGGGGGGGGGCACATATATTGGGTAGATCTCCACTAGGTTTGTCCAACAGGTCATGCTAAAGTAACATTTGGATTTCTTATGGGATTTTTTCTTTTTTCTTTTTTCTTTTTTTTGTGCTTTTCTTTGTTGTTGGGTCTTCTTTTTTTGTTTTTTTTTCTTTTTTTTTTCTTTTTTTCTTTTTTTTTTTGTTTTTGTTTTTGTTTTTTGCTTTTGTTTTTTGTATTTTTTTCTTTTTTTCTATCTTTTCTCTCTGCTGAAAAAAGGTTGGGATCACTCTTGGCTGTCCGTCTGCTCATCCATCTGTAAATTTTTGCTTGTGAGCGCGATACAATCCACAGTTTTCAAGATAGCCCAAAGTAACTTTCGAGACTTATCAACTGTATGAAAATCTAGGTCCAGTTCGATATTGGTGGTGCTACCTATTGTATCATACAATATATGGGTCAAAATTTGAAAATCTTGTGAGCACTGGAGCATCCTTAATGTTTGACAGATATTCATGAAATTTTGTGGAATTGTGGAGGAGGTGAAAATCTGAGTTATTTATGATACATGTACTAGTAGTGCCACCTTTAACTTGCCAAATATTATGAGCCAAAATATGGAGAAAGATGTAAAATTCCATATCATAAAAAATGGTTGAATTAAGCGTGCCAAATTTGTAGGATATATATTGTGTCCAATGGTAAATTGTTATTCAGCATAATATCAGTGACATTGCACTCTTTTTGTCAGGTCACCAGTTCTGTAAAGTTGAAAGAGATGATTTGTAATGGCAGGATGTAGCTTTGCCTTCAAAGCAGACCCAAGCTGCATATTTTGTCTAGTATCACAGAGCTTGGTCAGCTTTGCAGGCAAGGTGTAGCTATAAATACAATCCTGTCGAAGAAGTGCAGACCAAGTTTAGTATCACGGAACTTGGTCTGCTTTGCAGGCAAGGTGTAGCTGGACATTAATGGCAAAGAGAATTGAGCATCCAGATCAAATTTGCAATTGATTACATTGTACATAAAACTCTACTTGGTGACCTACTTTTGGGTTCACCATGACCCAAACTTAAAGATTATGGAATTTGGTGCTTGTCCCAGTTTATTGTTTTTCTTCAGGAACTCAAAAAGTTAATACCCGATTTCAACAAACAGACTGTGAATGGAAAGGAGGAAGTGGGGCACACATTTTGAAAATAACAATTGTTTAATCCAAATTGATCGTCAAGGTCAAATGGCCAGTTCAAATATAGAGGTCATCATTCCAAACATAAAATATATATTTTCAGCATTTCCGTAATGCTGGTGGATTTAAGTTCCCGATTCGGGAAATAAATGCCAACTCAGTACATGTGCTGCATAACTGTGTTGATATGGCACTTGCACATGACTACCTCCATTGAACCATTTTTTTTCTTTTAAGAATGGAGATTTGGTCTATTGGATATGTGTATTTCCCATTTCAGCTAGGCAACTGGTGCCAGGGATTGCGGGTTCAAGTCCCACTCAGTCCAAACATGAAATATAGATATTTAACCTTGGCATAGCACAATATGTTTACACCCCCTTCCTAAAAACTGGTCCACTTTAAAAGATCTATTTTTAGGACTCCTTACTGCCTTGAACAAGATTCCAGCACAAGTTTAATGAATGTATATTAGGGGCTAATTCAAGAACTGATTTAACCAGATCATTGAAATTGGGCAGGGTGGTGGTTATCTATCATAAATTTCCTAAAATGATCCCATTTAAGCTCGAACTTATTCCCAATGACCTGTGACCCAATTAGAAATCAGACTGTGACTGAGCATGCTCAGCAGAGATGATGATTTAGGTGGTTAACCATGAGAGACCTAATTAGAAAATTAAGCTGTGACTGAGCATGCTCAATAGAGATGGTTATTAAGCTGGTTAACCATGAGAGACCTAATAGTGTATGTGTGTGATATGCATGAGTGAACATGAAGAACAATAGAAAGTCCTGCAAACTTTGATAAATTTGAATAAAGTATGCATTCCACTATTGACTGGGCATTTCATAATTTAAGTATGTAAAGCACTAAGTGTGACTGAAAAACTTTGTTTTCAGCATTTTTCATACAAAGTGTATCCCTGGTTTCTGTGGGCAGTTTTTAGGGAAAATGTACATATTCCTAGTGTATTTCTTTTTAAAAGACCCACACCCTTGCAGGACATTAGGCAAGACCATTGGGACATGACTTGTTTATTCAGCTATTAACAGGCCAATTAAGCCATTGTTCTTGTATACTCGCACATGGGTTATTAGAAAATCAAGCTGCGACTGAGCATGCTCAGTAGAGATGGTGATTTAGCTGGTTCACCATGAGGGCCCTAATGCTAGTGCATGCACACAAACCATCGTGTCCTGAACCCCCAATTACCTGTTGTCCACTGCACCCTAAGGTGACCAGGGGGTCACAAGGCTACTCTAGGAACTCAAAAAGCTTATTCTGGTAATAACCTGAGACCTGTTTGCTGATGGCAAAGGTTAACCATAAGCGAGCATGTTAATAACTTTAAAACCACTCATTGCAGAAACAGCAAAATTTGTGTGGTAAAATTACATATATGTACATAGGTGAAATGTTCACATAAATTTTATACTTGCAGCGTTAAAAGTAATCTTTTAATTTGAGGTTAATTTAACATGCAATCCAATTGGAATACCTTTCGCTAGCCCTGAAGAACTATGTGTATTGGATTGTGTAATCAGCTGAATACACAGATAATCAGTAATTGTGGCCTCTCCTATTCAGCAAATGGATGAAAGTTTTCAGTGTAGAGACTGAATTCAGTCAAATGGAAACTGGCCTATCCAGTATAAAGTACATGTAAAGGGGAAGCGAATTTTTGAGTGAATTTCAGTAAAATCAGGTGCAGTAAACTTTCACCCATGTACATTTGTTGAATGAGCACAAACAAATCTAATAAGAGGGAATTATGTATCCTTGTGCAATTAAAGTGTTTTATTATGTACCAGTATAATCTGTCCAGGGTTATCTCAGAACTGTCCACGTCAGCATTAGAAATTGCTACAAGCAGAGATGTACGTACCCTAAGGTAGTTATCCTGATTAGGTTTAAAATTACTTGCTGTGATCATATTTCCTAGTCGATGTGGACAGTACATTCATATATTTCATAGAAATAGAAGCTTGTCATTATGAGAGATTAACCCTTTTGCCTTAAACCGGCCAAAACCAGTTGATGGTTAAATGTCATCTGCTTCAGTGCTTTCAACTAGTTTCGACAATAATGAATGAGAAAAACTAGTGAGAATTGTAGATGAGACCTCATCAGACAGCCAGCCCCTGGTCAAGAGCTTTCATTGGCATTGGTTGCATGTTAGGTGCCTAACCCACACCAAGAAAGCTGCTGACTCAATCCTAACTCAAGGGAGAAAGGGTTAACTTTTTTTTTTCAGCCAGACTGATTTACAATAGAGGAAGGTTGTTGCTCATTGTCTCATGAACACACGTAAACATTGCACCCACATTATAATGACTGTGTGCTTTATACTGTCATAGTTTGTTTTTAATTTGTTTTTGTTGTCTTTTTGTGTTTGAGTAACTCAGTCTCTCGAGACTCTAACTTTGCTCAGGTGTACATATGAAAAAAAATCACAATCATTACTTGTGTATTGTATATTATGTGTCTTTTAGTGGTTGAATAAAATTGTGTGTGTGTGTGTGTATGTGAACATATATATATATATATATATATATATATATATATATATATATATATATATATATATATATATATATATATATATATATATATATATGCACATATACAGCTAAGCCCGCATTAAACTTAACAGTCACCAAACGCATCAACCTTTTGCAACCTTTTTCCAGCCATTTGAGTGAAAGGCAAACCTTTTTCAAACACTTTCCAAACCATTTCCACTTACTGCATTAAAGCACTTTTTAAACACTTTTAAACCTTTCTCGAATGGTTAACAACCATTTCACGCACTTTCTCAACCTTATTGATGAAAATGTTAAAATGGTTTGCAACCGCTTCAACCATTTGAAACCCTTTGTCAACCTTTTGCAAACCTTTTACAACCTTTACAAACCACAGTACAACACTTTGCAACACAAAAAATGCATTTGGCTGTTAAGTTTTAGATGGGCTTAACTGTATATATATTATAATTATCATGGATGAAAGTTTTCAGTCATTTTAATGACTGTGCTTTACTTCTATATAAGCACTCTGAGCACTTAAGTGTCATTTTGATCTCACAAAATAGGTCAAGGTCACTGATTTTATGTAACACCCTAGCATATAGGTATGACATGGTCTAAAAATCCTGTAAATTTGGCAAGTCTAATCCAATCACTTTGAGATAAGGAATTTTATATCTGAAAACACATTTTGGCTCATTATTTCCATGAAATTACCGGTGGCACCACTAGTATCATAAGTAACTTTGACTTTGACATCCCCCACAATCCCACCAAATTTGTTGATGATCCACCAAAAATTAAGGATGCTAGAGTGTTCACAAGATTTTCACACTTTCACCCATATATTACATAATACTACAGGTTACACCACCAATATTGAACTTGACCTAGATTTTCATACATATGCTAAGTCCAGAAAGTTTTATTCTTGGTTTCAGCGTGACGTTACAGGTGTACACATCTGAGAACCTAGCTAGCTGAAAACATCCCATGCTCTCCATTCACTTAGATGTTAAACTTTGCATTTTAAATCTCCAATATGGAAACGATTGTGGTCTTGATGATTCCAAATTTTGGACATGAAGAAAAGAACATCCAATGTATGAAACTATGTAATTTTGAGTATATTATATCCCAAAAAAATGTATTTGAGCAGTTTTTTTTTCTGACATGGTTTACAAAGAATATACAGGTTGCCAGAGTGTGCTTTCACCCAGCTTTATGTGGCTGCAGGTCTGTTGTTCACACCTTTTCATTGGCTGAGCAGTTAAAGTGCCAGGATGGTGAATCCAAGAATGGAGCCATCTATAAAACTGTGGACTGTCTTGTGCTCACAAGCAAAAAGTTAACAAAGGAAGGAAATATGGATGGACAGACGTGTAGTTGCATAAGCTCTGCGACCTTTTGTCAGCAGAGCTAATAAGAAGCTGTCCTAGCCTACTTCAAACATTTTTGGGAAATGCTGTGGAAGGGGTCACTAAATTTGGTAAATTTTGGTCTGATTTTCAGGCATTTAGATGCCAAAGAGGTAGGTGGGTTTGGGTTTGGGGGGTGGCTTATTAAAGCAGGGGCCATATTGGGAGGACTGTCATCAATAAAATTTCCCTGATTCTCCGACTTAATCCGTCTGGAGAGGCCACATATAATGTTTACATACATTGATATACAGTGGCACCTGCCTGCTACAACCACTCCAAATGTTGGCCAAAAGTGGTCTTAATGGAGAAGGGGGCTGTGTTCAGGGGGCAATATAATGGAAATTTATTTTATTTAGAATTGTATTCAAGAGCTGGAGATTGTGTCCTTATAAAAGAGGACCATAATATAAAGTGTGGTCTTCAATAACAGACTACACTGTAGTGCATGATTCAACCTGCAACAGTTGTATCATATATAGATACATTGTACCTAATTGTCCTTGGATCAGGTGTTGTGTTCCAGCCTGCCTCATGTAAATGCCGGGTTTCTTTTCATGAAATGAGTACCAACTGAGGAGACACATACGCTGTACACTTAAATTTGTGAGTATCTTAATTATGTAGCTCTGAATATGGTTACATGGATTAATGATTTATGTAATTGACCTTGATGATATTTTGTTTGTTTGTTTGTTTGTTTTTCTGATTGTGGACCACAGAGTGCTGGTATTAATGACGCATAGTCACTGTATGTTGGAATTTCAGTGATTCAGAATTGTTATCAACGGACAAGTGCCAGTCTGCTGAGATATCAAGTGCTTGACTAGATGGCCATTAGTTTGTACACAGTAAAACTTGTTCATAATAGGCTATCCACACACTATGCCAGATTGGCCTTTAAAGTTTGTCTTAAAAGAGTTTTTCATCACAGCTTGTCAGCCCTAGATCAGACAGCACACACAGACTGTAGGGCAAAACTAGTGCTTTTTAACATGAGTTGTACTCAATACTCTTACCACACTGTATTAACGTGTATACATAATGTTATCCCATAATTAAGTGAGTCAATGTCATCATATCCCTTACATAAGGCCAACAGTTAAACCAATTAGCCAGTTCATGGTGGTTGCTGTCATGACAAAATTATATTAGATATGTAAAGGTGAGTGTAATCATCTGTTATTACAGATAACGAAACTTTTGAGTCCAGATCCTTGGTAAAACTGCCAATGCTTATGGCCAAGAGACATGGCTAGCAACATCATTAAGAAAATCAGGTTTGCCAAATTTTCAACAATTTCATCCCCAGCTAATTTTGAATGCTAATGGTCAAGAGACATTGCCAAAAACATTGTTAACAAAAACAGCTTTGCCAGCTTTTTAGTATACTCCCGCAGGGAGTATATTGGAATCCTCATGTCCATCCTTCCGTCCGTCCATCCATCTGTCTATCCGTAACATTGAACTTGTATCTGCAACTAGTCCCAGGGTTTTCATTAGATCCCTTTCAATCTTTGCACTCTTAACTGGCATGATGTGGGCCAGTGCATATTACATTGCTGTGTCACTGCTTTCATTTTCTGATTTTTAATGATTCATTTAAATATTACGGATCCTAGGTAAATATACATGTTCATATTTATGGATGGGGCTGAACTTGTATCCACAACTAATCCCTTGCTTTTCATTGGATCCCTGTCAAATTTGGCACACTTCTTTGGCATGGTCTAGGCTAGTTCATATTACATTGGCATGATACTGCTGTCACTTTCTGATTTTATCTGATTTTTTTTTTAAATGATAGGTAAACATACATGTTAATATTTTTTTTGGGGGGGGGGGGCTGAACTTGTATCCTCAACTAGTCTCAGGTTTTCCAGCAGAAGTTTTTGAAATTTGGTAGACTTTACTGACATGATGTGTGTTGGTGCATATTACATTGCCATGGTGCTGCTATATTTTCTGATTTTTAATGCATTATAAAAAATAATGAATTAAAAAAATTTACAAATTAGGATTATGTGCAGAGCTGAACTCAGGGTTTATGTCTGTCACCTTGACTTTGACTCCCATAAAGTTTTAGCTTGTCTGGGACAAATTTCCTGTACCCAAACACCTACAGGTCATAGCCTTGTTTTACACTTCATTGGATAGGGATGTGTCACACCCCAAAGTTGGGTCACTTACTTGCCATCAAGTTATATTTTGTCTGTGCAATATTCCCTATGCCCACAACAGCTTCCCAATTTGGTGTGTAGACATCAAGAGAAGTTGTGTGTTGCATACCAGAATCACTCATACTGACCTTGACTTTGACCTTCGGGCCCATACAGTTTTAACTTGTCTGGGCCTTATTTCCATAGAACCTACAGCTACAAAATGTGGTGCGTAAAGACCCATCTTAGAATAGGTATGTTCTTAACAACCTCCCCCACAAAGGTGATCACCTCACAACTACATGCAGTTGCAAGAGTGACCAGAACAAAAGTACATGTTACCAAATCCAGTTGTAAGTTGTAACAAATACCAAGACTTGAAGGTATGAATACACCATTGCGGCCAATCAGGTGCAGGTTACCGCACTAAATAGTTCTTGGTTGTCGTGTGCTGACACCTTTGGGGGCCATTTACCTGTAATTAACCCACTGTTTCAGCTAGACTATTACATGAGCTTATCAGCCTGTTTGTGTTGTATGGTTTGACTGATATTTTTTCCATGATGAGTTTTATTAACAGAGTGCAAATTACATATTCATACGCAGTGACGTAATGCTGGCAAGCCATGCTCGGAGCACGTGTTTCCTGGCTATGACAGGTAAACACTGGCATAACTTTTGATTCTATTTATAGACTTGCATTTTTTATTTTGAATATTTTCAATGAAAGGTGTCTGCACAACACCAACTGCATACTTTATTTTAAAAAGTGACGCAACAAAAGTTATACACCTTTATGCTGATATGAGAATATACAGTAAATATAATGGTGGTTTCATCCCTTATATGAAGGATTTTTGTCGCTTGTTCCACATCAATTCTTGTTTAAATTTTGAGAAGTTGTGGGCTAAATCTTTATTAAGCTCAAAAATAGATAAATCAATCTTGCCCCGTCTAAAAATTTACTGACCCCAGACAACAGGGCTTCCTAGGGGACAGGTAAGACACCAAAATGACTTTTGGGTAACTACTTCCTATCAAAGCTCACACAGTAAAAAATGTTCGTGGAAGCATGTAAAAAGTATATATTTTTGGAATGGACAGGACCAAGAGATTCCAACTCAAACTACAATTTCAACCTTATTATCCAATTGTTAAGTAAACATTGAGCTTTTAGGCAAACATGTCTATCAGACCACTGTAGAAATGTTAAATAAATGCAAGTCATTTCAGGTTCAAACTTTATGTTATATATATATATATATATATATATATATATATATATATATATATATATATATATATATATATATATATATATATATATATATATATATATATGTATATATATATATATATATATGTATATATATATATATGTACATGTATGTATATTTGTGTAAGAACCTTTTGGTGCAGAATTCATTTATGCCTATGTGGCTTAAAACTTGTGTCATAGATTTATATTTTTATTTTCATCAGTGTTTGTTTTGCCATTATCGAAAGACAAAATTACTGTGTCAATATTTTGGGCTCCCCCCATTTTTGAAACTTTATATTTGGAATACTAAACAAGACACAAAAAAATCTGCAGTAAGTTTTTTGAGCCATATTAGTGTTTAAATTTTTTGTGAAAAAAGTTTAAAATTGAATTAACTTAGAAAGCTTTATAGCTGCAGGCTGCGGTTTGATCTGAAATTTGAGCAGTTTGTTTAATTTTTATTCAGCAAGCTCACAAAGTTGAAGCATGTTTCATAAGAAAAAATGATCAAAAGATTTCAAATATGATTATAAATAATTATAATCATATTTGAAAGCTTTTGATCATTTCTTCTCCAGAAATATATTCTCTATAAATGTTTGCATTGATCGCTTCAGGTGGCAATATGCAGTTACCCAGAGTGCTCTTGGTGTCTGATCTGTCCTGGATTTCGAGCCCCGTCAACTACCCCTAAATTCTGAATTATGACCAGTTCAAATGCAATTAAATGTCATTCTAAACCCCAGGATTGCGGGCAAAAACACTTGCTGGATGAAGGCGATTATAGTTAACTACATGGCACTTATTGTTGTTGGTCGTTACCATGTTGTGTTTTGGATCATTGTTCACTGCTGATATGTCAATCACGCTTCTAATCTTCCGTGCGCTAGTTTGTCCTACATGTGAGATGTACCAATGGTTCTTTTGACTGAAATTATTGTTCCTTTGTTTTTGTACCTTTGCACTCTCAACACTCTTTTTCAGTGGTTGGTTCTGGAATTATGACCAAGATATGAGCACAGTTGACATTTAACCGTTGTGGTCATAATGGCAGGGTTTCACCATAGATACCAACATCATCTGGAAAGGATAAATCCAGTTTGGAATAATTTGACCAATTTCTACGATATTAATTTCTATTGTGATACGTACTACATAATTACTTTGGTTGAGCATGGCATGGGATATGTACCCATGTGGGAACAAAATGGAGACAGTTATTATTGTCATTGCAAATTTCAACAATAGAAAGGAAGATTTGCTTCACAGCAAATCTGTCGCGGTACCTTCAAAATGAGAACAGTTTGAAATGCTACACTTTGTCATTGTTCAGCATAATCTAAATTTCATGATTAGTCTGATTTTTATAAAGTGGCACAACTTTGGTTCTTGGATCATTGAATGTGGCCATGTCAAAAACGTATAAAATGAAGTTTGAATGAAGCTAGTAAAAAAAAAAAAAAATGGTATCTATAATAGTTTTTAAACTATTCAAAATTTTGATTTTGTGTATTTGCCTAATTTGCATAAATTGAAAGAGTACAACTTTGGTTTATGGTTCATTGGATGGGGCTTTGCCACAAACCCAAAAATTGAAGTAGGAATGGCACCTCTATCTATAATAGCCTTGAAGTTATTCAAGATTTACATTTTGCATGTTTACCTAATTTGCATAAATTAGAATCCTACAACTTAAATTCATGGTTCATTGGATGTGGCTTTGCCACAGTCCTATAAATTGAAGTTGAAATGGCATGTCTATGTATAATAGGTTTGGAGATATTCAACTTTGAAACTTTGCAAAGCCCCTTATTAACATAATTTGAAATTCTACTTAACTTATACTGTCCATTATATTGGCAGGTGTCACAAACCTATATATGCACATTGAAATTTTGAGTATCTACAATATTTTGGAAGATATGGAGCTTTTAAAATTTTAATTGCCCCTGAATTTGCATATTTTTAAACATCATGACTATTCCAAATGAATAATAATATTCTGTGGCACTCCGCTTATATAGACCCCCACCCACCCTACCCCACCCCCAGTCACTGGAAGGGGCCCTGTGGCCCGTGGAGTGGACAACGTCCCTGGATCTCAAGGATGTGTTCTTCCACATGCCAATCACAGAGACTTCACCAGTCCCAGGTGACACTGAGGCCTCACTTGGGCTTCCTTGCAAACAACCAAATGACTCGAGATCCGGCTACTGGCTTCAGGGGTTTTATGTGCAGTGCTATTGATACTGCTCTTTCCCCAGGGGAAAGAGCCACCAAGTGACTCGAGATCTGGCTACGGGCTTCAAGGGTTTTATGTGCAGTGCTATTGATACTGCTCTTTCCCCAGGGGAAAGAGCCACCAAGTGACTCGAGATCTGGCTACGAGCTTCAAGGGTTTTATGTGCAGTGCTATTGATACTGCTGTTTCCCCAGAGGAAAGAGCCCAGTGCCCCATGACTGCACTGTGTTGGTACCTTGCACGTACAGATGGTTTCCAGGGTCAGAGGTCCGCCATCTTTTTGCCCCTCAGTAACCCCTCATAAGGATCTAGTTTACTGAAACATGATTTCTTTGTTGATCAAGCAGACGATCTTTAAGGCCTACAAGACCGCTGTGCAGAGGCCTAGGGCCTTGGAGCTTGTCTCAGCCAGAGCTCATGAGGTGCAAGCCTTCAATGCCTCTTAGCGTGCCCTGTAGAATTTCGAAGTTGTTGACATCCTGCAGGCCAGCCACTGGCGATCATCTACAAATTTCACTGAACACTACTTGCATGACATGATAGTGGTAGAGGAGGGCATGTACGCCTTTGTGGACGTGACAGGCTCCTGTGCTTTGGTTCCAATACCTGTCTGTTGGGCTTCCGGGTCCCATAAGAGTAAGCGGTAAGGAGGGTTTCTGGCTTCGGCTGGATTCTGCTGTTGGTGGCCTCAAGTCCACATACATGTACCTCTGAGTTTTTTTCCTTCACACACCTCGCCTCCTCACACAGACTGCTGTTCCTCCCCCCCCCCCCCCCCCCCCCCCCCGTTACATCAGGAACATTACACTCTTCGCCTTTGCATCTGTAAAACAGCAATGGTGGACGAGAGATAATGTTATGTAACTAATACATCTTGCATTTAGTAATTTGGGTATTAGTAAATATACTTACCTCTCAAGTACCATTCCTTTCTCTCAACTGACCACTCGTCAAAAGAGGAAGGATGATTATTGTAACAGGGAGCATGCACACCAGGAGTCACTACTGGATGCATAGGAACCTAGAGATGGTGCCACAAGACCATCAGGTTTTGGAATCAAGTGAGTGAACTCAACTTGATTTCTTGGGTATTTGACCCAGAAACAGAGGTCTTGGCAATGGTGGTCAAGAGGTAAATATACTTACTAATATCGAAATTACTAAAAATTTCATGTATTTAAGATCACGCCTGCTGCCAGCTAAAAGTGGCTGCATATTGTAGTCCTTTATTGGTGGTGGTCCTTTATTGTGGGTAAATTTACAGTCTGGACTGTTGTACCACTTCAAATATGTCGCAAATGCCAATTGGTCTCTATGACAGTGGTTTTAAAGTACAGGTACTACTGTACTGGATAGGTATCCCATGTTAAGCTGAGCTTTCAAACAAGTACCAGTGCTGCTGCAAGTGCAGAGACTATCAGAATGGTCCAGGTCAACAGCTTTCATTGGCGTCGCTGGATCCAAAGCATGCCGCAGAAAGTGGTTGACTTTAACTCATTCCACCCTGATAGAAGACTGAGTCAACAGCTTTCCTTGGCGCGCTCTGGGCGCATTGCGCCCAGAGCGCGCCAAGGAAAGCTCTTGACCATGGGCATATAATTTGGAATGATCTTCCATGCAAGTTTCATCCAAAATATTGAAAAATAATCCCTAAATTAGTAAAATACAATGAGCAGACGACATTTAGATATTAGCGAGAAAAAGCGTCATCAGGGTGGAATGAGTTAAGAAAGTTGACCTCTTTCAGTGCCAGCTGCCACTACTTGAAACAAACTGTTCCAAATCATAATAAGAATGCTGGATTCATGCTCCTTGTGAGAAGACCTGCCGATCAAGTACCAGCATGCCGGTAGTTAGTACGTAGAATATAATAGTCCAGGTCAACAGCTTTCTTTCGCATGCTTTGGGCCCATTGCACCCAAAGTGTGCTGAGAAAAGCTGTTGACTCAGTCCAAAATGTGTCACTGAAAGAGTTAACCAGGTGTACAACTTTTTGTACAAAATTTTGTGTAAAAACTGCATTCTCTCAAGTCCTCCATGTAGCCTATTTGGACAGGGGTTTTTTTTTTTTTTTTTTTCTATTTGGACAGGTGTTAACCCTTAAAGTGCTTATCACCTCTAAAGTTGCTTTCTCATTACCATCAAACATATAATGGTTAAAACAGTCAAATTCCTCATGAAGATACCTTTCATTCAAATACCAGCAAGCCTTGGCTTGTCTGAAGCAAAAAGTAGTCTTAGTCAACAGCTTTCCTTGGGACACTTTGCGCGCAATCTTATATCAGCACTTTAAGGGTTAAGAGACACAGGTGGCTATCCAGTGGACATTATATGTACGTGTAGACACACATGTGCCTATTAAATAAAGGAAGGAAATCAGCAAGAAATTCAGAGCAATCAAAGAAACATTCAGCATCAAAAATTTATACATGCATATATTCGACCAAATCAGTAGGACACATACATGTACTTGTCATGCAAGCAGTAAGACCCGGCACGCATCATTATTTTGCCTGAATTGTTATGTTGGCAACATACTGGTGGATAGGTCTATTAGGCTGATAGAGTTTAATTTTGTGTGTGCTGTGGTCAAAAGACGTGAGTTGTAGCATGAAAAAGGGTTGTTTTGAAAAAAAGACAGCATTTAGGTTACCGGAGTATTCAGTGTTGCCAACCTGCCAAACTTAAAATCGGGGAGATAGAAAGTAAAATTAAGGGAGATTGATAAATTAATATGAAATATAGAAGGGAAATATCGATGAATTTCCGGGAGGTGACTCAAAATTGTCAAAAATCCACACTTTTTCAAGAATTTTAAGCATAAAATTCCGGGAGTCTCCCAGGTAATCCGGGAGGGTTGGCAACACTGAGTATTTCATGTAAATGTTCACTGAAACCTGGTCTGAGATTAACTCTTTCAGTGCCAATCACGACTTAAGTCGATCTACTTAAATCAAACTAGCCTGAATAATGGTAAGGATCCCAGATTCGTATTCCTTGTAAAAAGACCTTCCATTCAGGCACCAGCATGCCTATAGTTCCAGAGAGAATAACCCAGATCAACAGCTTTTCTTGGTGTGCATTGGACGCATTGTGCCCAATGCACGCCAAGAAAAGCTGTTGACTCAGTCCAAAATTTGGCACTGAAAGAGTTAAATGTAAAAATGATGTCTCCACACAGATGGTTAATCGTCAGATGTATAGTAACTATGGTAACAAGGAAATGATAGCATGAGGCATGTGATGAGCATTGTCACTTGATCAAGGGAGATAGTGTTCTAGTCAATAAGTTTTTGTATGCATGTACATGTACAGTGGTCCCTGTCTTGAGAGGCCACCCCAAGGGCAGGCCTAAATGTGGCCTCTAAAGACAGGTGGCCTGTCATTAGAGGTAGTATATAAGATAGCAACAAGGACCTGCCAAAAGTGGTCTTTCAAGTTAGATGGTCTCTCATTGGAGTGGCCTCTCAAGATGGGAACCACTGTACATTTACCTGGATTAGAAATGATTACATTGTAAAATTTCAATTAAATGAGCTTTGATAAGTGGACAAAATGGTAGATGTAAAATCTGGGTATTGTCCTGATTGGCAAGTCATGATGCAGGTGTATATGTAATGATATTACAGCTACAGCATGATTTACCAAGCTACAGCTGTTAGTACAACTGTGCTCATCCCATCTACAGTTGTTGTCATGATATGATACACCTGTAGTCATACTGCAGGTGAAGTCATGCTATACCTGTAGTCATGCTATACCTATAGTCATACCTGTAGTCATGCTATACCTGTAGTCATGCTATACCTATAGTCATGCTATACCCATAGTCATGCTATACCCGTAGTCATGCTATATCTGTAGTCATGCTATATCTGTAGTCATGCTATACCTGTAGTCATGCTATACCTATAGTCATGCTATACCTGTAGTCATGCTGTACCTGTAGTCATGCTGTACCTGTAGTCATGCTATACCTGTAGTCATACTACAGGTGAAGTCATGCTATACCCGTAGTCATGCTATACCTGTAGTCATGCTATACCTGTTGTCATGCTGTAGTAGTCATACTTCAGCTGTAGTCTGTGGCATACTGCAGTCATACAACAGTTCTCAGAATCATGCCATACCCGTGGGCATGCCACAGCTGTAGTCATGGTGTACCTATATAGTCATACTACAGCTGTAGTCATGGTGTACCTATATAGTCATACTACAGCTGTAGTCATGGTGTACCTATAGTCATTCTACAGCTGTGGTCATGGTGTACCTATATAGTCATACTACAGCTGTGGTCATGGTGTACCTATAGTCATACTACAACTGTAGTCATGGTGTACCTATAGTCATACTACAGCTGTAGTCATGGTGTACCTATATAGTCATACTACAGCTGTGGTCATGGTGTACCTATAGTCATACTACAGCTGTAGTCATGGTGTACCTATATAGTCATACTACAGCTGTGGTCATGGTGTAGCTATAGGCATACTACAGCTATAGTCATGGTGTACCTATATAGTCATACTACAGCTGTAGTCATGGTGTACCTATAGTCATACTACAGCTGTAGTCATGGTGTACCTATATAGTCATACTACAGCTGTGGTCATGGTGTAGCTATAGGCATACTACAGCTGTAGTCATGGTGTACCTATAGTCATTCTACAGCTGTAGTCATGGTGTACCTATATAGTCATACTACAGCTGTAGTCATGGTGTAGCTATATAGTCATACTACAGCTGTGGTCATGGTGTAGCTATAGTCATTCTACAGCTGTAGTCATGGTGTACCTATATAGTCATACTACAGCTGTGGTCATGGTGTACCTATATAGTCATACTACAGCTGTGGTCATGGTGTATCTATAGTCATACTACAGCTGTGGTCATGGTGTACCTATATAGTCATACTACAGCTGTGGTCATGGTGTAGCTATAGGCATACTACAGCTGTAGTCATGGTGTACTTATATAGTCATACTACAGCTGTAGTCATGGTGTACCTATAGTCATACTACAGCTGTAGTCATGGTGTACCTATAGTCATACTACAACTGTGGTCATGGTGTACCTATATAGTCATACTCCAGCTGTAGTCATGGTGTACCTATAGTCATACTACAGCTGTAGTCATGGTGTAGCTATAGGCATACTACAGCTGTGGTCATGGTGTACCTATATAGTCATACTCCAGCTGTAGTCATGGTGTACCTATAGTCATACTACAGCTGTAGTCATGGTGTACCTATATAGGCATACTACAGCTGTGGTCATGGTGTACCTATATAGTCATACTACAGCTGTGGTCATGGTGTACCTATATAGTCATACTACAACTGTGGTCATGGTGTAGCTATAGGCATACTACAGCTGTAGTCATGGTGTACTTATATAGTCATACTACAGCTGTAGTCATGGTGTACCTATAGTCATACTCCAGCTGTAGTCATGGTGTACCTATAGTCATACTACAACTGTGGTCATGGTGTACCTATATAGTCATACTCCAGCTGTAGTCATGGTGTACCTATAGTCATACTACAGCTGTAGTCATGGTGTAGCTATAGGCATACTACAGCTGTAGTCATGGTGTACCTATAGTCATTCTACAACTGTGGTCATGGTGTAGCTATAGGCATACTACAGCTGTAGTCATGGTGTACCTATAGTCATACTACAACTGTCATGGTGTAGCTATAGGTATACTACAACTGTGGTCATGGTGTAGCTATAGGCATACTCCAGCTGTAGTCATGGTGTACCTATAGTCATACTCCAGCTGTAGTCATGGTGTACCTATAGTCATACTACAACTGTGGTCATGGTGTAGCTATAGGCATACTACAGCTGTAGTCATGGTGTACCTATAGTCATACTCCAGCTGTAGTCATGGTGTACCTATAGTCATACTACAACCGTGGTCATGGTGTAGCTATAGGTATACTACAATTGTGGTCATGGTGTAGCTATAGTCATACTACAACTGTAGTCATGGTGTAGCTATAGGCATACTACAGCTGTAGTCAAGGTGTACCTATAGTCATACTCCAGCTGTAGTCATGGTGTACCTATAGTCATACTACAACCGTGGTCATGGTGTAGCTATAGGTATACTACAATTGTGGTCATGGTGTACCTATAGTCATACTACAACTGTAGTCATGGTGTAGCTATAGGCATACTACAGCTGTAGTCAAGGTGTACCTATAGTCATACTACAACTGTGGTCATGGTGTAGCTATAGGCATACTACAGCTGTAGTCATGGTGTACCTATAGTCATACTCCAGCTGTAGTCATGGTGTACCTATAGTCATACTACAACTGTGGTCATGGTGTAGCTATAGGTATACTACAATTGTGGTCATGGTGTAGCTATAGTCATACTACAGCTGTGGTCATGGTGTACCTATAGTCATACTACAACTGTAGTCATGGTGTACCTATATAGTCATACTACAGCTGTGGTCATGGTGTATCTATAGTCATACTACAACTGTAGTCATGGTGTACCTATAGTCATACTACAGCTGTGGTCATGGTGTACCTATAGTCATACTACATCTGTGGTCATGGTGTAGCTATAGTCATACTACAACTGTGGTCATGGTGTACCTATATAGTCACACTCCAGCTGCAGTCATGGTGTACCTATAGTCATACTACAGCTGTAGTCATGGTGTAGCTATAGGCATACTACAGCTGTGGTCATGGTGTACCTATATAGTCATACTACAGCTGTAGTCATGGTGTAACTATAGTCATACTACAACTGTGGTCATGGTGTAGCTATAGGCATACCACAGCTGTAGTCATGGTGTACGTATAGTCATACTACAGCTGTAGTCATGGTGTACCTATAGTCATACTACAACTGTGGTCATGGTGTAGCTATAGGCATACTACAGCTGTAGTCATGGTGTACCTATAGTCATACTACAACTGTGGTCATGGTGTAGCTATAGGTATACTACAACTGTGGTCATGGTGTAGCTATAGGCATACTCCAGCTGTAGTCATGGTGTACCTATAGTCATACTACAGCTGTAGTCATGGTGTACCTATATAGTCATACTACAACTTTGGTCATGGTGTAGCTATAGGTATACTACAATTGTGGTCATGGTGTAGCTATAGTCATACTACAGCTGTGGTCATGGTGTAGCTATAGGTATACTACAACTGTAGTCATGGTGTACCTATATAGTCATACTACAGCTGTAGTCATGGTGTACCTATATAGTCATACTACAGCTGTGGTCATGGTGTACCTATAGTCATACTACAACTGTGGTCATGGTGTAGCTATAGGTATACTACAATTGTGGTCATGGTGTAGCTATAGCCATACTACAGCTGTAGTCATGGTGTACCTATAGTCATACTACAACTGTAGTCATGGTGTACCTATATAGTCATACTACAGCTGTAGTCATGGTGTACCTATATAGTCATACTACAGCTGTGGTCATGGTGTAGCTATAGTCATACTACAGCTGTGGTCATGGTGTACCTATAGTCATACTACAACTGTGGTCATGGTGTAGCTATAGGTATACTACAATTGTGGTCATGGTGTAGCTATAGCCATACTACAGCTGTAGTCATGGTGTACCTATAGTCATACTACAACTGTAGTCATGGTGTACCTATATAGTCATACTACAGCTGTAGTCATGGTGTACCTATATAGTCATACTACAGCTGTGGTCATGGTGTAGCTATAGTCATACTACAGCTGTGGTTATGGTGTACCTATAGTCATTCTACAGCTGTAGTCATGGTGTAGCTATAGTCATACTACAGCTGTAGTCATGGTGTACCTATAGTCATTCTTCAGCTGTAGTCATGGTGTAGCTATAGTCATACTACATCTGTGGTCATGGTGTAGCTATAGTCATACTACAGCTGTAGTCATGGTGTAGCTATAGTCATACTACAGCTGTGGTCATGGTGTAGCTATAGTCATACTACAGCTGTAGTCATGGTGTACCTATAGTCATACTACAGCTGTGGTCATGGTGTAGCTATAGGTATACTACAACTGTGGTCATGGTGTAGCTATATAGTCATACTACAGCTGTGGTCATGGTGTAGCTATAGGTATACTACAACTGTGGTCATGGTGTAGCTATAGTCATACTACAACTGTGGTCATGGTGTAGCTATAGGCATACTACAACTGTGGTCATCGTGTACCTATAGGCATACTACAGCTGTGGTCATGGTGTAGCTCTAGGCATACTACAGTTGTGGTCATGGTGTAGCTATAGGCATACTACAGCTGTGGTCATGGTGTAGCTATAGGCATACTACAGCTGTGGTCATGGTGTACCTATAGTCATTCTACAGCTGTAGTCATGGTGTACCTATAGTCATACTACAGCTGTAGTCATGGTATAGCTGTAGTCACACTACAGCTGTGGTCATGGTGTAGCTATAGGCATACTACAGCTGTGGTCATGGTGTTGCTATAGGCATACTACAGCTGTGGTCATGGTGTAGCTATAGGCATACTACAGCTGTGGTCATGCTGTACCTTTAGTCATGCTTCAGTGGAAGTCGTACTTCAACTGTAATATATAACGTACTACACCTGTTACTCTCATGATACTACAGTTGTTACTGTTGTCCTGCTATAGCTGTAGTAATGTCACAGTTGGAGTCATGGTATAGCTATAGCCATGCTGTCGCTAAAGTCATGTTACAGGTTCATTCATGCTATAGATGTAGCTGTGTTCATGCCACTGTTGAAGTTGTGGTACAGCTGTAATCATGTTACTGCATGAGTCATGGTACAGCTGTAGTCAAGATACAAGATACAAATCTTTATTTCAAGTCGGTACGTTGATTGAAAATTACAGAATATTAGCCAGAGGCTGTTACAACTGACCGTAAAAAATTAGCCCAGGCTAAAGTTAATGTACACATAAAATAAAACAGATTGTATGTAAAATATATTATCACAGAATAAGCACTAAAAAATATTCAGAGTAGGTAGTTTCCAGCCATCCAGCTGTTTAGATGGCAGTGAAACAATTGACATGCAGAATTATTACAAGTGTTGTCAAAATTCCAAGTTAATATCAATTTTTTTTTAATTCTGAGAGGATGACAGCACTTTTTATATCATTAGGGATTCTGTTCCAAATTTTGACGCCAAGATGTCTCAGAGAATTTTTCCAAAAGTGACTTCATTGAAATTCTTATTAGACTGAAGTTGTAAACACATATTCTGAGTGTAGTCTGGACTGTAGCTGCCTAGGACCTTATATGCTTCTGTGGCCAGGGAGCGTAGTCTCCCCATAGATAAAAGTGGGCAGTCCTGCCCTGGTAAAAATTGTGCAGTAGTCACTAGAACGATTGTTAATAACAAAACGAAGACCTCGTTCCTGTAAGTTTTCATATTACAGCTAATCATGTTACAGGTGAAGTCATGTTACAGCTGTAATCATGTTACAGCTGCTGGTCATGTTACAGATGTGGTCATGTTACTGCCAAAGTCATGTTACAGCTGCAATCATGTTATAGGTGCAATCATGTTACAACTGTAGTCATATTACAGCTGTGGTCGTGTATACAGCTATGGTGATGTTACAGCTGTGGTCATGATTTAGCTGTAGTCATGTTACAACTGTAGTCATATTACAGGTGAAATCATGCTACTGCCAAAGTCATGCTACAGGTGATGCCATGCTACTGCCAGAGTCATGTTACAGCTGTGATCATGCTACTGCCAGTCATGTTACAGCTGTGATCATGCTACTGCCAGTCATGTTGCAGCTGTGATCATGCTACTGCCAGTCATGTTGCAGCTGTGATCATGCTACTGCCAGAGTCATGTTACAGCTGTAATCATGCTACTGCCAATGTCATGTTAAAGCTGTGATCATGCTTCTGCCAGAGTCTTGTTGCAGCAGTGATCATGCTACTGCCAGAGTCATGTTACAGCTGTGATCATGCTACTGCCAGAGTCATGTTACAGCTGTGATCATGCTTCTGCCAGAGTCTTGTTGCAGCAGTGATCATGCTACTGCCAGAGTCATGTTACAGCTGTGATCATGCTACTGCCAGAGTCTTGTTGCAGCTGTGATCATGCTACTGCCAGAGTCATGTTGCAGCTGTAGTCAAGCTACAGCTGTAGTCATGCTATTGCCAAAGTCATGTTACAGCTGTAGTGATGCTACTACCAAATTGATGTTACAGCTGTGGTCATGTTATAGCTGGTGTCATGTTACAGATGAAGTCATGCTGCAGCCAAAGTCATGTTACAACTGTAGTCATGTTACAGCTGTGGTCGTGTTACAGCTGTAGTCAAGCTACTGCCAAAGTCATGCTACAGCTGTAGTCATGCCATATATGTAGCTGGAGTCATGCCACTGCTGTTAGAGGCTTGCTGCAGCTGCACCATGGCCCACCAGGCAACGCAAAAACTACTGATCAATGTCTGGGCTCTCCGGGCTCTGTCAAGCTTCATGTAAAGTGAAATATATTATACAGACTTTTTACAATATTGAATTTTTATTGACTTATTTTTTTTTTTTTTTTTTGCAGGTTGCGCCACATTTTTGAGATGTTATTCACCAAGACAAGAGGAATGGAATATGCCAAGGATGACCTAAAAAAATTCATGAGACAAATTTTGACTGAGGGGATGTGAAGTTTTGCATTCATGTACCATGGCATGAAGAAGACTCTTTGCTGTAAAAACTCTTACTGAATGGTCACATGAGCAGAGCCAAGGATTGATAGGCCACAAATTTACATTTATGCAAAAATTCCTATGCAAAGAGATGTCAACCGGAGATTTTTCTTATTTGTAACTTCAGAAATACTACAACATTTTGCGGATTGTTGCAAATTACATTTCAAATATTATATAGAAGTTTGAAATGCAGTACGGTTTAGAAGTACAGTTAAAAAAGTCACACTGAAGTAAAACTCAAGGGAAAAATCATATATTAAAATTTAAATGGTATGAATTGTTTCCATTGAAACCAATTGAATGAGAAAAACACCAGATATTTATTAAACTGCATTCATGCAAGTAGGAAGATCAAAACCATGTGTTATTATCCACTTGATGCAAATAGGGCCTTAATTTGCATTTCACCCAAAAGCGAGGAACCCAGACAGGATGGATCAATATTGTACGTAAGAGGGACTAAATAACATTGACCAAGTTTGCGTGGTAATGTCCTTGTTTGATTAGCCATTTATTAAGTTTTCAAGGGCACGTTTCTGCACACCGCCGCAGAATTTGTGCACACAGTAACAGCAAAGAGGGATGTGATCAGTGTGCAAAATAAACATGTACAGTTTATGAATGGACTTCATAATGCTGCATTCAGAAGCCTGCCTTTTTTTCTGTGTGAGTGCAGGCATCTGATGTGCATGTCAGCGGAGAAAAACGTAGAGTGGCAGGTGTACTTCATCCATCTCTGGGCTTGTCAGTTGACTTGGCAACAGGTGTGACTTCAGTCGTCAGTGGAGCTGAATGACAATCTCACCTCCTGTATACACAGCCCACTTTGGGGGAGCAGGTGGGATTGGTATTAAGCACCTGGTCACAAAAATATAAAATATACAGGAGCCCTATATTAGCTCTTTTTCCTTTCTGACACTTCACAGTACAGTTTGGGCTGCCTTTTACATCTAAAGTTAAAACAACACAAAAAGTAGCAGGACTTTCATTTGTATCTAAACGTCAAATTTTAATGGGCTAGTTCAGAGTCTTACGTTATTCAAAATACTATTCACCCTGGATGTTCAAAGACAACTCATGAAACTACTTATTTTTGCATGGATAGAGAAGATAAGCCAAGATTTTGCCTTTGGGACAGTGGTAAAGTCCAGCACATCATAACTTGTTGGACTTTCCTGCTTTTAAGTTAATATGTAGAAGTAATGAGCTCATGAAGATAAACCTGCAGATATGAGTGCATACAAATTTGTGATAGGCATCATAGTCATCTGTGTATTGAGTTGGTATCCTACTCGTAGTGGGCAACTGGGACGAAATTTGGTGAAGATACAGCAACAGAAACCAATGTCACAAGAATTTTATTCCTGGAAAGTCAACTCTTGTTTAAAAGTTCGGACATTATTGAGGAAAAAGGCAATAGCTGTGAAAAAATTGGACATGTTAGTCTCAAAAATTGAGTCTACAAAAATGACTTTCCACGAACGGCAGTTCCAAGTTCGGACATTCCGTGTGTTTCAACAAGAACTGAACGAAGCAGAACAGTTGATTTTCCAGTCGCTGTCATGGTTGAGTGATTCTTTAAAGGGCAACTACAAGGATATATTAAACATGAAAGAGAGCAGTAAGACAAGGCTGGGAGCTTTACGAGATGCTACTCTAAAAGAGGAACAGGAATACAACGAAATTCTCAAGGCTGAACGACTACAGGAGGCGCAGAAGGTAGGTGTAACAGCTTCTTGTGGTTCACGTTCCGTCATTTTGTAGCGTGGCGTATGTCAGCATTGAAATTCAGGGAATTGAGAGATGAAATGAAGTACATCATGGTCTCAGCTTGGTTAAACGTTGTGCAAGTCTTGTTGTCCATACTTCAAAGGCCAACTACAGTTGTTCCACTGTGGAACAATTTACCCACTAAAGTCCGTAACTCGGAAGACCTTGCAGAATTCAAGAAAAACCTAAATCAGGGAACTGAATGTGTCAGTAAACTGTTTTACAGGGGCGAGAGACGACTTGCTGTGTTCCATATGCATCTGTGCATGGGATGCAGCAGTTTGAAATCTGATTTCTTCAAAAAGGGTCTTGCAGATTCTCCCAGGTGTGCCTGCGGTAACGTTAATGAAGATGTATTCCACTACTTTTGTGAATGTCGTTTTTACGTCAATCAACGAAACACAATACACAGCAAAATTATTCCTTTTGCACCCTTCACTACTCAAACTTTACTTTTTGGCTCCAAAAGGTGTACTGTACAACAAAATGAAATAATCTCCGACGCTGTACATAACTATATCAAACAACAGGCAGACTGGGAGCAGTCACATATAAATGAGATAAAAAAAGAGATTCGTATTGGTTGAATTTTTTTAGTAAGCCAAACAGATCACATAAGACAGAAAAGAGTTACTGAAAGTTCTTTCTTCAGTGACGTACCTTAGAAACGCAATGTTGAAAGTTAACGAAATGGAGTCGAAACGGCTGCTGCAAGCACGCTAAACCAAGTAGGTTTTTGACAAAAACATAGGATTTAACACTCTATGGGAGAAAAACAATTCCACATGGCCATGTCATGGGGTATGGATTTAGACAGCACTCATTTCAAACCATTCACTGCTCACCAAAGACTCGCAGTGAACGGTTTTAAAACTCATGCTGTCTAAATCCATTCCCCATGACATGGCCTTGTGGAATTCTATGTTTGTCCACTTGAGGGTGTCATTTTTAATGTGAAATACCTGGTACATTATTAAAGTTTAAATAGATAAAGTACAGAGTCCTTTTCCTGAGTTAGAAGAGATGTCGCCAACATGGTGTGGGTCTGATATGAAGCACAGCACCTCCAAATGACACGATAATTGCACATAAATGCACCCAGTGATCAGTAAGTGTTATTAATTATGTACATTATAGGCCCTGTTACAGTGATGAAGGCATCAAGTTCACTCAACGTTTTGTGCACTCCACACCAGTGGAGTGGATCAAGTAATGGAGTTTAGTCTGCGATGCTAGGAAACAATACAAAGATACTTCATAATCATAATCATAATGAACTGTATAGATATCTGGATCAGTGTGACTTAGTTATTCGGTCAGCTGAGCTTACAGGGTGGGTGGTGTTCTATCATCTGTCCATCATCCATCTGTTCACATTCCACATTTTCGACTTCTTTTCACATGCCAGACTCTCCCCAAACTTGGTGGGGATGTACCTTAGGTGGGTCTGTACTACATTTATTCAAATGGTCATTGTCCAGTTGTTTTTGGATTTTTTTTTTGAAATTTTTTGGTTCGTTATTTGGCAAAATCTTTAAAAAATCAACTTCAAAACCACAAAGCCAATTGCTTGGAAATTGCATATGGACAATTCTGTGGATCCCTAAACCTTAATTTGTTTACCAGGTACTACTGTAATTTCTTTTTCTATTTTTTTTTTTTTCTAAAGAATTATTATATGATAAAGATAATTTTGACTTCTTCTTCGAAAGAATGGCATAGACTCTTTTGAAACGTGGTGGAAATGTAGCTTGTGGAAGGTCCAAGGAAACTTGTTGGCTAGGTGATGATATAATTCATCTCTGGGGGGTTTTTTTTACGAATTGTTCAGTTAGGATACAGTTAATGCATACATTCCTATTGATTACAATTTCTACTTCTCCAAAACTGTCAACCAGATTCACTTCAAACTAAGTGGGAATGGACCTCAGGTGGATCTTTACAATTTTTTTCTTCATTTTGGGGAAAAACTAAAAAACCATCTCCAAAAACACAAAGCCAGTTGTTCCAAAATTGCCTGGACACTTTTGTAGACATCGAGACATTGATTTGTTCAACGGGTGGCGCTGTGATTTTTTTTTCATTTTTTGAAGATTTTTTTTGTGTGTTTTCACTTTTCTTGACTTCTCCCAAACAGTAAAACTTATAGGGAATGTATGTGGACTTGATCTCCACTAAATTTGTTCACTACATGGTGGTGCCGTCAATTTCTGATTTTTTAATAAATTATCAAAATTCAGAAAAATCAGGTCATGTTCATGTTAGCCATGGTAATGATGGTCTGAAACTTAGGTGACCTTGATGTCATTCTGAAGTTCACAGGACCACTTCAGTCTATACATGTAAGGTCAGCTGAGGACAGGACTGTCACAGTCCTCGTGTCTATCATTGTGACTAAAATGACCTCTTTACTGAATTATTCACATCCTGAAACCCTTAGCGTGTTCTGTTTGTAACCATGGTGTCTCAAACATGCCATTAGAGGTTTGTTTCAAACTGGATGCAAAAGTGCCCAGTAAATGTGAAATGAATGGTGAATTTTCTGGTTTGAACAGTGTGTTACAGTGCTGATTTAAGATTGAGTCAACAGCTTTCCTGGATATTAAGATATCTGGTTTCAATGTGACATCAATCAGTATGACAAACAAAATAAATCACAAAAGCAGAGACAACCTAAAATTGCACACATGGTGACATTTCACCACCCATGTTTCTGTTGGGGAATTGCATGCATGGTGACATTTTACCATCCGTGTTTCTATCAGGGAATTGCTTACTGGTTTGCCAATAAATAATTAGGGTTCCAGACAGTTCCAATTCAGGTCAGTAGAATTATAAGATTTTTTTTTTCCATTTCACCTAATCCATGGAAATAAGACTTTCAGCTCTGCTGACCTTTGGTCAAAGAGCTCACGTGATCTCTCTTGCCTGTAAATCTGTCTGTAAACTTTTGCTTGTGAGCGTGATACGGTCCAAAGTTTTCAAGATAACTGTATATAACTTTCAGGACTTATCAAGTGTATGAAAGTGTAGATCAAGTTCTATACTCTAGCATCCTTAACATTTCAAAGATCTTCATGAAATTTAGGGGGATTGTGGAAGAGGTTAAATTCTCTTGTTGCATGTGATACTAGTGGCGCCACCTATAATTTCATAGAAACCATGAGCCAGACATATGTTGAAAGGTATAAAATTCCTTGTATCCAAAAATAACTGAATTAGACATTCCAAATATATAAAATACATAGATCATAGTCAGTGCTAATAAGTTATGTAATATCAGTGACCTTGCCATATTTTGTTTAGCTGCCAGACCTGTAAAGTTGAAAGAGGTGATTTTGTCATGACAAGGTGTACCTTTGATATCAATGGCAAAGAGAATTGGCCTCCAGATCAAAATTGCACATGAGTACATTGTACATATAAAACTCTACTTGGGACCTACTTTTTGGGTTACCATCACCCAATGATTGTGTGACCTTGACATGTTTTTCAAGGTCAGAAAGCACTTAAGAAAAAGACATGTAATTCAATATCTTGATACAGAATAAGGCAGATGATACCGAATGTACCACAAAAATGTGTTTCATGTGGAAGTTTGATATTGCATAATATGGATGATGTTGATTTATTTCGCAAGGTCATGGACGGAATGTTTCTCAGGAAATCACTTTTTGGTGATCAATGGTCAGCAGATTATATGTCAGCAGAGCATTAGGCCCATGGACCTCATGTTAGGGTCTGGAACGAGGAGCAACTAACTCTTGATATATCAATTAGAACAAACTATTTGCCAATTTGGCACAAATGACATAACTGTATACATGGTATAAGAATAATAATTATGTATTCCCAATTCTAAAGGGCATGGCCGTTTAATCTCATCAAGGAGACTGTGTACCTGACTCAACATGATTAGGAGGGGGGGGAATAATTTGGTAGCAGGAAATAAGGTCATACATGTACATATTATACCCTTAAAAAAGTTAGAATATTTCACCAGTGGATAACTTGTAAAAGATAAAAATGATCACGTCTGGCCAATACATGAAATTTAGTGATGGAATTTGATGGGGGGGGGGGGGGCAATGGTATTTTCGTGACTCGTGATCCTATCTTTTTATTTTCTGTGATCTGTGAAACAATGAAATTAATTTTTCGGGATTCGTGATTAAGCCATTGCTCGTGAATTGTGAATATGCATATAAGCTGAATAATTTTTCCTGTGAACTGTGATCAAGACCACCCTTGCCCCCCCTCTTTGAAGTTCTGGCCATCAGTACAGATATTAACTGTGTCTGGTACAGATGTGTTATGGAATAAAAATGTTGCCAATTATGACTCTTTGCTTTGAGTATGTAACAAAGACCATAAATATATCCCCCGCATCCGAAGGATCCGGGGATATATTGGCTTTGTGACCGTTCGCCCGCCCTCTTTCTGTCTGTCTCTCTCTCTGTCCATTGGGACGACATTACCATGATAACTGAAAAAAAATATTGCATGTAGCTCTGCCAAATTTTATTTAGTGATGCACCTTATGATGAAGCAGGTCAAGTTCGAAAACTAGCTTCCTGTGATCATTGATTAATTAGTTAATTAACAAAAGATTGTTAGGCTACCCCCAGACAATGTTACAGTGATAACTTAAAAAGTATTGCATGTAGCTCTGCCAAATTTTGGCTAGTGATGCACCTTATGATGAAGCAGGTCAAGTTGAAAAACTTGCTTCCTGTGATCATTTATTAATTAGTTAATTAATCAAAGATCGTTAGGCAACCTTCAGATCTGAACCATTAGGCAACCTCCAGAGGACATTGCCATGATAACTAAAAAAAATATTGCATGTAACTCCACGAAATTTTGGTTAGTGATGCACCTTATGATGAAGCAGATCAAGTATGAAAACTAGTGATAATTAATTAATAAGTTAATTAACAAAACATCGTTAGGCAATATTCAAGTCCAAATGGCGATATCTTTGTACCTGTGACCCATATTCGTTTCAAATTTGGTTCAGGTACCCTAGGGATTTTTCTAAGGTGGTCAGTCTGTCCATCTGACTGACCATCTGTCTGTTCGTCCCCCTGGTCAAAATAACAGATTTTTGTCTTTTTCTCTCAAATGATCAGGTTGTCTTCAAAATTTGCAGTAGAGATTCAGTAACATGGGAAAGATAGCACTAATATTGTGACAAAAGTTGGCTCTTAAAGATGATTTCTCAATTGGGAGACAGTGCACCATGCGGGGGATATATTTGTGTCATGCCGGACAACTATCTCTAGTTTTAAAGGGTTTTCAGTGAATGGTCCTGAAACTTGATGGAAATGTCAGTCATGCTAGAAGGCAAAAAAGCATTGAAATTTTGATTGTGCCACGTGTAGTATTGTAAAAGACAAGTACCAAAATGTGCTGAGATGAGAACACATTTAAATCAATATGCTGAGACATAATAAGGCTTATGATACCAAATGTACCACAGATACAGGCTATGTATCATTTTTCCCTGGCGTGTGTTGGGCACTAAGTGTCTAACACATGCCAGGGAAAGCTGTTGACCTGGAGCATGTCATCATAATAGGTCTCATCCACAATTCTCAGCCATTGTTTTTTTTCATACCGTTAAAATTACATGTACATGTAGTTGAAAACATTAAAGCAGACGATGTTTCACCACTAGGCATTTTTGGCTGGTTTACAGAGGAAAGGGTTAACAAAAGACCCAGGTTTGCTTGTTGTTCTATTAAATTTTGCGTCTAATTCATTAACTCATCCCACCCCAGTAGAAGACTGAGTCAACAGCTTTCCTTGACACGCTCTGGATGCAATGCACCCAGAGCACGCTAAGGAAAGCTGTTGACCATGGGCATATAATTTGGAAGGATCTTCCATGCAAGTTTCATCCAAAATTTTGAAAAATAATCTCTAAATTAGTAAAATACAATTAGCAGACGACATTTAGATATTAGCGGGAAAAAGCGTCATTAGGGTGAAATGAGTTAAAAAGATGATTAGACATGGTTTTATCATGCTTTTCTTCCTAATCAAAAACCAGGGGGCACTTACAAGTGGGTCATTCCATGTCATCTCAGGCAATGGCCCCAGCTCTCCCATCTCAGATTTTCTTCAAACTACACACAAGTGTAAACTAACTATTATAAAGAGGATTTGCAAAATATTAGGCCCTTCTGACCACTGGTTCGTGATTTAGGGCTCCTGGGGAGGGGGAGGGGGAGGGGTCATCAAAACAAAAAACGCCCATAATTTTGTGCTATTTTTAAAGCTCCATGGTAGTAAAAGTATTAAAGCCACATACATTATTTTCTCTGGAATTATCCTTATATATAGAGAGAGTTAAAAATATAGTAAGGTGTGGTAAGAGACAGCTTTCAGTATTTATGGTGGTGTAAATATTGCAACAACAACAACAAAAAAAAAAAAACAAACAGTCGCCATTGAGAATTTTCAGTTTTTAGTCACCTATCTCACCCATTTATGTACTTGCTACAATGCTGAAATGTTGTATATGTAATATTGGACTAGGATACTTGTATTTAGAACAAAGAAATGACTTAATGAATATGCAGATGTGAAAATATTTAGTTCCAAAGTTGTGTTTTTTAATAACAGGGGCCCCCTTTACCAAGGTGTAACTCAGTCCTGACAAACTGCACCATGATCAATCTATGGAATATTGTAGAACAGACATAGGAGCACAACATATCCCAAAATTGTGTTGGTGTCTTTTTTTCCTTCCAATAAAATTACAGCAGTGAATTTGAGTAAAAATAACCCAACCATTGCCATCATTTTGCTACCATAAGCTCCACCTACACCCACCCACCCCCGTATTTCACCTGTTCACCAGGAAAATGGTTACAAAGCAAAACAGTGCAGTACAAATTTCAATTTAATTTTACCATATTAGAATAAGGACTGCTGCTCAGAAATTCATTATAGACAAGTATAGTTGAGTAGAATATGTTTCTATATTGTAAATTGTCTTGGCTGAAACCTGTTACAGATGCCAGCTTGTGGAAATTTGCCACTTTAAGGGTTAAATATCAATAAAATGTTTCTAACGAAATGCACATTTTCCTTCAAAATTATTGACAAAACTATGTAAGAAGGAAACAAGTCACCATCATGATTTTTGGATATGTTGTGTATATGACCTTGTTCCACTATATAGCAAAGTTTGATGCTGGGGCTGTGTGTCAAGATTGGGTTATACCCTGGTAAAAGAGTTCCCTGTTAACAAAAAGTACAATTTTATGGCCAAATATTTTTATACTTACATGTTCAATCATTGATTTTTTTGCCCTACATACAAGTACCCAGCATAAATATTCAATATACAACTAATTAGCACTGTAGCCAATCAATAAATGCGTCAAATTAGTAGCTGAAAATCAAAAATTGTCATTTGGGAGTATGTTTTTTGCCATTTTTGTACCACCATTAATATTGGAAATCATCTCATATCTTATCTTATTTTGTGTTTTTTTACTCTTTGAGTATAGCAGAATTACTTCAGAAAAATTTGTAGATGTGGCTTGAATACTTTAGCTGTAATATAGCTTTAAAAATAGCAAAAAAATACAGACATTTTTTTTAAAGATGACCCCTCCCCCTCCCCAGGGGCCATTAAATTTGAATCAGTAGCCACAAGGGCCTAATATTTTGTAAAACATCCTCAGAATGGTTGTTCTACAGATAAGTAAAATTTAATGAAAATCGTAGACGGGTCGAGCTGGGGCTATATCAGAATTTGCCTGATTTAACATGGAATGACCCAAGTTATAATGTGGTGTTTCTTTCAATCCTGGTCACCTGTCATATAGTAATTTTAATAGTAAGCTTCTGTTTCACATTTAAATCTATATTTTTGAACATGCATACAGATAAACATATGAGCATAACAGATAGAAGACTCTCTCCTTGTCTATTTATATAGGATGATGTTATTTTCACTGTACGGCGAGAATAGCGTTGGGTCTATTTTCACCGTGCGGTGAGAATAGCGTTTGGAAGGAGTTTTGTCTATTTTCACCATGCGGTGAGGATAGAGTTTTGTCTATTTTCACCGTACGGTGAGGATAGGGCTTAAATTGGTCTATTTTCACCGTATGGTGATGATGGTACAGTTTGGTATATTTGCACGGTGAGGATAGAGACAGTTCTATTTTCACCTTCTGGAAATTGAAATTAAGAGCCTTTTCGGAAATTCATGAGGGGAAAGGGGTTTCCCGTACTGGCGTACTGGAAGCCCTCTTATTTTACGTACTTCGTACTATCCAAAATTTTGATAGATTTTTATTTTCTGTACTACGTACTGTAGAAAAATAATTACCTGTACCAGCGTACTGACCCTCCCCCCCCTTACCCCCCTTATTCATGGTTATGGCTTGTCACATAGAACTGAGGCAATTAAAATTGGAGCAAAATGCTTACTTTAGGGAGATAGCTAGCTTTATAGTATAGTCAATAGGAAACGGGACCAAAGCAAAGTGCCCAGTTCGGGAGGATGTACTGTAAAGCAATTTCCTTGGCACCGTGACAGCATTAGCCATTTAATGTTTGGCTTTTTAACATCTTCAAATTGATGTAAAAACTTACTTTACCACCAATCAGTATTTCATTTTTGTTGCTGCGTGGTTTTTTTTTTTTTGTTTTTTTTTTGTTTTTGTTTTTTAGCTCAGCTGACTTGTCAGTCAGCTGAACTTATCTTATGGTCCTCCGTCCGTCGTCCATCCGTCCGTCGTCCGTCAACAATTTACATTTTCGACTTCTTCTCCGAAACCGTCAGCCAGATCCACTTCAAACTTGGTGGGGATGTGCCTTGGGTAGGTGTCTACCAAGTTTGTTCAAATGGTCACGGTCCATTGATTTTTGGATTTTTAATGAATTTTTTTGTTCTTTTTGGGGCAAATCTTGAAAAATCTTCTCTGAAACCGCTCACCCAATTACTTTGATATCACACAGAAACACTCCCTGGGACACCCAGTTCTTAATTTGTTCACCAGGTGGCGCTGCAATTTTTTTCTATTTTTTTATGAATTTTTGTGTGTTCTAGCTATTTTCGACTTCTTCTCCAGAACCGTCACTCAGATTAAGCTGAAACATGGTGGATATGTTCCTTGTAGAAGGGTCAAACAAAGTTGTTCACTTTGTGGGAATGCTGCAGATTTCTGATTTTTAACGATTTTTTCAATTCGGGTACTTATCGGTTAATGCAGCTTTCCTATTGATTACTATGGAAGTCAATGAACATTCTAATGCTAATTCACATTTTCGACTTCTTCTCCTAAACCGTCATCCAGATTAACTTCAAACTTGGTGGGGATGTACCTTGGGTGGGTGTCTACAAGGGGGTTTGTTCAAATGGTCATGCTCCAGTGATTTTAAGATTTTTAAAGAATTTTTTTGTTTGCTTTTTGGACAAATCTTAAAAAAATCTTTTTCTCCAAAAGCGCTTACTCAATCGCTCTGATATCACACAGGAAGACACCTAGGGACTCTGTGTTCTTAATTTTTTGACTAGGTGGCGCTGCAATTTTTTACTAATTTTTTATGAATTTTTGTGTGTTCTGGCTATTTTCGATTTCTTCTCCAGAACCGTTGCTCAGATTAAGCTGAAATGTGGTGGATATGTTCCTTGTAGAAGGGTCAAACAAAGTTGTTCACTTTTTTCAATTCGGGTACTTATCGGTTAATGCAGCTTTCCTATTGATTACTATGGAAGTCAATGAGCATTCTAATGCTAATTCACATTTTCGACTTCTTCTCCAAAACCGTCATCCAGATTAACTTCAAACTTGGTGGGGATGTACCTTGGGTGGGTGTCTACAAGGGGGTTTGTTCCAATGGTCATGTTCCAATGAATTTTTTTTTTTTTATGATTTTTTTTTCAAAAATCTTTACAAAAGTTTTAATAGGAAAGTTTTAACATGGGAATTTCTTGTAATGGTTATAACTTAAATACTTTTGGCCAGATTTACTTCAAACTTGGTGGGGATGTGCCTTGGGTGGATCGCTCTATTGATTTTTGGAATTTTTATGAATTTTTTTTGTTTTTTGGCGGCAACCCTTAAAAACTCTTCACCTCTGAAACTGCTCACCCAATTGTTTTGATATCGTTCATAGACACTCCCCAATTTGTTCTCCAGGTGGCACTGCAAATTTTTGTATTTTTTTTTTTTTTGTGTGAATTTTTTATATGGTTTTGTTGTTTTTCACTTGCTCTCAAAACTGTCACTCAGATTAAAGTGAAATGTGATGGATATGTTCTTGTGGAAGGGTCAAACAAAGTTGTTTACTGGGTGGCACTGCTTTAGATTCCTGATTTTTAAGTATTTTCAACTCGGGTACTTATCGATCAATGCAGCTTTCCTCTTGATTACTATGTAAGTCAGTGGGCATTCTAGTGCTAATTCACAGGACAACTGACACAAAATTTACTGCTTACTTGATAACTTGAGATCTGTTTTGAGTAAGTACTGTGATGCTGCACATGTTAATGTTTTTGTATGAAGGTCATGCTCACACAGTACATGAATGACTTTGACCTCGTTTCTGGGGTCACAGTGCAACATACATGAATTTTACTCTTCATTATAACTTGAGAACTACTTGAACCTTGATGTTGCACATGTTAGTGTTCTTTTATAATGGTCAGACTTACTCAGAACATGGGTGACTTTGATCCTTTCCCAAGTTCATAGATCTGCAAGTGTGATGAATGTCAAGATCAGCTGAGCATGGGCTGTTCACACAGCCCTCTTGTTTTTTTCTTGGTTTTTTTTTGTTTTGTTTTGTTTTGTTTTAGTTTTTTTTTTTTGTTTGTTTTTTTTTTTGTTTTTGTTTTTTGTTTTGTTTTGTTTGTTTTTTTGCTTTTTTGTTTGTTTTTTTTATGCGATCCTTAACTAAAGGCATTTGTATTGGAAATGCAAACATGGTGCTGCCAGTTGGCAGAATGATTTGTCCGGGGATTAATGGCACCGAAACAAGTCTTGCGCTGGTTCCCCGCTGATGACCCGATTTTATAAAGGCTAATAATGTCTAAAACTTTCTTCTAAGTTTCAAATTTTATGAATATGATTTGTTCCTTTTATAAATTAATTTGCTAATATGATTTAGAATTATGCAATTTTTCATTGAATGGTACAGAATAGGACTTTGCTCTTAGAATATCAGACTTGATAGTGTTCAAACGGTACATGGGCTCACAGAATTAGGTTTGTTAAGTTTCTCTTTGAATTAAATAATGAGATAGCTCTATATTATTCTTAAGCTCCATTACTTCCATCTGTGGCAATATCAAAATAGTTCGTACTTTGTCTTGTCACCTAAATTTTGGCCTTTTCACATGAAAAATACAGAGTGTTGGCTCTATAAAAGCTGTTAGATAATAATTAAAAGCTGAAATAACACCTCAACAGATCTCATTATAAACCATGCTTAAACTGGGATGTTAGTTAGGCCTTTGTATTATTTCAGCAAATGTTAGTTCCAGTTCTCTTTTTGTGCAATATTATGACACAATGCTTTTCCAAAATATTTTTCCCTGGTTGACTTTTATACCATTGCAGTACAGTAGAAATAGAGCAGCCCCTATTCTTACCATACGACGAATAGACCAAACTCTATCACCACGGTACGGTGAAAATAGACAAAACACTATTCTCACCGTACGGTGAAAATAGACAAAACACTATTCTCACCGTACGGTGAAAATAGACAAAACACTATTTTCACCGTATGGTGAAAATAGACAAAACACTATTCTCACCGTACGGTGAAAATAGACAAAACACTATTTTCACCGTACGGTGAAGATAGACAAAACACTTTTCTCACCGTACAGTGAAAATAGACAAAACACTATTTTCACCGTATGGTGAAAATAGACAAAACACTATTCTCACCATACGGTGAAAATAGACAAAACACTATTTTCACCGTACAGTGAAAATAGACAAAACACTATTCTCACCGTACGGTGAAGATAGACAAAACACTTTTCTCACCGTACAGTGAAAATAGACAAAACACTATTTTCACCGTATGGTGAAAATAGACAAAACACTATTCTCACCATACGGTGAAAATAGACAAAACACTATTTTCACCGTACAGTGAAAATAGACAAAACACTATTCTCACTGTATGGTGAAAATAGTCACTCCGATTTAAATATAGGCAGGTTAGACTTTGTATGCAAACATTTGGGTGAAAAAAGTACAGAAAAAAGAGGCACTTGTAAAAGGGAAAAAAAAGGGGGGGGGGGGGGGGTAAACTTTAACGATTCTTTTTGTGGCCATGATACAAGCTGGTGCTGAACAGAGAAATGTGTACATGCTTTAAGCAACATGAGCTTAGTGTGAGATGAAGTGACACATCTGGACAGTCATATGCAATAGTCATGTTTGACACCTGATATGTTGTTTATGAAATGACTGGCCCATGGTCCATGCTAATTGGCTCTTTTGATCCTCATGAACTTTGTTTGTCATGTATTCAGGGTTACCTAATGTAACAAACATGTCATGTGAGTCCATCTTACATTTTGCTTTCAAGGTGCGGTAGGGGTCAGCCATTTTTGATCAACATTTTCACATTACAGTGGTACCTCTCTTGAGAGACCCCTCTAATGAGAGACCATATATCTTTTTCAGACCGCTCTCTCAGAACACTGCACTATCTTTTCCATGTTGTTGTACCTCTAATGAAAGACCACCTGTTTTGAGAGACCACATTTTGACCCGCCGTAGGGGCGGTCCCTCAAAAGAGGTACCACTGTAGTACATAGAGTATACAGGGGGATGGGGTCAAGATCAATGTACAGTTTTAGCTAATTTGGAAAATGTTGATCAATATTTAGCCAAAAATCAACATTTATAGAGGATCTTTTTGGGGGAGAGGGAGGAGGTCACAAGAAAGAGTACTCTGTGTACACTTTTGAAAATGTCGATAATTTTGGCTGACCCCTTAGTCTCTATGCTCAGCATGGAGGGATAAGAGGTCATAGTTACTACTTTCATGTGTATTCAGTTGGATACACAACCCAATACATATAATTCATGTTGGCTCAAGTTCTGTATTTTCATTGCATTGTATGCTAAAGTAACCTGAATGAAGTGGTTACTGTTAAGACTATGAAATAAAATTAATAGAAGTTAAGCTAATTTTTAAACAGTAGTACACCAATTTTGATGTAAATAGTGGTACATGTATACAAACTTTGTTATGAATAAGAGTACATTAATTTACGTACAAACAGCAGTATAACAATTCTGGTATAAATAATAGTGCACCATTTTTATAAGCAGTAGTACACCATTTTGGTATAAACAGTAGTACGCCAACTATAGTATAAACATTGGTACACCAATTAAGTAGTACACCAATTTTGGTATAAACAGCAGTACATATATTTAGCGTGTTTAGGTACAAACAGTGGTACACTGAAAAACGTAAATTTAGTACACGTATATATAAACTGTAGAATACCAATTTTGGTATAAACAGCAGTACACCAATTTAGATATAAACAGTGGAACACCAATTTAGATATAAACAGTGGAACACCAATTTAGATATAAACAGCAGCAAATGTACACCAATTTAGATATAAATAGTGGAACACCAATTTAGATATAACCAGTGGAACACAAATTTAGATATGAACAGCAGTAAACGTACACCGATTCAGATATAAACAGTGGAACACCAATTTAGATATAAACAGCAGTAAACATAAAACAATTTATATATAAATATTGGAACACCAATTTAGATATAAATAGTGGAACACCAATTTAGATATAAACAGTGGAACACCAATTTAGATATAAACAGTGGAACACCAATTTAGATATAAATAGTGGAACACCAATTTAGATATAAATAGTGGAACACCAATTTAGATATAAATAGTGGAACACCAATTTAGATATAAACAGTGGAACACTAATTTAGGTATAAGCAGCAGTAAACGTACACCAATTTAGATATAAACAGCAGTAAATGTACACCAATTTAGATATAAACAGCAGTAAACGTACACCAATTTAGATATAAACAGCAGTAAACGTACACCAATTTAGATATAAACAGCAGTAAACATACACCAATTTAGATATAAACAGCAGTAAATGTACACCAATTTAGATATAAACAGCAGTAAACATACACCAATTTAGATATAAACAGCAGTAAATGTACACCAATTTAGATATAAACAGTGGAACACCAATTTGGGGATAGGGAGTGGTACATGCAGCCGTGATGGTATAAACAGTGAATCAGCACAAATGCTAGGCATCACTCTTTGGGAGATTTTCCTTTTGTACATGATCATTGCAATAGATTAAAAAAATAAAATGTATGACTTTGGAGCCCAGTGTTAACACACCGTGCTAGTCCATTGGATTCTTAGTGTCCCATCTAATAAAAACTTCCCCATGATGGGTTGCAGGTTTGGGCAAATGATAGAATAAACAGTTGTGAGTTTCTGTTACCATAGTTTCGTATGAAATGAGATATACTTTATTTGTATGGAAAAAGGAAAACTTCATGCTTGTTATTTATTCAGAATACATCAGTATTCAGATACGTTCACCTGTCGCTTCATGTTGTTTCAGACACCTGTAGGCATTTGAAGGTGACCTTCTGCATATTTTTAAGTGTTTTACACATAACAAGCTGCTTCACAAAACTATATATTAATATTGCAGTTCAAGAAACCATTATGTGACCCATTTAAACAGAGAATGACTACTTTACGTGCTAGGCCATCATTAGTAACACCAAATGAATGGTTCAACCAACTTCTACCATCTCAGCCGGCACGATCACCCGCCAAGTCTGTGCTGCTGATAGGCAGATTGTCACTGGCTCAAAATGCCATTTGGCTGAACACAACTGAATTTTGATTAGCAAAGTGGAGTCTGGCCACTTTAATACAGTAAAACCTCCCTATATTGAACACCCTTGGGACCGGAAAAAAGTGTTCGCTATAGTGAGGTGTTCGGCACAGGGAAGTTTGCTTACATTGGAAGTATATACATGTACTTGGGACCGAGAATGGTGTTCACAATAGAGAGGTGTTCGGTATACAGAGAGGTTTTACTGTAGTTCAACCTTGAATGACCATAGCTCTGGTCATGCTATAGGAATCTCATTATACATGTAAATGATTTTTGTCTGAGAGTTCCTTTAGGTGGCAGCACTGGTTCATAGGCTATATCTTCATGAAATTATTTCCTGTTGACAGGCACAGGCCAATAAGGAGTATTCAGGTTGTTTATTCCCCAGGTGTCTCCACCTGCAATTATTATATGGCAACCAGGGTACTTATGAACAGTGGCATCATCCAGGGGAACATGCCCCATTGATGAACAGTGGCGTCATCTAGGACAGGGTTTCCGCCAGAGGGTAAAAAGGGTAAAATAGCATACCCTAAAAAAATTTCAAGGATACTTTTGCTTACCCTTAAATTTTAACAAATTAAGTACAATTTGGGTATATATTACCAAAAATACCACATAATGTCTTTATTTTCAGACTTTTTACTTTAGAATATGATGTATTTGAGTACACTAAAATTCAACTCTGGCAGAAACTTTGTAGGAGAACATTCCTTGTTTATAAGTGTTACAATATTATTACATGTTTTCTCATTGCTTAACCCTAGGAACGTCTGAAACATCAGAACCACTCAAGCATTGAGGGCCTTCTGGATGACATCCTTGTGGATGTGGCAAACTCTGCCGACAAACTTGAGCGAGACCTGGACGATCATGTGTTTGATCATGCATTCAAAGACTCCAGTTTGGTAAGAATAAGAAACCTCTTTTAATTTTGACCCATAAATATTACAGGTTGGTTTTTGAAATTAGACAATAATCAAAACCATCGTAAAAACAAATGTGAAAATAAATTTTTTGTCTTCATTTGTCATGGTTGGAAAAGTTAATGTGGCACTGATGGCCAACGTATGTGAAGTTGCAAGAGTTTGACTGGGTGACCAATAATTGTTCTGCTCAGGACCTAGATGTTGATGTGTTGACATGTAACTTTCTTTTCTGATTTGAAACTAGCAGAAACAGTCCAGTATCACTTTTTTTTTAATGCTTTCCCCCTTAAACCGGCCAAAATGTCGTCTGCTTCAGTGTTTTCAGCTAATTTCAAGTCATGAAAAACAATTTTGACTGAAAACTATCGATGAGCCCTATCAAGATCACATGCCCCAGGTCAACAGCTTTCCTTGGCATGGGTTGGGCACTGACCCATGCCAAAGAAAGCTGTTGACTCAGTCTTAATTCAAGGGGTAAAGGGTTAAATCAAGGATGACATGAAGAATGACATGGGTGATCAATTAACTCTTTCAGTGCCAACTGTGACTGAAGTCAAACTACTTGAAATAAAGTGCGCTGATTTATAATAGGGGTGCTACAATCATATTCCTTGTGAAAAGACCTTTCATTTGAGCACCAGCATGTGTGTATATACATAGAAAACAGTGGAACCTCGTAATTCCGAACACCTTTGTACCCCATTGAACTGTTCAGATTAATGAAGCATCTGGATTACTGAATCACTATTAGTCGAAATGAACAATTCTATTCCAGGAGTTGTGCTCAGATTAATGAGACATACGGATTAATGAGGTCCGTATTAACGAGGTTCCACTGTATAACAGTCCAGGTCCACTGCTTTCCTTGGTGCACCTTGGGTACAATGCCCCCAAAGGAAAGGTGTTGACTCAGTCCAAAATGTGGCAGTAAAGAGTTAACCCTTCCCCCCCCCTTGAATTGACACTTGAGTCAACAACTTTCCTTGGCATAAGTGCCCAACTCATGCCAAGGAAAGTTGTTGACCTGGGGCATGTGATCTTCATAGGGCTCATCTCCAATTCTCAGTCAAAATTGCTTTTCATTATTGTTGAAATTAGTTGAAAACACTGAAGCAGACGACATTTGACCACCAGCCGGTTTTGGCCGGTTTGAGGGGGAAAGAGTTAAGCTCTTTGCGCTGCTTGCTCTGGGTACATTGTAGCCAGACTAACCCACAGCCTGCCGCTGACTCAGTCAGACTCCTCCACACAGTCTCAAATGTATAGATTAGTAAGACTTCATCAGAGAGGCCCAGGAGAAATGCAGTTTGTGGCCATGAGAATTCTTTTTTTTTTCTTACGTTCAGAATAACGGAGCAAATATAGAAGCTGTAATTCGACTCGAGAACAACAAGCCGGATGACAATACTGCATCAAATCATACAGCAGCCAGGAAGGACACAAAGGATCTCGGTATCATTAAACTTGTGGATGCACACGATAATCAATTTGTCCTGTCCAAGGGTAAAGACTCCACGGTGCCGCATGAGGATCATCACTTCATCATGGTATGGACAAAATTGTATCATGAAGGGGGTTGTGGGCCCAGTACACTGGTACAGATAACAATTTTGCCCTAGTACAACATACAGAAAAATTAGAATGTTCCAAGATAATGGCATGCAGTACACATTACTGAAAATAAGAGGGCTTACAATATGTTGGAATGGAAAATAAAATGCCCTAGTGTGCCAGTGTGAAAATACCCTTTACCCCCTGTGTCATCATTTTTCCTTGTAACCAAGGACTGACCAATATGAATGCAGATTGAAAAGTTGTAGTAATGTCACAACCTCTGAAAGTCTTACAACCTCCCAAATGCCAAGTGGTCACCGTCAGACAGCATTGTGCCCATGTAATTGTATAATAGAGATTCAGCGATTCATAAATATTTTAATAGAAGAGTGATGAGAGCTGTAAACTCAGGGTTTGTGCTACGATCAGAACACTTTGACTTTCGACTCGTGTTTTGCTGGCAGCTGGTGCAAGGTATAGACACAAGCCCCTCGTTGGCATTATCAATCCCTTATTTTTGCATGTCAGTGAAGTATCTCCACAAAGCTGTACAGTTAGAAGTAGATATATTATCATTTCATGATGTCGGTCAGTCCACCTTTGAAACACATTTGTATACTTAGATAGCGATATTTCTTCAAACTTGAAGGAAGACTTGCCAGACAGATGAACTGAGGTAATGAGTAATGAGGTGTGGAGACCCTCAATTAGCATTTACAAGAAAATACTTTATTTAACAGTTTTTGGAGTTCTGAATAAGAAAGGTCAGAATTAGCTCTGAAGTGTGTATTCGCCCCAATACACAACCGAATACACAAAAATTTGGAAGGCTAGAGCTGTGTATTCCCATTGGTTTTCATGTTAAAGTAACGTTTACTAAACTGGTCACTTTAGTAGCTGTGGTTATATGATTTTTGTGAGGTATTTAGTTGTGCATCTAGATATTTAATACTGTGGGAAATTTGGTGTCTCTATGTGCTGTTGTTTTCAAGTTATTAAGTTGCAAATTACAATGTAAAGTAATAGGAATACATAACCCTAGCCCTCCAGTGACTGCAGTGCCCTCTTTTAGGCAGGGCTAGAACCTTGTGTTCTTGACCTTGCCTATTAAGGACCAACGAACCTTTTGTGTAAAAAAAAAAAAAAAATCAGCAAATAAATTTGAAACAAAAAAGCACAGAAAGCAGCAGTAGTGACATTCTTCTTCTTATCAACAAATATAAAGGTATTCTGAGCCATTCAATGCATCATCATAAAACTTTAGAATATCAGCAAAATTTGTTTGGCGTAGGTTCATAAAGTTACATAGCCTCAGATGGTCAAGGTCACAGAGAGGTCAGAGTTCTGTATCAATTTATACACACTAGCTGTGATGTCAGAATGAGATTAACAAACCAGGGCCAGGTGTAACGCTTTGATTCCCAGAAATCTCATTTTGCCCATAAAAGATATAAGGCATTGAATCATCCAACCATATGAAATAGAGATGTGAAGGAGACATTGTCATTTTAAGTGGAAAACCTGAAAATTGATGATTTTTCGTTCTTTACCTAGGATGTGGTGCTGGTGATGATGCTGTCATTCTTCACTGGCTGGGTCTGTAATGCACTTCACCTGCCCACAATGTTTGGATTCATCATTGCTGGTCTTGTTCTGGGTCCGTCCGGGTTCAATATTCTACGAGTATGTATCTGATTTTAGTCAAAGTACACATTTATGTATGTGCATGTAAGTCTTCTGTGGTGTTGGAGTGAGTATATTTGGTTTCTTTTGCCAGAGATTGGAGACTCGTAGTTGACATTGTTGCAGTCAGTGGGAAGAAAAGTGTGACTTCAGATTGACAGCAGACAAGAAGTGAAGAAGAACCAGTGTTAGGCTGTAATTATGCTTCCAAAATCTCCCTAAGTAGAGTTAGTGATTTCAAGGCATCATATGAAATCAACAAAACTTGTGTATCATGCACCACCAAGGGGTTAATCCAAGATTTGGGGAAAGGGCCCTTTTTGGATAAAAATTGGGAAGAAATTTTGTACGTCTTTGGGAATCCTGCATGATTTTAGATAATTTCAAAGGATTGGAAACAAATTTGGGGCCTTTTCTTCAAATTGCGAAAATAAAAAGGCCTCTGAAATGATAGTAGATTAATCCCTGCCACTGTGCACGCAACACGTATCAGTGCTATAGGCCTGAACGGCTTATGAAGGGCAGTCATTGTAATAAGAAACCACCTGTCTGGAAAGACAACCTTGTCAGGATACATTGCCTGGTTCTTGTCAGCTTATTTTCACCTGCCATCAAAGACCACTAATGGTGAGAGGCCATAATTTAATTATCCGCATAGGTGGTCTTTCAAGACAGGGTTCATTATACAGTGAAACGTCGTTATAATGACATTATGATTCATCGGTTCCTTGGAAAATGTGTCAGATATCTGAATGTCGTGTGAATGAATCAATAGCAAAGGAATAGGACTCTTTGTCTCTCTAAGCTTGTGTCACTAAGTGAATTTGATGGATATCTGAGTGTCGTTATAATGAGGTTTCACTGTACAAGTGATTAGGAAACAGTATGTGTGGTGTACTCTTGGCACAGTGTGCCAAGAATGCATGGAGGAAAGCCGTATCTCACTGCCAAGAGGGTTAACCCTTTCCCCCTTGAATTGAGACTGAGTCAACAGCTTTTCTTGGCATGGGTTGGGCACTCAGCAAATAAGTGCCCAACCCATGCCAAGGAAAGCTGTTGACCTGGGGCATGTGATCTTGATAAGTCTCATGTACATTTCTCAGTCAAATTGTTTTTCATAACTGTTAGTTAATTAGTTGAAAACACTGAAGCAGACGACATTTGACCACCAGCCGGTTTTGGCCGGTTTGAGGGGGAAAGGGTTAACAGTATAGCATTCATGATATACAGTGAAAGCTCATCATAATGAAATCATCTGTTCCCCTAAAAATGTGTCAGATAACTGAATATGTCAGAGAAATGAATCAATTAACAAAGAAAATGAACTTTTTTTCCTTGTGTCATCAAGTGAATATGTTGGAAATTTGAGTATTTCACTGTATTGTCAATATGGCTTCTTGAATGAAGCAAGAAAGCTTGCTTTACATGAAGTGCAGTATTCTTCTTCTTCCAGAATATTGATATTTTGTGGTGAAAAATGTGGGGGGTTTTTTTTATAGATTCATGTATCATTTTGTATTTTTCAGTCCCTGGTTCAGCTGGAGACCTTAGGAGAATTTGGAGTTTTCTTTATCCTGTTTTGTGTTGGTTTAGAATTTTCACCAGAAAAGCTTAAACGGGTAAGTGGGGAAAGAAAGCAGTCTCAAAGATACAGTGGTTTTTTTTCTTTTGCCTGGTCTGCCTCTTCAGACATTTCTTCAATAATAGTTTACACCTTGTCATGTATCATAGCAAACTTAAGTTGAAACAAAAGATCTTATGTAATATTTTTTAGAATAACATTGAGCACAAAGATTGGTATCATTGTAAATATTTGAGGGAAAAATACAAAAAATTATGACTAGAAGGCTATAAATAAAGCTAGTAAGGACATATATATTTGTAATAGGAGACTGTTTTGAATATATTAAAAGAAAAAGAGTACATTTGGTTGTAAAGGTGCCTGTGTTATGGTTAATTTAGGATTTGGGGATGGGAAAATTTGCTTTTTAAAGGTGGGGATATATCCAGATTCAGGAAGATATTTTGATTGTAATGGGTAAATGTCCTTCTTCTTGTGTTAATAGTGGATTGAGAAGGAATATATGGGTATGATTGGCCCCAAATTCAGCCTTGGTTGATACTCGGTGGTCAACATTCAATATTTAACTGGTCTCTAGGTGTTAAAGGTAGCCACAGTGGGAAGTATCTCCATGATGATGCTGATGATTGTCGCTGGAATTCTGGTCGGCATGGCACTGAATGCTGCCCCCAATGAAAGTGGGTTTGTGGCAGCGTGTTTGTCTCTGTCCAGTACACCTCTTATCGTCAAGTTCCTGGCTGCTCAAGCAGAAAAGGAAGATGAACAACGTGAGTGAACACAATCAACTTTAACAATGATGATTCTTTGGTTTCAATTTAATTTGATAAATTTATTACAGTAGTACCTGTTATTTAAGACTGTTGGTCTTTCACACAGTCTGTCACAATGGATAGTCTTTAGAGCAGGTACAGCTATATCCTGAAGCCTTTGTGCCAGCTTATTAATATTTTGCAGGGAGTGGCAGTTCCTGTGATTATATTATCAGGGATAAGTGGAATCTTCACAGGGACAAATGACAATAGAGCATGTTTCCTGCAGGTGGCATTACAGGTAACTTCCCCGTGGTAACCACCTGTTTCAGGTGGAGACACATGGAAGAAAAACAAAACCTGCTTCTTTCATTGGTCAAAAATATCATGTGACACAGGAAGCAGATTACTATATCCGATTTGCCTCATTGAATGTTACTGGTCCCGATTGACTAGTGCAAACGTAACTACAATGTAATAAGCCTTCAATTTAGAACCTTACTTATCGGTACGATATTGCCAAAAACATTTTTGTGGGGGTCTAATTTTTAATCGCTCAGATTCCTGAGTAGTGGCGGGCAGCTTATTAGAGCAGAGGCCTTTTGGGAAACTATATGGTAAGTATATATGTCTTGGCATAAATGCCTTTCATCAGGAGATCCAAAAATACTTGTATCTCCGTGCCATTGTAAATGTATAATTCTTCATACCCCTGTAATTTATGCTGTAGAAGAACAATATAGTGTAAATGTGTAATCATAGTAATGACGTACAGTTATTACATTATCATTATATTTTTATGTAGAAAACAAATAAACTACATGTACATCTACTGAACCTTTTTTGGGAGGGGGGACTTTAGATTTTATTGTCAAATTGTTTTATACATGGAATACCACATCTTTGCATCATAGACTTTCAGTCCTTACTGGAGTTTTTTTTGTGTGTTGCAATTGACACAGAGTCAACAGCTTCCATTCCTTAGCTTAGTAAACTCACAGAAGCTAAGCACAAGTAAACCCACAGAAGCTAAGTACAAGTAAACCCACAGAAGCTAAGCACAAGTAACCCACAGAAGCTAAGTACAAGTAACCCACAGAAGCTAAGTACAAGTAGCCCACAGAAGCTAAGTACAAGTAAACCCACAGAAGCTAAATACAAGTAACCCACAGAAGCTAAGTACAAGTAAACCCACAGAAGCTAAGTACAGGTAAACCCAGGGAAATCATGGCCTCCACATATGGCCAGTAAGAAATAATATGTGAAACATTCAACATTTCCCTCTGTCCCTTACCTTTGCCTATTTGCCTGGGACGCCAAATAATTGTTGCTATAACCACGGGAATCTTTAGTTTCACATGCTGCAATATAAACAAAGGTTTCTGTTTGTGTGTTCCCTCCAAAAATTACAGAAGATTAACACATGTTTCACAGGGTGGCAATTATGATGAAAACACTGTAACACAAGCCTTGATTGGCTTATTTTTGCATGGGACTCAATTGACCAGTCCGGTGATGTGTTGATCGCCAGACCACATGGCCATGCAGCTGTTTATATACTTGTACAGTGGCAGAAAAGATAGTGATAGTGGGCATACTCAGTGCAATACAAGTGGACCTATTGCTTATATGAAATATTAATTTTTTCATTTGAATACGAATTAAGAACACCTTTTATTGTGAGGAACTTGCCAATATTGTATATGGAAATTGACTACCGTGTACCAATAACATTTATGATATAGGTACTCAAACGATGTGTATCCCATTAGAGGCAATGAGAAAGAGGATCCTAAAACCAATGCAACTATTAATCTTTATTAAAGTTTACCTGGGAAAGAGACTCCTACAGTACCAAAAATTATACTGTATTTTTCATTGTAAGTCACCCCATGCAAATAGTTTACTTCTCAATTTGTATTTTCAATATTTTGCCAGTTTGACTCTTAACCGTCATAGCTAGAATCACAGTAAAAAAATGACATATTTTTGCAAATTTGCAGGTGGCAATAAGCAGCAAATTAGGGTAAATGGTTCATCTAGGCCTTTGTCTATGGATTGATGAAAAAATACCATGTTTAGTGTACATGTATCAAATTATATTTGGACTAGTGGATTTTGCATACAGGCAAGTGGATTTTGAAATCTACTTGCCCTGCAGACAATTGATTTTTAGGTGGGGCTCCGTAAGGAGACCCCCTCTCATGTACAATGTACATAGTAGACCTAAAAAGTTCAATATTTGAAAACCAGGAACTATTCCTGTCGTGTTAATAGTCCTGATTTGTGACAAGACTTTATTCTTAACATTTGATATCGGCAAAATAAACAAGACTGATACCTGAAGGGTTTAATAAGAGAAAATACTCTGTCACCACTGGTTACAATTGCTGAAAAAGCCTCGCTGTGAGAATATGTCATCCGGCGAACGCATGTATTCTGGTGCAAACAAGAAACAGATTTTAAAAAGGTGCAAGTTATTTTCTTTCATTTGTGCTCTTAATGGTAACACTGGTATTACTGCTCATTGCTGATGTAAAATGTAGATATTCTTTATCGATCTATGCACATTATCAGGACCTTTCTGTAAAAAGAAGTTCCGTATCTTGCTTGTATTCGTGGGTGAATGTGACCTCAATTCTGTGAACACCGAACTTTTGTCAGCTCAATGAGGCTCTCCGTAGGTTTTTGCATATCCAGACAGTTACCAGTCTGAACACGTCCAAAGATGCATCAGACGGAAAAAATCCATTGAGCATTCGTTACAGTGATCTAAAAAGTCCACGAGAAAATGTAATCAAGTTATCACTTCCCCTTACAAGTCTTGTGCAAGTACGCTGTTTTGGCGCAATAACAATATGTAAGTGCTTTAAAGTTGCATTCCGCGATATTTCATACACGTACCTATCCACGTAATTCATGACTAATCATGCGTCGAAGGACCGTTGTGCCTTTGTTTTGGTCAATAAACATGATATTTTGGCGGGAAGAAAGAGTTTTTACATTCGACCATGCAAGTGTTGTTTATAACGGCATTCGGCCATGCACAACGGTTCTAGGGCAATTCCTCGCTGATGAGAGATATATTTAGAACCAGTTGGCTCTCGCCGGTCACGTGGCGTGCGCTATATTGCGAGAGCAAAGCACAATTGCATGCAGTCTCCACGTGCTTGCAGAGCCGTCTGCGGAGACAAAGTGAAACTGTGAAATACCACTATTTTGTTGGCCGTCAACGAGAATAGAATTTTTCATGTGATTAACTGTGCTTGATCATATTTTAATCATGCATGTTCGTATCGCAAGACTCAATGATAAATGGACGAGTTTGTACGCTCATCGGTGCCTAATGTTGTTTGTTCAAGCCTACGGCCTTCGCATCGTTCGAACTTGAAGTTGAAGACGACGGCATGCAGTCTTACATAATGTTCCGGTGTCAATGACAATGTTTGACACATTTATTGACGCAAAACAGCTAATAAAGCTTTTATATATGGTGTTCATTTTGACGCTAAACTTGTGCATGTTTTTATAAATTCAAGTCGCGATCGTTTGCTATGGACTGTGTTTGTGGTATATATTTTGATAGACATATTTGTTTGCTTTAGATTACATAAGTGTGGAAAACGAGCAAATGAGAACACACATGGTCGCAAACAATAACACATGATTGTCATCTTCACCGTTCACTGCAAATACAGATTCAACTTGGAACATATTGATCTCAAATCTCAGGAAACTAAATTTTTATGCAGTGAAACAAACGTCGTTTCATATTTCAAGATTTGTCTATAATTTGGTATCAGCAGTTCTAGGATGCAGGTACCTCCGTTCCATTGGTTATTAATGTTACAGCAAAGATGGTAGAAAAAGCCCTCCTTCAGGGTCGGTAAGGGGTTTCTCGCACTGGCGTACTGCTTTTTTTTTTTTTTTTTTTTTAATTTATTTACCGTACTGGCGTACTGGAAGCCGTCTTGTTTTACGTACTTCGTACTATCCAAAATTTTGAAAGATTTTTATTTTCCGTACTGCGTACTCTAGAAGAATAATTACCTGTACCAGCGTACCGACCCCCCCCCCCTTCTCCTTGGTTACAGTGAGCAAAAGACTATCTTCATGCTTATCTGCAGAGAGAGAGAGAGAGAGAGAGAGAGAGAGAGAGAGAGAGAGAGAGAGAGAGAGAGAGAGAGAGAGAGAGAGAGAGAGAGAGAGAGTTTTCACCAGGATTCGTCGTGTTTCCTACCAAAAATTTTGTTTTAGGATGTTTGTTTTATTGACGATGCACTGCATTCGTAAGATCTTGTCAATATTATCGTCTGAATAATTTTCCTCGCGCTGTTCCTACCAACTGTACACTATAGTAGATTGTTCCAATGCAACTAAGCAATCATATATTTCGAGTTTGCGTCATGATATGATACATTTGAAATCCTCAGTATTTTTTTTTTTATCGCAAATTACCAAAATAGAAATGCGAGATAAAAAACAAACAAAACAAAACAAATCAAAAACAAAACAAACAAAAAACAAAAACAAAAACAAGAAAAAAAAAACAAAAACAAAACAAAACAAACAAACAACAAAAAAACAAACAACACACACACACACACACACACACACACACACACACACACAAAACCCCACAGCAGATCTAGAAAGGACCAGATGAAATTCTGAATTACTTGACTAAAATGATTTGTTTGGAAAAAATTGTTGATACCTTAAGTTTATGTACATCAACTTTTGTTCTGCATAGGCCTATGACTTACAAGAAAGAACGATAGATAATTCTGTGCTGGAAGCATGTGCAAAAAAATGGGATGTTATTTAGTTGGACTTGTGTGTGCGTGTTTTCGGAGAATGTATACGGTTGCGACCGATAATAGCAGATAGATATGGCTGAAGCAGTGGCCGAAAGAGTGAGAGAATGAGGCTTCTTTGTATAATAAATTTTATGTTTCGAAACGTACAGTTCCTCATCAAATTTTCATGTCGCATGTGCCATTATACCGAACACAGTGTGACACCCGAGGACCCGTTCAGACCGTTGTGCAGTATACCGTTCTGTCAATGGTGACAACGTTCAAAGCTTGTTCTAATCCATTGCAAATGCATTTGGCTAGTGTGGTACACAGCAATGTGAAATTACAAGTACAATCCTTTTTAATTTTTCAAAATAAATTCGTTATATTGTCGTCGAGAAATGTTGGTAAAATTCTCTGTCGGACGAGGCTCTGAACAACGTATTGCAACTTCCCACACAAGTGGCATGCAGACGAATGTCTGAAGAAAGAAACTCACACATTATACCTTGCACAATCTTATAGAAATACAGAACTGATAAAGTCAAGTTCATGAGAAAATTTTATGGTGCCCCTAGGAAAATTGATGACGAATAGAATAACATAAATCTTTGACATCGTAGACAATAACAGCTTGATAAGTAGCGGAGGTCGCGGGCACGTCTTCCTCGCAATATGTGCAGTCAAGAGCTGCCGATGCAGACAAAATTTTATCTCGAAGTTAGCGGGAAACGTAGATAGTATGCCCATTTGTTTGTTGTTTTTTCTCTCTTTGTCTCTGAAGTTGCCGTTGTCTTTACTGATCTTAATTAACGGCACTTTTGTCCCATGAATTTGATTACCTAGCCACTCTCCCCACCCTCCCCCCCCCCCCAAAAAAAAAGAAAAGAAAAAGAAAAGAAAACTTCATCAAGCTGGAGCGGTTATAATATGATAATGATATTCGGATTCAATCTCGATTGATTACAAACACGACTGATCAAGTATCCATGACGACTTGAATATAACGACTTCAAAGAAATGGGCGGCTCCTGTGATCTTTGATTTTTTTTTTTCCGGCACGTGCGACAACTGGGCACTGCTCTGAACATCAGACCTGTTCAGAATCAGAATGAATGTAGCGACATCATCATCACTTGGACGCCCAAGGCTGACCTTGTCCTTCTTTTACAACCCGCTATCGCTCCATATTTTCAACACCGATGGAAACTGTGTGTGTCTGTCTTATTTTGTCACGCGCGGCTGGGGCACGTTTCTTTTCGCTGTGAGTGGCGTAATTTTCTTGGTCGCACAAGCAGACGAAAAGCCGGCTCAGACGGAAAACATAAGATGTACGCATGCGCGAGATCTGTATGTAAATGACCCAAATGACGTTGTCCAGGAATTCTCTACCGCACTCTGTTTGAATATTGAAGTTCCATTGGTGGAACCCGAAGAAGACGTGAGGATTACTCGGTAGTTTCACAAGTAAGTGTGTGTTTTTCATATTTCGTTGTTTTATATTGTGTATTTTACACGAGCAAAGATGTGTTTGTATAAAATTTGACAGGTTCCCTGCCACTAGCGGTGTCATAGCATCAATGTGGTATCCACGTGGTCATTGCCATGTCGACCGTCACATGAACATTAATAAAAAAGTCATTATGGCAATGTCGCTCATCACGAACACATGCTTTTGAATATCAATGCATTGCTCACAAATTAAACTTGATGTGTGTTTTGAAGTCTTATACTGAGTTGTTATTGTATGTCACTTGGTCTGCTTTATTGATTGCGTTCAATTGATTGTGGGATTCTGAGATGAATCAAGATCTAGGTCATGGATCCGAGCGAGAAGTGGATGTTTGTAAACATTGCTATGCTGAGACTGTCGACATTTTCAGTTCACGTTTTGAACGACCTATCACTCAGTGCTGTACTCACTCAACCTTGCGCTCGATAAGGCCACTTTGTTTGATGCTAAAACTATTTTTTCTTCGATTGATATACTGTATAGGGAAACTGTGTGCCAGAACAGTCACGGAGAGATGGGAAAAGTTGTGTTTTAATGGGAGGGAAAATGGCGTCAGTGAAAACTATTATTAAAGCAAAGCAAAACTTATATAATTTAAAAGTTGGTTTGATTCATTTACATGTTGAGCTTTAGATTTGTCACATCGTAATCATTCATAACTTGCCTTTTTTGAACGATCTGAATAGAGGTTGAAATGCATGTATGTATGTATGTATGTATATATATGTATCTATGTATGTATGTATATATATATATATATATATATATATATATATATATATATATGCATATTTTAAGTGTGATTAAAACCCCATCTTCTGCTGGGATTTTGGTGTGATTTTTACCTCAGCTGACTTGTCAGTCAGCTGACGTTTTTTGAGGGTCCATCGTCCATCGTCCGTCCGTCGTCCACAATTCACATTTTCGACTTCTTCTCAAAAACAGTCAGCCAGATTCACTTCAAACTTGGTGGAGATGTGCCTTGGGTGGGTCTCTACTAAGTATGTTCAAATGGTCACGGTCCAGTGATTTTTGGATTTTTAATGAATTTTTTTGTCCATTTTTGGGTAAATCTTAAAAAATCTTCTTCTCCGAAACCACTCACTCAATTGCTTTGATATCACACAGGAACACTCTCTGGGACACTTTGTTCTTAATTTGTTCACCAGGTGGCACTGCAATTTTTTATGAATTTTTGTGTGTTATAGCTATTTTCGACTTCTTCTCCAGAACCATCACTCAGATTAAGCTGAAACTTGGTGGATATGTTCCTTGTAGAAGGGTCAAACAAAGTTGTTCACTATGTGGGAATGCTGCGGATTCCTGATTTTTAAGGATTTTTTCAATTCTGGTACTTGTCGGTCAATGCAGCTTTCCTATTGATTACTATGGAAGTCAATGGGCATTCTAATGCTAATTCATATTTTTGACTTCTTCTCCAAAACCGTCATCCAGATTAACTTCAAACTTGGTGGCAATGTACGTTGGGTGGGTTTCTACCAATTATGTTCACGTGGTCATGCTCCAGTGATTTTTGGATTTTTAGTGATTTTTTTTTTTTTTTTTTTTTAGGACAAATCTTAAAAAATCTTCTTCCCCGAAACTGCTTACCTAAATGCTTTGATGTCACACAGGAAGACATCTAGGGACTCCTTGTTGTTAATTTGTTCACCAGGTGGCGCTGCAGTTTTTTCCAATTTTTTTGTGAATTTTTGTGTGCTATAGTTATTTTCGACTTCTTCTCCAGAACCGTCGCTCAGATTAAGCTTACACTTGGTGGATATGTTCCTAATGGAAGGGCCAAACAAACTTGTTCACTGTGTGGGAATGCTGCGGATTGCTGATTTTTAATGATTTTTTCAAGTCAGCTCCTTTGGGGTAAATGCACCTTTCCTATTGATTACCATGTAAGTCAATGGGCATTCTAATGCTAATTTACATTTTCGAATTCTTATCCAAATCCATCATCCAGATTAACTTCAAACTTGGTGGCAATGTACCTTGGGTGGGTGTCTACCAGGTTTGTTCCAATGGTCATGTTCCAATGAATTTGGATTTTTTTGTGATTTTTTTTCAAAAATCACTACAAAAGTTTTAATAGGAAAACTTAACATAGGAATTTCTTGTAATGGTCGTAACTTTAATAATATTGACCAGATTTACTTCAAACTTGGTGGGGATGTGCCTTGGGTGGATATTTACCAAGTGTGTTCAAATGGTCAAGCTCTATTGATTTTTGGATTTTTGATGAATTTTGTTGTTTGGGGGGGGGGGCAAACCTTCAAAATTCTTCTCTGAAACCACTCACCCAATTGCTTTGATATCGTACATGGACACTCCCGGGAACACCTAGTTCCCAATATGTTCACCAGGTGGCGCTGCAATTTTTTTTAATGAATTTTTTGTATGGATTTGCTATTTTTCACTTGTTCTCAGAACCATCCCTCAGATTAAGCTGAAATGTGATGGATATATTGTTGTGGAAGGGTCAAACAGTTGTTTACTAGGTGGCACTGCTTTGGATTCCTGATTTTTAAGGATTTTCAATTCGGGTACTTATCGTTCAATGCAGCTTTCCTATTGATTACCATGTAAATCAATGGGCATTCTAATGCTAATTCACAGGACAACTGACACGAAATTTACTGTTTACTTGATATCTTGAGATCTGTTTTGGGTTAGCTACACATGTTTACTATTTTGTATGAAGGTCATGCTGAGACAGTACATGAATGACCTTGACCTCGTTTGTGGGATCACAGTGCAACATACATGAATTTTACTCTTCATTATAACTTGAGAATTACTTGAACTTTGATGTTGCACGTGTGGGTGTTCTTCTATGAAGGTCAGACTTACTCAGAACATGGTGTCCTCGATCCTTTCCAAAGTTCATAGAGCTGCAAGTGTGATGAATGTCAAGATCAGCTGAGGCACGGGCTGTTCACACAGACCTCTTGTTTAAGGTCCATCTTCCTGCATACCCTTGGAATGGAAAATGACAACCTGTATGTATCAGATGTACAGGGTGGCCTTTTACAGATCAAGGGTACAAACTAAACCAGAGGAGAAGCACTTCCAGTGATGAGGGGGCTAACAATGCTGTTTCTATTTTGCACCACCTGATTAAAGTGTACTGGAGCTCAAATGAAATAATACAGTGAAAACTCAAAGTGACACTCAGTTATCTGACATATTCATTATAATGACACAAATTTGAAGGGACTGAAGTTGTTGTTCCTTTGTTTTTTGACTCATTAATCTGAAATATTCAGATATCTGACTCATTTTCTTGGAAAAAAATAGTGTCATTCTTACAAGTTTTCATTGTGCCTGCTATGTGTGGACCCTGACAAACATTAAAAATGTAGCAATCAATAAAGCAGACTTAGTGACATACAATAACAACTCAGTATAAGACTTCAAAACACACATCAAGTTTAATTTGCGAGCAATGCGCCGATATTCAAAAGCATGTGCTGATGGTGAATGACATCGCCATAATGTTCATGTGATGGTCAACATGGCAATGACCGCGTAGATACCACATTGATGCTATGACACCGCAAGTGGCAGAGAACCTGTCAAAATTTATACAAACACATCTTCGCTCGTGTAATATGTACAAGGTAAAACAATGAAATATGAAAAACACGCACTCACTTGTGAAACTACTGAGTAATCCTCAGGTATTCTTCTAGTTCCACCTCTTCGCTGGCTTCAGCAACAGGTCTTTTCATACGTGACTGTGGCTGCTTTACATATGTCATAACACATTATGCGTGCGCATAAACGATCTCCAAAATACGCTCACTCCCACCCTAGAAATAAATTTTTGTTTGATCATACACAAACCTACATGTATTGAAATGTTAACAAAATATTCATATTAAGCCCGGTAAATTAAGGTCTTACAGATATTACTATAATAGCCATGATAATTTACTCGCAAATGTACCCAAATTTCATATACATGTATATGTATATTATACATGTAAACATATGTTCATGCCCTAATGAAAACAAAGGAAAAACAACAAAAAGCCCCACCTCCAGGCTTTAAGCCTTGTTTTCAAATCTGGAGCCCTGCATGCTATGTACAACATAATGTGCATTGTTCCATTTCTTCATGGTAGTAGGAATGTTTTATTGACAAATATTGATACACACATTGTTTACCACCTATGATCAAGCACTCGTTTAGGCTGTAAGGTGCTGCCTCCTGGTGATCAGTTGCCCAGACATGTAAATACAAAGATTTCTCTACTTTTTTTAAGAGGATAACTGACCTAGTGACCTACTTTTGTAACATGACACAACTTTATGGTCCTCGTGGACCTTTGTGCTAAGTTTCATCGAAATGTGTGTAATCACAAAAAAGCTTTTGCAGGGACATGAAAAGTAAAGACAGACACGAGATGATAAGATATAGACTGAGGGATGAAAAGTATTGAAGTTGATTGTCCTTTTTTTTTTTTTTTTTTTTTTTGTAGAAGACTTTCTAAGCAGGTGAATTATTCAACAAACTATCTTAAATATCATGGAACATCTTGTTAGCATGCTGGAAACTGCAACCATCAAAACGCAATCACAATTGACCAGTGATTGTGATACCAAGGATCACAACACAGAGAAACTGTAGGGGAAAAAATCAAATCAAATCAGCAGAAACTGACTCGCATTGACTGAAATCCTGGACAAGTCATATTGATCACATGAATCAGTTTTCTCCGTAGACTCACATGTATTGATTGGACCATGTCTGACATACATAAATGGAAAACATAACAGGAATTGATTTTGAAGGTACATGTACAGCGCCACCTGCTGATACAGTCCCCTGGATGTTGTGACTTCCACCAACTTCTATGTGTGCCCATTCCCTGGATTTCTTTGTAATTTGACGCATTATATTACAACCTCCAGTCAAAAACCAATGTGTTTTTTTTTCCTTTGGCCCAAGCCTGATTGCCAGAGACAGGTTCACTGTACATGTACATCCATCATGGTGTTTCTTGAGATTCAACGTGGATTTTGTTTCATCTGTACATTTAGATGCGTCCTTTGGGACACTGTTACAACTATTTTCAATTTGGCAAATTGTTCCTGTCAAAGACAACAGGGGTTCGGTCATACAATTGCCAATGTGTATGAGTCCTTCCTCAGCTACTTGCCAAGGGCTGTCTTTTAACTCTTTTAGTGCCAACTGCAACTTAAGTCAAACTACTGAACGCAAACTGCTCTCTATTACAATAAGGATGCTATATTCATATTCCTTGTGAAGAGACTTTTCATTCAAGTACCAACATGCCTGTAGTTCCATGGAATATAGTGGCCCGGGTCAACAATGGTCCATAGCACACTTTGGCTGCATTACTTTCAATTGAAGGACAGGTTATGATTTTATCTCATTATGTAGTTGGATCTGTTCAAAGACCAAGCGTTCCAGGTAAACGTGGGGTTTCCCATGCTCCATTGATTCAATGATTCATGTTTGGCAGGCCTAGTCATGCAACTTAGGCTTTGACTTATGTTTTGTTAAAGTACTTTGTGTCTAATTTTAATCACATTTAAGTAACATGGCCTACATTTATAAGTAGGCCTATTAACAAAGGAACATCATATTCACTTAAGTCCATAATATGTCAGCTCAGGATGTTTGTATAAAAGATACAAACATGGTGCCGCTAGTTAACAGAATGACTTCCCCAGAGATTAATGGCACTGAAACAAGTCTTGCGCTGGTTCCCTGCTGATGACCCAATTTTATATTCATTGTAAAGGCAAATAAAGCATAAACCTTTCTTTTGCTAATTTTCAAATTTTACGAATATGATTTGTTTCTTTCACAAAGTAAATTGCTGTAGTGATTTAGAACTCTACAGTTTTTCAGTGAGTGGTACGGAATAGGACTTTGCTTTTTGAATATTGGACTTGATAGTGTTCAAGCGGCACTTGGGCTTACAGATTTGGGTATCAGATAGGTTTTAGAGGAACTGTCTCCAAAATAGTAAAAAAATGAAAATTAGTTTAATGGTTGGAACACAAAAATTGGAAAATTTATACATGCAAAAAGAGTATATTTACAGTATCCGTGATACAATGGTCCCACAGGGAATTATATGTACAGTGAAAACTGGTTATACTGGCACCGTCTGTTCCCTAAGAAATGTGTCAGATAACAAAGTATTGCAGATAAATGAATCAAATAACAAAGAAAATAAACTTTTTTTCCCATGAAAATTTTTGTCACTTTATTGAATATTTTGGATATCCGAGTGTCGTTATAATGAGGTTTCACTGTACAAATATCATATGAAATACACAAATCTTGATCCAAGCTTTAAAATGATATCACAAGCTTGTCATATCAATGGGGAAAAGTTGCACATCCTGGGACAGTAGCATGAGGTTTTTGATCATTAATTTGTCTGTCTGGCTCAGGAGCAGGGAGTGGGGAATATGGCACTGTTCTGCTGGGTATTCTGGTGATGCAGGACGTCGTCCTGGGCTTACTCATAGCCCTACTGCCCAACCTGGCTCAGTCCAGCATCAACTTGTACGGGGAGAAGGAGTTGGTCTTTATGTACGTTGTTGTGGCCATGAAGCTCAGTGGAGGTGAGTTTATGATGCAGAACATTGTAAATATGAAGTTCTGTTATGCTAAATTGATGGATTTTTTTCAGAACTTATTGATTAAATTTGATATTTTCTCAATTTTCGTGTCTTTGATAGAAAAATCTACATCAAAATGAGATTTTGTAATGCTTCTCTGACATGGTCAGATATATTTGCCATGTGGCTTATGATTGCTGAAAGCTGAATTCCTTTTGAGCATTCTTTAACATTAATATATTACCATTTTTAATATACCTCTTATTGTCTCGCCAGCGTTAGCTGTTTGCGAGACTAAGCTGTCACTTTCCAGACGGACGGACGGACGGACGTCCGTCAACCAAAAACTTCGGAGTGGCATTATTTCACTAACTAGATCAGATAGGGCTATCATACTTGGGTGGATGATTGATTGTAATCATCACTAGAGATGTGGGCCATCAATGTTACACTTCATTGATTACTTCATGCTTGATTGAGCATTGGAGAAAAACTTCGGAGTGGCATTATTTCACTAACTAGACTACATAGGCCTTTCATATTTGGGTGGATGATTTATTGTAATCATACCCAGAGGAGGGTCATAACTGTCACACTTCACTGATTACTTCATGCTTGATTGAGCATTGGAGAAAAACTTCGAAGTGGCATTATTTCAGTAACTACACTACATAGGCCTTTCATATTTGAGTGGAAGATTTATTGTAATCATCCCTAGAGACGAGGGTCATCACTGTCACACTTCATTGATTACTTCATGCTTGATTGAGCATTGGAGAAAAACTTCGGAGTGGCATTATTTCACTAACTAGACTACATAGGCCTTTCATATTTGGGTGGATGACTTATTGTAGTCATCCCTAGAGATGAGGGTCACCACTGTCACACTTCACTGATTACTTTATGCTTGATTGAGCATTGGAGAAAAACTTCTGAGTGGCATTATTTCACTAACTAGACTAGGAAAGGCTTTCATGCTTGGGTGGATGATTCATTGTAATCATCCCTAGAGATGAGGGTCATCACTGTCACACTTAGAAGCTTCAGAAGCCTGTTGAAATTGGATGACCTCAACTGATTTCAACGACCTAAATGTATTTTCATGGGTGAAATGCAAAACGTGGTGTTACCACTGCAACTTTTGACGAATTCAAGCCAAGTTTACCAAACTTACACCACCTTTGCTTCTTAGGAAAGCTTTAGAAGTCTATTGAAAGTGGGTGGCCTTGATGTATTTTTGACCTACTTTGGAGGTCAGATGCATTGCATCCTCGAATGTACAATGCTATTCATGGTCAAGAGTCAAACCAAGTTCACCAAATTTATACTAGCTTTGCATCTTACAAAACGTCAGAAATCTCTTGAAAGTGGATGACTTTGACCTACTTTTGACTCGACAAATCTTATTTTCCTTGTGTGTCTTGGGTATAGTTGATTGTAGGTCCCTAGTTACTATTTAACATGAATAGCAAAGTACCTATGCTTTATTTTTGGTGTTCTTAAATTTATCTTGAAGTGTCCTTTGAAGGTCAAACTTAGGTAACTGAACATATGAAGTCATGTTGGCCAAGGGGTATTAAGTGCTTTACATGACATCTATCACTACGAAGCTTGAAACTGGCATGTCAAGCTCTGATTTGTATTAAGATGTTATATACTTTATTGGCCATTTTGTTTTTAAAAAAAAAAGTGGTATATTCTGAGTAAATATATTGAGATTTACTTGATACATTCAACATCTACTAAATACCATTATAATGTTTGGTCTTACAATTACATTGCTACTGAATGCTGGCGAGACATTCATGCCCCCTGGGCATGGCTCTGGTATGTAGATGTACCTCTTACCCCTTGAGTTTGGACTGAGTCAATAGCTTTCCATGACATGGGTAAACACACAGCTCATAACATGTAAAGCTGTTGACCTGGGTCGTAATCAAGATAGGTCTCATCTACAATCTCATTCAAACTGTTTTTCATTACTATTGAAATTAGTAAAAAAACATTAAAGCAGACAACATTTGACCACCACCCAGTTTTGGCTTGTTGAACTCATTCCACCCTAATGACCCTTTTTCCCGCCAATACCTAAATGTTGTCTGCTAATTGTATTTTACTAATTTAGGGATTATTTTCAAAATTTTGGATGAAACTTGCATGAAAGATCATTCCAAAGCGCACCAAGGAAAGCTGTTGACTAGGTCTTCTATCAGGGTGGAATGAGTTAAGGGGGAAAGGGTTAAAATTGTTGAAAAGGTGACTGGTGCCAAAGGTTTGCTGGTTCCAGGTCCAGCAGTTCTGTGGTCACGAAACATATAAGCTTGAAAGTGCTGTCTCTGAAAAGACATGAACATTGACAGGAGATAGAGTCTTTGGAAAAGTCAAAGGTCATGACTGTATGAAGAGCTGCACCAAAAGTAAGAGAAGTAAAAAAGAGTATTGGATACTTGCATTGAAAGTCAACTCCAGTGACTTTCCCTGGTGGCAGAAATGTTAATTTAATCACGGAGGCTACATAGTGTAGCCTCCTTGATTTAACTGAAAAAAAAAATCAAAATAATCCTTAAAGCGCTGATTGAGGCAAAAGCTTTCCTTGGGACACTTTGCGTGCAAAGTGTCCTAAGGAAGCTGTTGACTAAGACTACTTTTTGCTTTAGACTAGGCTTGCTGTTATTTGAATGAAAGGTATCTTCATGAGGAATTTGAATCTTTTAATCATTATATGTTTAATGGTAATGAGAAAACGACTACAGCTGTGATTAGCACTTTAAGGGATAATATATTTCCAAAATTGATAATTGAAAAGAAAACTGTTCATGTTGTAAAACAGTGAAGTCCTGTATATGATAGTAAGTTGAAGTGTACTGTAGATTCCTCATTGTCCCCTCTAGGGACTTGGTCAACAGCTTTCCTCAGCAAACTCTGGCTGTACCCAGAGTGCACCAGAGAAAACTGTGAACCGTGGCAGGTTATTGAGGAAAACTGTGAACCAGTGACAGGTTGTTGAGGAAAACTGTGAACCAGTGGCAGGTTATTGAGGACAGAAGAGAAGCTGGTGACAGCAACACAATCAAACACAGGCTGGGAACTGTAATGGGACAGATGATAGTTCAACATTTTTGGGCCTTGAACTCTGAATGGTTTGCCTAGTGTTTGATCTAAACTTGCACGATTACTTAATCTGTGTTCTCCGCTATAATATGAACTGTGGAATTAAAGTTTCTATTTTATAAAATCAATCTTAATTTAATCCAGATTTTAATTCCGATCAAAAGATTAAATACTGGATCAAAATAAGATTGATTTAATAAAATGAATCTGTAAATCCTTAAGTTCACATTGTTACCAAGAGCGTATATTGGCTAATTCTCAGAGTTTTGATCAAACATTCAGCCAAGGATTAAGTAGTTTAGGGCCCAAACCAGAGTGATTTTAATTTTGAGCACAAAGTTAGGATCAGATCAAACTCTTTGTGAATACGGCCACAGGTGAACAGCTTTCCAGGATGTGTTTTGGGTGCAATATTCCCAGAGTTTGTCCAAGAAAGCTGTTGACTGTATTGAAGCCCAGCACTGAATGAGTTTAAGTGAGCAGATAATTTTGATACATTGTATACTTGCAGCTATTCTCTTGATCCTGGTGGTGTGCTGGATCACCTACAGGTACCTGGTTGGACCTATGTACAGGTATCTACTGTCCAAAGGTAACAAGGAGATGACCCTTCTGGCCACCATCACGCTGGCCTTCATCATGTTACTGGTCAGTTCTCTCACAAAACTTCTGTCAACTTTGTAAGGGAAGTCATAATCTCTGGTGACATCAGCCATGGTTTACCTCTCAAAATCTTTTGACAAAAAATACATGTACGTGAGCTGCTTACTCCCATTGAGGAGATTTTATGGTTACCAAAGAACAAAGAAGTATACCCACATATACTTATTGAGTTTGCATGGTGTAGAGTTTTAGAAATTGTCATAATTCTGTCAATAAGCTTGAAAATTAAGGGGGAAAATGAGGAACTATTGCCAGTTGGGGAAGATTTAACAAGTATGCTGCTGTTGAGTAACTGGATTTTCATGGTGGAAATTGTTATCCCCTCAGCTTTATCAGCCGATGGGGTGAGGTCCTCATCATATCTGCTCGTGGGTGCATCCAACCATCCATTACCCTTGTGGATGCAATAGCTTTTGAACAACTTGAGCTACTATCATGAAACTCGTACTGTATAAGCATCTGATTAGAAGTTTAGCCAAGTTCAACATTCAGTGACCTTGACGTATTTTCAAGGTCATCAGGGATCATCATGTTTCTACCCTTGCAGAAGCAATAACTGTAACTTTTGAATGAATTGAGTTGCTATTGTGAAGCTTGTACTATAGAAGCGTCTCTTTGGAGACTTGTCTCAGTTCAACATTCAACACCCATGTCCTATTTTCAAGGTCATCAGGGGTCATCATATTTTAACCCTGGCTGAGGGGGTACCAAGGTCATTCCAAGTATTATATTTTACAGAAGGGTCAAAATTTGTGACAAGAAGCTCAAAGGGTAAGGAAAAATGGGAGACTATTGCCAATTGAGGTGGATTTTTTTTTTCTTTTTTTTTTTACAAATACAAAAGCTGGTGGAACAGACTGGTCATTGAGACAATACATCAACAAACAATGAGCCTTTTGTTCTTTGTTGACAGGCCACAGATTTCCTGCACATTTCCATGGAGCTAGGATGTTTTCTGGCTGGCGTAATGGTGAGTGCTCAGGGACCCAAGCTGGTGGAGCAGCTAGAACCGTTAGTGCAGCCGATCAAAGATTTGCTCGGGTGTCTCTTCTTTGCGTCCATAGGTATGTGTTTATGGTGAAACCTCACTGATACATCTCTAAGTGCTTCTGAAAGCTGTATCTCAAGCCAGCCTGGGGTGGTATTTACACAAGAATGATTTGACATGAAGGGAGAAATTTCGCTTGACAATGGTTGAGGTGGATTTTTTAACTTTAACTTCTCAATTTTTTTTTTCCTGAATAACACCCTGTTTGATTTGTTATAAGTTGTCTTCATGTGTTCGGACTGGGCAGCCTTTATTCCCACAAATGTTAGCAACAACTTTGGTTTTCCAGCATTACATCTGTATCATGGCAGCAGAGAGTCATCACTGCATGGTGATAGGGTCAGAGATTTGGGTGGGAAATCAATATGCATGCATGTTCTGTATTGCCTAACCCTTTCCCCCTCAAACCAGCCAAAACCGGCTGGTGGTCAAATGTCGTCTGCTTCAGTGTTTTCAACTAATTTCAACAGTTATGAAAAACAATTTGACTGAGAAATGTACATGAGACTTAGCAAGATCACATGCCCCAGATCAACAGCTTTCCTTGGCATGGGTTGGGCACTTAGTGGAAAGCTGTTGACTCAGTCTCAACTCTTGCAGAGCCAATTTAGAGACTGAGTCAACAGCTTTCCTTGGGGCACTTTCCGCGCATTGCGTGGAAAGTGCCCCAAGGAAAGCTGTTGACCTGGACCAAATTTTTCACTGGGAACATAGGCATGCTGGTACTTGAATGAAAGGTCTTTTAATGACGAATATGAATCTGGAATCATTACAGTAATCCAGCTTCATCAGCACAGCTTAAGCCATGACTCGCACTCAAAGGGTTAATTCAAGGGGGAAAGGGCTAATCAGAATGCTTCACATGCTAACCAGCTTTCCAGTTATTTTAATGAAGGGCTGACTGTGTTGTAGTTACCAGCTCAGAATTGGCACAGTGCTGAATTTGTTCCTGTAGTATATGTTGCTGATACAGTTGTATTGGCTTAACAGACCACCTGTGACTACATTTTCAGAACACAGAGTCAGTACAGGTCATGATAAATCTGGAAAATTGTGGAATTTTACTTTTCAAAGCAGGTCATTGCAATTTTCAAAGTTCACGGAAAATCATGGAAAGTCATTGAATTTTGGATTTGTTCATTATGAAATTGTCTTATACTTTGCATGAAATTGTAGAACCTCTCCAAGAAGACCCCCATTCAATGAATAGAATTATACTTTGTGAGTCTTGTTTTGAAAGAAAGTCCTTGAAAAGGTCATGGAAAGTCCTGGCAGTTGGCTGCTGGTGATGAGTATACCAAGAACACTTTGCCCAGAACGTTTTATGTTATATATACCCATGCCTTCAAGGAAAGACCAGCTGCCTTGAAACTCCATGATGACATAAGCCAAGAAATAGAGGGCAGCACTCGTGAAAAAAGGGGTCATCTGACCTATTCTGACCAATACTATGGTAAGGGTAGGTCACATGATACCACTTGACCAGTGATGTCTGCTACTTCCTGTCTCTGGGCGTATGCCATTTCGTCATCTTTAGGGGTGTCGTTTACAGCGGGTTTCACTGCATCTGAAAAAAGTGATCTAGGGACCACAGATATACTTGTAAGAGTACGATCAGAAAAAGATGTTTTATCATAGTACAGGTACAAGTGCATTCAAGGTATACTTAGAAAGAAATTTAAAAGTGCAGGTTGACACTTACTTGTATTTCTGCTTGCAGGTCTTCATGTATTTCCCACGTTCCTAGGCTATGAACTTACAATCTTGACCACACTAACAATAGCCGTAGTAGTCACCAAGGTAAATATGGAAAGTCCTGTCAGGGACTGCTTTATCTTAGATGCATACTTTTGACGCTTTTTGTTACATGCATATTTTTGACATTTTATGTTCAGTGTGACTAAACAGAGGAGGATTTTACTCCATTTCCATGAAAGTGTTTGAATTGTACCTTCATCTTAGTGTCTTACTTTTGATCCATGACCATTCACCATTTGAAAAATTTCAATCTAAATGTATTTGTTTCAGTTTCTCTTTGGTGTAATAGTACTTGCCGTGCTGCTTCCCACGAGTACAACTCACGTCAAGTGGATTGTAGCAGCTGGCCTGGCTCAGGTTAGCGAATTCTCCTTTGTACTGGGTAGCAGAGCTCGGAGACTTGGTATCATATCACGAGAGGTAAGGCAAATAAATAAATAGAAACAAAATTAATACATCTACTGATTGATTGTTTGATTGATTGATTGATTGTAAGTTTATCAGACACTACTTGCATAAGTTGTGTACCTCAGCTATTGTTATTATTATTATTATTATTATTATTATTATTATTATCATTATTATTATTATTATTATTATTATTATTATTATTATTATTATTATTATTATTATTATTATTATTGTGGCTCTCTTTTAGGTTTCACGTTGGCCCTTTTGCACAGATTTTGATAAAATTTAAAACAAATGTCCATGCTCATGAAACTGGCTATTGGTAATTTTTGTGGCAATTTATTCAACTTGTTTACCCAGGCATAGACTTCCCTTTCTTAAATTGTTCACTTTCACAGTAAATTTGATGTGATAATCTCTGAGGCACCAAAGGGATTTCAGTGTAAAATCTGTTCTTGTTCAAACTCCGAGAAAGCTATTGGGTGTAAAATGTCATCTGCTTCGATCTTTTTACATGTTTTTTTTTTTGGGGGGGGGGGGGTGAGAAGCTGTTTTGGGGGAGAATTGCATAATAACCCTCTCCAGCCAGCATGGCCCAAGTCAACAGCTTTCATTGATGCATATGTTTCAAACCATGCAGAGGGTGGCAGTAGCAGTAGCAGTTGATTTGGGGTTGTTACCCCCAGCCCAATAAGTAGGGTTGCTTAGCACCCAACCTACCCCCCAAAGAAAACTATTGACCAGCGGCATGCTATTTTGATACTGCTTTTCTGCCATCCCACTCAAATCTTTTTTATCTACACGAAAATAAAAAATCATGGAATCAGGGAACATTTTATGGTGCATGTGATTTTGTGGGAAAAGGACCTTGCTGCTACAAAAAAATAGAAGTTTCCATTCTCTGAATATATTATATACGCCTTGCTGAAAGTAAGAGCTAACTGCTTGTGCATAAGAAAAGGTGGCAGTACAGGCTGTACATTTATTTCCTATTGATTTCATTCTTCTTTAAAGAGTACTGATTTATTTGCATTAATTTTTACTCGTTTGCAAAGATATTCCACAATAACCCCACAGAGGTAAAGGGAGAAGTCATGTTTGTGTGCAAAAAGAAAAAAAAATTGAAACAGAAAAGAAAGCAGCTTTACTCAATTTGAATTTTGTGAGCTTTTGCATTGCGTGATTAAAATTGTATGTATATACATTTCAGGTTTATTTACTTATACTCAGCATCACCACGATGAGTTTGTTATTGGCTCCAGTTCTGTGGCGTGTCTCTCTCTGGCATCTACGAGTCAAACATCATACCAGGTGACTAGATGTACAACCGTAGGCACTGCAACCTGATGGCTTGTAGCACACTGCATGGGTGTTGTCTCTTCTGTGTGTTGGACTGGCTGGAACTTGCAGCTGTAGTATAATGTAGTACCACTGCCATGCCATCTAGTGATGGACAGCTGAACTGAAATTCCTTTTGCATGGGTGGTGTCTACAACTATGATATAAACATGCATGTTGTCTATTATTCCATCCAGAATCTCATGACAAGGAAATATATCACGATGAGAAATTACAAGTCACATGAACATTTCAGTTGACTTTTTCACTTATTTGTGTGTATATATTTTTTTACTTGGTGGCATATTGGAGTGTGTTGTTCACAGATGTGACTCTGTGTTTTAAAAAAGTGTTCACGTGACTGCATACATGTATCCCCCATAAAGCCATGTTTTGGCACAGGGAAGCCAGAACTTTTTGGCTTTTCTCATCATAATTTATTTATTATTATGAGTTTGTCAAGCACATCCACCATGCAGTGATCCAAATGTTGATGAAAAAAATGTTAATATTGAATTTTTTAAGTCCACAACTGGATCATAATGTTCATGCATGAAATAAACAGTTATTTAATCATAAAGACTATATTTGGCAGAGCCACTTACTGTTTAGGGCTACAAGTGTGAGGACTTCTCTCTAAATTAATTGTTCACCATATAGGAGGGTTTGCTATAGAGGGTCCTCAGAAAGCTGGTCCTAGGAGGTATTCAGAAGTTCATGTCACGTTAGCTTTCAGCTGGTGGTGCTTGAACTTCTATATAATGTTGATCATGAGCTTTAACCCTGTCCCCCTCAAACAGGCCAAAACCGGCTGGTGGTCAAATGTGGTCTGCTTCAGTGTTTTCAACTAATTTCAACGGTTATGAAAAACAATTTGACTGAGAAATGTACATGAGACTTATCAAGATCACATGCCCCAGGTCAACAGCTTTCCTTGGCATGGGTTGGGCACTAAGTGCCCAACCCATGCCAAGGAAAGCTGTTGACTCAGTCTTAATTCAAGGGGGAAAGGGTTAAATTGCCAGCAAATATAGTACAGTTGCAAGGGTCACTTACTACTGGTCTGCTTTATAGACTCATTTATAATAAGTACACACAGATAGAAAATGAAAGGGGGATTGTTTCAAGGGAGCTGTGTCCAAACACTGCCTATATGCATGTTGTTGAAGTGCCAGGTGCATTGTATTCTTGTGTTTGGATAAGTTGTATTTTATCATTTGTATTGTTTTCATAGACCACTTAACATCAGAGATTAAGTTGCTAGGGAGACCATTGTTTTTATGTTTTTGACAAGTCATGTGGGTATTTTCTAATTTTTTTGCCATCATTTTAGGCCTTGTGGCCTTCCATAATATTAGAAACAATAAGTACACATTTAGTTATTTATTTGTTTGTTACATGATGACAATTGTTTTCTGAACATGTTATTTAGAGAACAATTTTTTACAGGTAGCTTAATATTAAGGGATTTAAGTGAAAGCTCACAAAGATAATTTTTGCTCAAGGGGTGCTTTGACAAGAATACATGCAAATATCATAATTATTGCAAGCATTCTCCACAGTTATATTCATATATATATATATATATTAGTGCAAAACTTTTTTTATGTGTTATTTGTGGCACATGAGTTTAAGAATTGTTCATGTAGGTTTCACATTGTCATTGCTGAAAAAGCATTATTGCTTAGGAATTAACCCTGTCCCCCTTAAACCGGCCAAATGCGGCTCGTGGGCAAATGTCGTCTGCTTCAGCATTTTCAACTGATTTCAACAGCAATGAAAAACGATTTGACTGAGAATTAAAGATGAGACCTGTCAAGACAACATGACCCAGGTCAACAGCTTTCCTCGGCATGGGTTGGGCAGGAAAGCTGTTGAGTCAGTCTTAATATAAGGGGGAAAGGGTTAAAAAGGAGATACCAGTATTAATATTCACAGACAGAACCTCAAACTGTTTTAAACAGATTTTTTCCAGTACTTTAAAGTTTTATTGGTTGAAAGTGTATGCTATTTGGCTTAACCCTTTTCCGTGTGAATTAAGACTGACTTACAAGCTTTCCTTTGTGTGATTTGGATGCTAAGCACCCGATCCTCACAAAGAAAAGCTGTTGACCAGGGTCATGTTATCTTGATAGGTTTCATCTACAATTACCATTCAAATTGTTTTTCATAACTATTGAAAGTAGTCAAATTTGTACTTGCCCAGATTAGAATTTAACTTGTCCTGTTGTCCCAGGCCAGAATGCACCCAAAGTGGCTAGCCTTGAGAAGCCTAGGCCAATTGCAAATGCAGCATCATGGGTGATACTTTCACTATATGTCTCCCATAAAAAAAAAAAATAAGGACTGTGGTCCAAGGTTACATATGTTGTGCATTGTGGGATGCCTTTGTGCGAGTCAGGATAACTGGCTTTGTGATAAGTCAAGAGGAAGGACAACCGGCTTTGTGTTAAGTCCAAAGTGAGGACAACTGGCTTTGCATTAAGTCCAGAGTACACTGGTCCTTGTCTTGGAAATACCAGCATTTGGAATCAGGAAATTGAGATCTCTCAAAACAGGTGGTGTTTCATGGGAGGTATAAATAGCACTAAGATTTCTAAAGGAAGTATCGTGAATAAGTGGTCTCTCAAGACAGGTGCTCTCTCTTGCAAGTGGGGGCCACTCTGCTGATATTTATTATGTCATATCTTGACAAAATGAAAACTGTCTTAAGCTTCATCTTTCAACAAAAAAAAAATACATACATACATAAATACATGTGTAGACTAGGCAAGTGTAAAGGTGACTGGTGGAGCCTGTCAACCTGGGACACTGCTCTGTGATTGCCAGACCGGTTTCATCAATACGTGACTCATCAGTGGCTATGGTCTAAATGAACAGATTGTGGCGTTGGTGAACGTGCCCCGTGGGCCCCGGTCTTAGTAACGAGGGTTACGTAAGAAATTTGATGTAAACAAATTTTGACGTCAGTTGTTTACCAACTGTCAAGGATGACTGTCGGTTTGTGTGTATGGGCAGCTGCTACGCACCGCGTGTTTACAAAATGTGCCGCGGTTGCTATGGAGATAAGGGTGTCTCCATATATCTGGGCTCCATGAAGAGAAATGCTTTTGTTCATGGAGGTAAGCCTATAAGTGGCCTAAAATACTTCACAAGTGCACATTAATACTGGTGACAAGTGATTTGTGGACCAGAATAGGGTGCACATACATAAATATATGTTTTTACTTTCAGATATATTACTATCGAAAGGGAAATAAAAATTGGAGAAGCATTCATTGCAAATTTTGTTTGGTGTTATGTGGCCAGTTTGATGTGTGAACATTGTAGTAGCCACAGTGGATACTGAGACAGGTGATGGTCTCTAGGAGACCACCCAGTTTATTTCTTATCAGAGAGGTGTTTCAAATTAGAGACCCCTGCATCATTTAACCCTCTTAACATCACCACTGCATCTTCAGATTAAAATCAAGTCATCAGCTTATATTTGGCATAGATTTTAGGTGCCCAACACTAAACCCATAGACATTTTACATTACATTTGACATTATTTTCTGAAAAATACTGCATCAATCAATGACATGTATACATGTAGGCCTACACCTATTGCAGTGATATCGTGCAAATTACATAGGATTTGGGAGGCTAAGATAGGTTTGTGGTCAGAGAGCAATATTAACACTTGAAGTGTAGGGGCTAAAAGTTTGTCATGTTAATCCTCTGTGTGTTAGTCAAGACAACAATAAAATGTATCTGAATGACTGGAAGGATTCCACCTTCAAATAGACGTACCTGTTGGCAAGGCCGGTCATTCCTCTATGTTGTACCGACGCTTAGTGTAATTTTGGCAGGTGTAGAGACACCTTTAACTCATTCCATACCAGTCCCTGATTTTTCCGTATATTTACGTAGATTTAAGATGACAATTGCATATTTGAATTATTCATGAAAAGAGCTTTTGTTTAAGTACCAACATGCCTATAGTCTTAAGTCAGTGGTTCTGGCACTGCCAGGCAAGTCATGCTGCAGCTGCCACAAGCTGCCACAAGGGCAGCTGCAGCATGACTTGCCAGGCAGTGCCAGAGCCACTGACCAAGGCATGTGACCAGAGTATGGAATCAGTTAAAAAAGACCAAGGCAACAGCTTTCCTTGGCGCACTTGAGGCATATTGCACACCTTGAGCTTGTCTCAGTCCAGAAATGAGCAAGTAAGGATTAAAATTTGTGTCAGTTATAATTGTGCAGTGTCTCGTAGCACAGCAGACTAAATCTTAAGTATGAATTGCAGGTGACTATTTTGAATTTAGCTTTAATCAGTGTGAGCAGAACTATGTGTAATATCATCCTTATTTGAGTATAATCCATGAATCGTGCGAATGTATCACCTTGGTATAATATGTATAACCCTTACATAATTATGTATCGTGTGTATCAGATTGACACAGGTGTCATCTGTGTTTAGATATGTCCCCGTTATATAATACTGGATATGTCACTTATATAATACTGGATATGTCACTTATATAATACTGGATATGTCACTGTTATATAATACCAGATATGTCACTGTTATATAATACCAGATATGTCACTGTTATATAATACTGGATATGTCACTGTTATATAATACCGGGATTTGTCACTGTTATATAATACCGGATATGTCACTGTTATATAATACTGGCCTGGTGATGTGTCAGGATGGTACTGGCATCCCACTTGTTAGCATCCATGTACACTGTTGTCAGGTTGCTTTCAAGGTCTATACATACCCGGTCTTTCATTACACATGGGTTAATGGTGCCAAGTTTATTTTACATTTATCATTTTGTAGATTATATGGAATAATTTCACTCAAACAAAGTAACTGGGAGATATGTTTTAATCCATTTCGTCAGGGTATTCAATGTAAATCATGTTTGTGCAATAACTGCAGAAAGCTTTGACAGAAGGTTGATCAAATCTGCTCAAATGATGTGTCCAAGACTTTACTTGGCACTCTAAATGGATGACCTTCACCTCATTCTTAAGGTCACAAGTCAAAATTACATTGAACTTTTCTTACATTATGTGTATAAGTATGACCTAGCTTGGAATTCTGAATAGACGACATTGACATCATTCTCAAGGTCACAGAGCTGCCCGAATGAAATGTGTGTTCATACAATTAATGTGGAAGAGTTTGCCAAATGTTTGTTTAAGGTAGTTAGTCAGATTTTCCATTTTATTGGGGGTGGGGGGGGGGGGAGTATTACTATCAAATACAAATGAGTGACCTTGACCTCATTCTCAAACTCAGGGCTTTTTAAGGAAACCATTTTCACTGATAACTTGGGCATTTCATGAAACTTCAAAGTTGGTAAGATAATGCATTTTAGTAACTTTATCTTGTGAAAATGGTTGGGTGACCCACACCTCATTTTCAAGGTTACAGAATGCCTGTCATGTAAGAACTCAAGAAGGATTTGATGAAAGTTCACCAAATATGGTCTGATTATGTGTATTAGCAAAACTTTGATCAGGATTGAAGATGAGTGACCTTGAGTTTATTTGAAAGGGTCATAGGGCTGCTTAAAATAAATGTGATTTTTATATGGTAGTCAAGAATGGTTTAACAGAAAAGTGATCAAACTTGATCTGATCATACTTTGTATATCAGGGCATTGCCGGATGCCCAAGATTTCCCATGTGTGTGTCTTCATCAGCAGACTGGTTTTTATATGAGAACTCGGTCATGGGACTTTCATGTTGCAGATGATGATGGTCCTGTATGAGTGCTAGGTTGTAGATTTTATATTGATGACCTTGACCAACATCCCAAGGTCATGGAACTACTTAAGCAAACTCTGTTTGTAGATGAAAAGTGCACAGCTCTTTCAGTGAGGACTTCAGCATGGCACATGATGATGGTTGTGTGTGAGGAGTACATGTACACTATGATGGGTAACAATGACAGTTCAAAGGCCAAGGTCACGGGGTCATGTATGGAAATTTGGTTTCTGTATCATGTAAGATGTGGTGCAGGGGTTTGGGATAGGGGTGGGGGGGCAGATTGTAGATGAGTTAGTTAGAACAAGGACCACTTGGGAATCTTGGTAATACCAGGAGACACAAGATTTTACCCAGCAAAATCAGTCTGGTGTGGTTACAGGTGGTGAAATCCCTTGTAGGGTAACATTTTGGGGGAAATAATCAGTGACTATATATAAAGAACATTCAGTTAATTGAGTCAATATTCTGACCTGGCTGTCAAGAGATACATCCCTGTCTTTGTTCACAAAATTAACTCATTCTACCTTAATGACGCTTTTTCCCGCTAATCTCTAAATGTCGTCTGCTAGTTGTGTTTTACTAATATAGGGATTATTTTTTAAAATTTTGGATGAAACTTGCATGGAAGATCATTCCATGTCCATGGTCAACAGCTTTCCTTTTGCGCCAAGGATGTTATGTATTAGATTTTTAAAAATGATTATGGCTCAGAGCTCTAATTATTTACTAAACTATACGTATGAGATGAAGCTTTACAGTAAAACATTAAATGCATTATATAGACAGTAGATACATGTACAGTGGTCCCTCCTTTGAAAGACCCCTCTGGTTAGGAGACCACCTGCTATTTGGGACTGTTTTCACTGTTCTAAAGCATGTTATGAAGATAATTTACCATTTTTTGGAATATCACCTCAAAACCTGGCCAGTAGCCACCCAAAAAGACCACTTACATGTGTTCATCCAGACCTATTTTGGGTAAGTAAAACCCACCTATTTTGTACAAGATTGGTGAAATAATTGGTCAAAAACAGTTTAAAAATCCAAAATAAATTTATAAACCAAGGAAACACATGGCTGCTAGATGGAATGGGGTCTTGTAAGTGTCATAAACAGTTTACAAGTGCGAAATATGTTTATAATATCGAGAAAACACAAGACTACAGGATGGAATGGGGTCTAATACACTGCAAGTGTAGGCCTGCATCAGTCCTGTTTGAATCTTGTAAGTGTTTATTATGGGTGGGGATTCAAAGTAATGGTTTTTTGCTGGGCAGGTTGTGCAAGATTTTGAACCTCCTTTTGGAGACCATTAGCTTTGCAGAGGCTGCAAGTAGTACAAGAAGAAGAATGGGAGGGTCTGTTGAAAATGGTTCAAAAAAAGCAAGAGTCTTATTCTTTTTTATTCATTTAATGAGGGCAGTTTGAAAAACGAGACACAAAAAATCCAAATGCTTTGTGCGACATAAAAGAAGAAAAAAGACCAGGAGACTTACAGGCTCTGGCTGTGCTTTATTTCCCTCAAATAAGCAAGTGTGCTTGAATGGGGTGTATCTTTTTGTTCCATCCAAGGTAGACAAGTGTGCTTGAATGGGGTGTATCTTTTTTGTTCCATCCAAGGTAGACAAGTGTGCTTGAATGGGGTGTATCTTTTTTGTTCCATCCAAGGTAGCCAAGTGTGCTTGAATGGGGTGTATCTTTTTGTTCCATCCAAGGTAGCCAAGTGTGCTTGAATGGGGTGTATCTTTTTTGTTCCATCCAAGGTAGCCAAGTGTGCTTACATGCAGTGTATCTTATTTGTTCCATCCAAGGTACATGCAGCCAAGTGTGCTTGAGTACAGTGTATCTTTTGTTCCATCCAAGGTACCCTAGTGTGCTTGAATGGGGTGTATATTTGTTCCATCCAAGGTAGCCAAGTGTGAGTGGGGTATATCTTTTTTTTCCATCCAAGGTACCCAAGTGTGCTTGAATGGGGTGTATATTTGTTCCATCCAAGGCAGCCAAGTGTCCTTGAAAGGGGTGTATCTTTGTTCCATCCAAGGTAGCCAAGTGTGAGTGGGGTGTATCTTTTTGTTTCATCCAAGATAGCCAAGTGAGCTTGAATGGAATGCATCTTATTCACTTAATCTTACCCTTTCTCTCTCAAAGTGGCCTGGATGTAAATTGTCTGCTTTACTCTTTTAACTAAATTTGATGTTTACAACAGAAAATTCAGCTGAGAAATATGGATGACACTATCATGAATGCATGCCCTAGATCAGTAGCTTTCATGGGCACTGACACAATGCACCCAAACAGTCTGTTTTGGTGCATTGTGCCCAGCCCATGTCAAGGAAAGCTGTTGACCTAACAAGACTGTCCAAAATTTTGCTACAAAGCTCTTCAAAATTGCTACAGATTTTCTCAAAAATAAGTGTTTCTTATGTAAAGAACTAGAAAAAATACTACATGTTAAGAAAAATTTTGCTACAGAGATTTTCAGCTGGACAACATTGCCTAATCTTAGTCTGAGCAGGAAAGGGTTGAGTATTGCGAAAAGTGGGAACATGTTGGAATGGAAATTTTTATGACCTACATTGTATTTGGTCAGCAGGTGCCAAGGGCATATTTTTGGCACTCTTTAGACTTGTTATTTTTCAGTGAAGGTGACAGGGCAACTGCATGTTGTTTATACACAGTAATGGTGGCAATGGAAATGTATTCTGTATTTTCTTGTCATAAACTTTTTGTTTGCATGAAGTCTTTGGTTGGTTGTTTGTTTCAACATTGTACATGACTCCTTCAGCTGAAACATACAGGTACAGCACCTTTAGCTTGTGTTTTGTCTCAAGTAAATGAGATGTTTTGTGAGAAGGGAAGCTGCAGGAGAGGCATGCCTTTCGCTTGCCCATCTTCCTATCCATACGTCCATCTTTTCGTTCAGTCAATGTTTGTCAACATATCTCCAAAATGACAGGATGGAGTTTGCTCACATTTGATACACAAGTACATTCATCTCATAAAACTAGGATAAATTCATTAGATTTCCAGGTCAAAGTTGTCAGGCCAGATCCTTGCTCTCTAGGTTGTGTTGCTGCTGCATAATAAACCTGTGAAGTTGGGCACCTTGTATTTAATGTCTGTGACTTACTTTTCCCAGACCAGAACCAACTTAGGTGAAAAATCCATCAAAAGTTTTCATTCTATTTTAACAGTTCTTTGAATAGCTTAAGGACAGGTTTAACTTTCAACTCAGCAGAGCTTGTGAAATCTGTTTGCATCCATTGTCTGTCTGTCCATCTGTTAGACTTTTTACATTTTCAACTTTTCAAAAACTCTTCATGGAATGTTTTAATTTTGCACAAGGATGGTCGGCTGTCTAGTTGGAAAAGGAGATGATGATGCAATAATTGTCCATTTTTATGAATTTTTAGGGGTTTTTTTTTAATCAAAATTTCTTCTTTTTTTTCCTGAGGAACTGCATGGTCATTTGCTTTGATCTTGCAATTTTGGCAATGTATGTGGCAAATACATATGTGTGTGTATTGACCATGTATGTAGAAATATAGTGTATGTATTGCAATATTGTCAAAGGGGTGCATGGAGTTCTTTGAGTTTACACACAGCTGAAGCTTGATGAAGCAGATGGTGATGCAATATTCTTTTTCTATTTTATTAGGTGTTTTTTTTCTTTTTATTCTTTCATAAAATAAGTTTCTTCTCTGGAACTACTTGGCCAGTTACCATCTGGGTTCACATGGAGATTTTATCTTTGAGTTCCCCGAAACTGCTCAACAAAAATGACTGGAATTTTATGAGAATATAATTTGACTGAATAGGATGAAAGTTTGCAAAAATGTTGGGAATATGTTAATTTTTGATGAAGTTACTGTGAATTCATTTAATTTCGCTGTGTTCTTATTTTCACTTATTTCGCTGATGCTTCAAAACTGTGAAAATAAGAACCCAGTGAAATTTATTTTTAACATGGCATTGATAGGAATTATAACAAAAATAGTGAATTTAAAGTTTCTATGAAAGGTCCAAAATCCAAAAACAGTGAAAATAAGTATTTACAGTATCTAATATCAGACTATGGGTCCATGTGTTGGCAAATGCTACTGCTGTATATAGTGGCAATAGACTTGTTCATACCCAGTTGAACCGAACTTTTTCGTAATTATGCATCCCACTGTTGGCCTGATGGTCCAATCAGCAAGTGGCCGAGTCTGGCCCACGCCTTCATGTTTACAACCGATGGCCACAGCTAAAGCTAGTGATTACAGCATAGCTTGTGCTAATATATGATTACATGTGGAGCAAAGTGCCATCTGGTGGACAATTTTTACATAAAATGTACATAAGCTTTACATGTATATGTTCAGAAGCCACTTGAGGACTCCCAACTTTGAAGTGAACAGGTGCAATATAGCCACGATGCCAGAGGAGCATTAGGCACATGGGCCTCTTGTTTGAGGGTTTTTTTTGGGGGGGGGGGGGGTTGCTCATGGAACATAACCATCCGCACAAAATATAAGTTGGCCAATCAGATTTTAGTGTTACAGTGAAATAAATAAATTAATCAACCAGCAACTCACTGCCTGCGTGGTGCGCGGTCATTAATCAAGTAATGGAGACTTGGGGAATGTTACGGTCGGTCGCATTGATTATCTCCTCTCCGTTTCATGCATGGATGTAAAATTCAATGATTCCACAATACTGTATTAAAACTGCTTCATTTATGCGTGTTAAAATTTTCGCGGTCTTTGTATTTTTGACATTTCACGGTTTTGAGCCATCATTGATGGCATCAGTGAAGTGAGCGAAAATAAGAATATTGCGAAATTGAAGTAATTTACAGCAACATAAATGGGCTAAAATAATATTTCTTCGCATAAAAATCGAGGGCAGGGTGTATGTTGGAGTATGGAGCATGCAATACTGAATACCATTCACAACAGAATTAACGTTAAGCTTGAAAACATTTTATAGATATTGTTTCCTGGTAGCGAAAGTTCCTCACCTCCATTTAAGTTCTTTCACTGTTTGAACTCTGTTTTATCTGTAGAATTCTAAAATTATGTATTACTTTAGTCCTTTTTTTTTAAGTCTGACTGAAGCACTGGCCCATGCAAAGTTCCTCATAGTTTAATCTTTTCAATCTTTGAACATGTTTTATCTGTAGAATTCTAGATTAACTGACTCAGGTTAGTTTTCATACTTGATAAGCTGACGTCTCTGTCTATTCAAGGAGTGTGTAGTATCCGAGAATTTGCCCCGAGCCAACTTGCAGGTCAGCAAATTATTTGTAGAATCAAATAAGTATTATTTTTATAAAGATTATATGTCGGAACAAAAGAACTATATTATATGGCCACTTATTTTCTCCAGATTGGAAGTTGAGAAGAGACCCGTGACTCACAGCCGTAACTGTTCGCGGTATCGGGAAGGAGATCGAGTAACACGGAGCGACGAGCACATTGCCATGGGCGTCAAAAACAGCGACGAAGATGACGAGTTTGAAATTCTTGTCAGCAAACACAGAAGAGGCTCCTTTTGATCAGCTTTGATCCTTTCCTGGTTAGATTAAGACTGAGGCCATAGCTTTCCGTGGCGCGGGTTGGGCGACAAGGAAAGCGATTGGCCTGGGATGCGCCACCTCAATGGGTCTCACCACAATCCTCAGCAAAAATGTCTTGTATCTCCATTGAGGCAGACGACAATTTACATCCGTGTTATTGGACAAATTGAGCGGGAAAGGGTTAATATAGGTGCATCATCATTAACGTATTGGGAGGCATTTGTCTTCATTTTCCGTGATGGTAAAGCAGAAAAGTTTGTGCTGAACGAGTCCGCTCAGCTGACCAATGACCATAAGCTTTTTTTTTTTTTTTTTGCTTTGTTCCCAAGCATTAATAATAATCATTATATGTAGTATGGGATCGAGCAATAATTCTGTTGGCTGCCCTGTGGAGCGTCACCTCATGCTTTGTTTGGAGCACTGACCGGCCGTGTACTCATTAAAAATGTTTTTGATGCTTGTGTACAAGGATGATGAGCACAGCGTTACGGAATTATTACTTTAGATTGGTAGAAACTGTTTGATATGGGAACATTTGTTGCCAAATACAATGTACATTGTGAGTCTGGGTTGTCTTTCACGAAGCCTATATATAGATTGCTTCTAAATGATTAGCATGGGGATATTTCATGACTTCACAAATGTGTTACGGACGGAAGCATTCAACATTACAAAATGCCATAATTTGATGAAAAAAAAAACCAGCTAAATTACAGGTACATGTATTTGCAATTTAACAAAGGGCCTAATAGAATTATGTGTCTGCACTTGAATATACGACAAATACATATACGACTGCTTTGTGACTCGGCAGTGCTGTCCAGCTGAAAATTTCTGTAGCAAAATTTCTTTCCTTGTAACATTTTTTCCTCTTCTGTACATAAGAGACACTTATTTTGGAAAAAATCTGTAGCAATTTTGAAAACCTTTGTAGCAAAATTTTGCCTGCTCGGTCAGTTGCTGTTGCATTTTGGTATGAAATATCGCGATTGACCGAATGTACTTCCTGGTACCCTGCCGGGAACTGGGACTTCATTCTAGTGCTGTTCAAACTGAACTGTGGGTACTGGGACTTCATTCTAGTGCTGTTCAAACTGAACTGCGGGTACTGGGACTTTTTTTGTCTTTGTCGTCCAATTTAATACACTATTTCTAAGACCTGGAGACAACTCGAGTATATTTAAGCAGGGACGTGCTATATAGCACGTCCCTTATTTAAGTGAGACGGATATAAAAATCGACCAGTGCTTGGCGTTTTTACTGGGATGTAGGAGCATCAATAATGGTTTTATGAGTGTGACAAACGTTCTGCATAGCAACAAGTGTTAAAAAAGCAAAATCGCTTCGACAATTGTAACCCAATCAGTCATTAATTCGACACAGCAAAGTGATATTTAATTCGCACTGCGTATATATTCAATTCACAAAGCATATAGATGTTTTGTGATGTACAAGAAGCATTCCAAGGAAAGTCCAATATGTTTTCGGATGTTTTGTGCTCCTTAAATTGTCCTTTAAATGAAAAGAAATATGTCTGTGATATTGATAGAATTCATGTGTTGATATACTGGACGAGTGCAGTAGTTGACAAGAGGTCCACGACATGAAGTGTCATTTTAAATGCACACAATAAGGCATCATAATAGGCCTGAAAGTAATTCCCATACAGGCCAATTGTAACATGTCATTCCATATATAGACAACAAATTTGCATATCAGTCCGGAAATATAATCAGGAGCTTGTGGAAATGTGAAGATGCAGGAGTTCTAAAAAATCTATTATAACAAGATTACACAGGAGGAAGATAAGTTTCCCAGGGATCATCTGTTATTGGTTTTATTTGTTTATTTGTTTATTTATTTATTTATTTATTTATTTATTTATTTATTTATTTATTTATTTATTTATTTATTTATTTATTCGTTTGTTTGTTTGTTTATTTATTTATTATTTATTCATTCATTCATTATTTATTTGTTTGTTTGTGCTGTGATGTAAAAAACGAGCATCAAAAGTGATATGGCTCAACTGTCTGTTCACTAACAAACCAAAGATAATTAACATGTTATAAAGTTTGTCATTTCGCAAAGGTCTGTGGTATGTAAGAGTATACACAACTTTATTGATGATTACATTTATTTCTTATCACGTACTCAATGACATCTCTACTGCTGCACTTTACATTACCCAGAAACTTTATGCATGTGTCTCTTGTTTTTGTTCTGAGGGCCGTTGTGCATCAGCTTCATTCACATTTTCCTTGACTTGCTTTTCATACACGTTTCATGAATTATGATTATGAATGTTTTCAGTTAAATACCTATTGGTATAATCTTATATTGTGATACAAGAATGTTAACTCTTTAAGTGCCAAATTTCGAACTGAGTCAACAGCTTTTCTCCTCGCGCATTGGGAGCAGTGCGCACCGAGAAAAGCTGTTGGCCTGGGATATTTTCTGTGGAACCAGAGGCATGCCGGTACTTGAATGAAAGTTTGTGCTTTTTTTTTGCTTTTTTTTTCTTTTTTTTTTTTTTGACGAGGAATACGAATCTGAGATCCTAATGATAATTCAGACTAGTGTCACTTTAGCAGATCGACTTTAGACCTGATTAGCTCTGAACGAGTTAAGAATGATCCTCACAACACCTATCAGTACATCGGGACTGCAACTTAACCATGCTGATACCTCATTTCTCATTGCTTAGTTTTAATTTGTAAGAAACTTTCTTCTTCAAACTACGAGGAAAATCAGCAGATATTTCATTGAGACAAGTTTAGAGGACTTTTTATCACTAGAGGGCAACGCAAGATGAGAGAGATCACCCAGTACCATCTGCCACATCAGATTAGAGATGTGTGGTGATGTACTAGTGCAGCCGTCTAGTGACTAAAATATTTTTGGCCTTTTTAAATATCCCGTACTACGGAGCCCCAGAAGGGACATGAAGAAAAAAATATTTCGTTCCCACGAAATATATTTCGTGGGAACGAAATAAAAGACAAAAATCTACCATGTCCCTTTAGGGGTAAAATGTGGAGCCCCTAAGGGGTCACTTGGAAAATATAAATGGGTATCAGTATATGTACAAGGCATATATTTCGTTCCCACGAAATATTATTTCGAGGGAATGAAATATATATATATATATATATATATATATATATATATATATATATATATATATATGTATATATATATATATATATATATATATATATATACATATATATATATATATCACTTTGAGGGCTCTATAGTACCCTTTATGTGGTGGTCTTTATATTTATTTCGTGGGAAGGAAATAATTTTTTTTCTTCATGTCCCTTCTGGGGCTCCGTACTTTAGAGACCATCATGTACGCTCGATCTAGATGAAAAACGTCCTTGATGTTCTCACCTGCCACCAGTACTGACAATAGAAGGACGATATTTGCTATGGGTTTTTAGTGTAAACATTATCACTTAAACTGTCCTTCTGCTCAATGTATGAATTATCCTGCAGAATTTTCTATGCCTAACCTGCGATCAAATTCCTGTCAATGCATTATCATGGCTTTTATTTATACATCACCATGACTGATGCATGTATCCTAATAGCTTACTACATGCAAAGCTGCATTTGTGTATTAAAATTCCTTCTATTGCTGTATTTCCCTATCAGTGTTACGGTTGAATGTTTTTGTTGTGCATTTCTTTTATTTTCTGGGTATTTATTATTTATATATATATATATATATATATATATATATATATATATATATATATATATATATATATATATATATATATATATATATATACATGTATATATATGTATGTATGTGTGTGTGTGTGTTAAGCATATAAGTGTGGCATGTACCACTTGATATATAAATATATATTATTATTATTATTATTATTATTATTATTATTATTATTATTATTATTATTATTATATTATATATATTCTTGTATTTTTGACATTCCATCTTATAACATTTTAAAAGTCTGTATCATAAAATGGTAACGTGCGTGTGACCGAGCAGACTTTGACTCCAGATGGCGACGGGAAGTTTGGGTGGGTTTTTAAGTGGTACATGGCACACTTCATGTATGTGTACATAGGGATAACATATGTATTATCTTAAAAAGTTTTGCGCATTTTGTATATGTACATGTGCGGTAGAATCTCCGATAAGACCACCTCCATAAAGAGGTCTATTTCTGTATTAGACCACCTAATCACAGTCCCGTTCTTGTTTATCCTTAAATTATGTATCCTATTTAGAGCACATTTCAGTCCGTTAGGTGGCATTAACAGGTAAATTCCGCTGTATACTTACGTAGATGAATATATGTGTGTGTGTGTGTGCGTGCGTGCGTGCGTGTGTGTGTTTTAGGTGCTTGTTGGTCGTGATCAATCAGGGCAATGACATCGATCAGCAAGGAATGTGATGAAAATATGCAATTGTTCACCATAGTCTGGATCTGGTGTATTGGCAGAGGGATCCTGGAACATTTATGCTTTGGATGCCTATATGTGTGCATATATTAACGTGTATCCAATTATGAAAGCACCCAATACACTTAATATGTTTGTTAATACAATGTATCTTTTTTTGTGACAACATTTATGTACATATTGCCAATGTGTTTGTAAAATGGAGATCAAAGTGATGATATTAATTACAATGTAGCAAGTAATTTAATGTTAGGTGCTAAATATTAATACAATGAATGATGATCTGTCTAGTATAATCATTATATATGCGCAGACAGTTAATGGAACACCGCAGACACTAGATATTGAAATGTATGTCAGTTGGCACATGTCAGCAGTAATCAATGTATCTATATTTATATTTAAAAGCATCTTACAGTATACCCTTATAACTATGTTACTGATGGTGAACCATTATGTCATAACCACTCATAAGAGTGAAAGCACAAGAATACTATTATATTAAAAAATGTATATGTCACAGGTTTCAGATAAGAAACCAAAGGATCTACTGTCTTTGATTGAATGCATTAATGACGATGTTGGATATCAGCTCTTGAATTATAAGACAGGAAAAGTTCTATTTATATAAAAACAGATGAATATACCGGTTTTTCTTCCATATATGTAACATGCTATTTTTATTTTGTGTAATTTTTGAATTATGTTAATTGTTTCAAGAAAATTGTGACTGATGTACGTCATTTTGTGTGAAATCTGTTGCATGGATCCTCATCCTGCCCCTCCCATTTTTGGCATTCCAGATAGTGGCCTGGTTCCTGGCTCATTACTAACATGATAGTTTGCATTGAGAAGGGCACCAGTTTACCATCGCAATGTTTTCATGTGTGAAGTTCCCATGTTGCAAAGTTTATTTTGTTAATAAAAACTATCGTAGAGGTTTTAACCTCAGTCTAAACCGATTCAAATGTGTCTTTCTTTGTTCAGATTTAACCCCCACGCGGAGCAACCATAAGTGCCCGGATGGTAAATACCACGTCTTCTAATGCTTTTATTTAAAGTATGATTTAATCAATTATATGTAAGCTATAGTAGTGCTAGTACATGTAGCCTAGGCCAAAGAGTTTTACTGGTATAGGTTGGATGCTTAACCCATCCATTGCCAACACCAACGAAAGTCTATGTTCCCTGAATAGGCATAACGACCGTGGATTCACATTCTTTGCAAACAGGCGTTTCATTCTCCAGTCCATCAACCTTGCTCTACGCAAGCGGACTTTGTGAATATTACAACAATGGATTGTTACCTGCTGATATATCCAATGCATAACCTTTTCTCATCAATGTACATTACTTTTGAGGCATATATGGTACACATAAGTCATATGCACTTTTTATTTCGTTTCAGCTGCATTTTGGGGGTATTTCTGCGGCCGCAAGCAAAACCTGGCACAATCCATGTCGTCCAAGAAATGATAGGTGCGCGTACGCAAATGTGATTGACAGGTAGTTTTAAGATGCCGGCAAGATTCGTAATTAGGCCACAAAAATGCGAAAATTGATGGTTACAGAAATAAATACAAACCACACTGCAAGCAAATTTCTTTCAAGAGTAAGGTAAACTGCTCAGATGTGGTTATTTATGAAATGTCATTTTGCCCGCTATTTTCGTAATATTCGCGAAATCCCCTTCCGTAGTTCAGGGTTGACCGACTTTAGGTTTGGCACCAGTATGCCTTCGCTTGCAGAGACCATTGAAATAGTCAAGCCAGCTGTTTTCCTTTGGTTGCTTTGGATGAAATACATCTTGATTTTCTGTAAATTCATTTTTATTACGAGTTATGCCTTGCATACAACGATTTTGACTGACCCTAATAAATAATATTTCAGCACATAGAATCAACATACATGGAGAGAGGAGGCACCCGTAACGCACGCCTCTGGACACTATGAAAGTGAAAAAGACCCATCCATTACTTGTGTTCTGAGGTGTTGTAAATACTAGAAAATATTTAGCAATTGCCATAAAAATTCTCCAAAATTTAAAAAAAAAAAAAAAAAGCAGGGTCGATGACACAAACTTCCATTTCAGAACATGAAATGCCTCTTTCAGGGTAGAAACCAAATAAACAAACAAACTACTAATCCAACCATATCTTCGAGAGCAGCATATTTATGATTTGACTCCACACCTTTAATTGTCACTCTATTTGCAATACACCTGGAGACTACAAAAACGTATACTCAACACCTTTCTCACTCGATCTGCAATACACCTGGAGACTAAAAATAAACGTAGTCCGTGTTCAACATAATGTGGGTTTTTAGCTCAGCTGATTTGTCAGTCAGCTGAGCTTTTGTGAGGGTGTGTCGTCCGTTGTCCGTCCACAATTCACATTTTCGACTTCCGCTCCAAACCGTCAGCCAGATTCACTTCAAACTTGGTGGGGATGTGCCTTGGGCGGGTCTCCAAGTTTGTTCAAATGGTCAGGCTCCATAGTGATTTTTGGATTTTTTATGAGTAATTTTGTTTTTTGTGGGGGGGGGGAGGGGAGAGGGTGCAAATCTTAAAAAAAAAAATTCTTCTCCGAAACCGCTCTCTCCATTGCTTTGATATCGCACAGGGATAGCCCAACATGATCAAAAGTGGATAAAAATTGAACTAGTTATAGCTAGAAGAAAGCCACAATCAAAAGTGGTCTTTTGACTTTGAAATGCCCTATACCTGAAGTGAACATTGACCTATAAAATGACATTTTGACCTTGATATGACCTTGACATTTGGGATGACCTTTGCCTTGCTATGATCGAGCTCCTACACACTCAAAACCACATCTACTACAGTGTATAAGATATTGAAGATATAAAATTGTAATTAGCCCTCATTTACATAATTTTGAAAAGCGTGATCTCTCATTATAAAAAGGCAAGACTTCATCTATAGAAATATAATTGTGCCAAGTATGAAGTTTCTATCTCTAATAGTCTCTGAGAAAAAGGGCAGACAAACTTGCTGGAAAGAAGAAAGAAAGAAAGAAAGAAAGAAAGAAAGAAAGAAAGAAAGAAAGAAAGAAAGAAAGAAAGAAAGAAAGAAAGAAAGAAAGAAAGAAAGAAAGAAAGAAAGAAAGAAAGAAAGAAAGCTACACGAGCGGGCAATAATTAAAGTCAGGAAGAATAAATGCACTGAAGATTTGGAGCTTTTCCTTTCCAGAGAGAATATTACTGAACCTACGGAGCGCACTTGTTTGCTTAGCCACCAGCTTACATATATATGGGAAATATGATCATGAAACTTAAGTTTATCGTCAATATACACACATAGTAATTTTACACATCTTTCCGGTTTTATGGTAACACCATCAATTTAAAAACAGAAGTCATTTTATATTTGGCAGTATAAAAGTAGGCATAAGATCATAGGCTGGAATTTGTCAGGATTTGCCTTCATATTGTTTTCGATAAACCATTGGATACCTATATTAGCACCATTTTCTAACGACAATTTAACATTTTGTAAGTCATGATCATGAAAAGATACCGTGTTGGTTAAAACATATTTTCTTATCAAATTTACAAAGAAAAAATCACAACATAATCATACACAGCAATTGGGAAAAGGGCAAGCCCTATATCAATCCCTCTTGCGAGAATAAAAGACAAATAGACAGGGCAAATATAAAATCACACACCAGCAAAATAAGAAAACATGAACACTGACAAGGCAGATAGTGGGGCAATATCTACAGTGCACATGATATATACTCCGAACCGGGTCGGAAATCAAAACATGTAATAAAGATTGTTGTGTATTGAAAAACAGAGTAAAAAATTTTGAGACGCAGAAGCCAAAACCCGAAAGATGATCACTAGTGGTTGGAAATCCACAAGTTTAACGAATGCCAGTTGGTTTAAAGCGGTCAGTTGCAGAAATACAGTCATGTATAGCTAAAAAAAATCCCTTTTTTCTTCGAGAGAGCAGTCAAATGAGCCATATAATAAAGTTTGTAACATAAAGGGTGCAAAACGGACAACCATGGTGTTCAAGTGCAATTGTGGTATAGTATATTTCGTACAGGAAAAGAAATAATGCCATATATCTTCGTTGGGTGCACCACATGAACAGGCAAGGGAATCCCCAATACCAATTTTAGGTAGATGAGAATTTAAGAGGCTGGCGCCAAGACGAAGACGTGTATGCTTAATAGCTATAAATCTATCTCCGAGATTGAATAATTCTGGAAATTTCGCAGCTCGTATAATTTGTTTAGCTATTTTCGATTAAAATATTGAGAGGGATGCAGAGTTTCTAGTATCGAGAGGCAATTGGTTCCAAAGTCTAATAGCAGAAGGGAAAAATGACTTATCAAAAAGTTCAGTACGAGCTCTGAAACGAGGAATATCAAATTGTTGTCCGTTAAGGGAGACGTAATAATAGAACACAAGGTTTCGGGTACAAGCTTGTTCACTATTTTGATACCGTGTTGTCGTCGGCGTAGTTATAGTGACTATAATGCCCTTCCATAACATAAAGTCATTCATAAAAATATTGAACAGCAAAGGGCCAAGTATACTACCCTGTGGCACTCCCTTTAATAGGTCTGCCCATTCACTGGAAGTGCTACCATACTTGACCCTTTGCTGCCAGTCCCTTAAATAACTACCTAATAAACTACATGCCTTTTCAGAAAGACAATAGGACCGAAGTTTCTGTAAAAGTAGCTCATGGGGTAGGCAGTCAAAAGCCTTTGATACATCCATTAATATCAAAACTATGTATATTCATGGTTATCCAAAGCGGATTTCCCGGATTTCCAGTCTTCATTGATTTTAAAGAGTAGACTTAGGCAACTGCATTTTTTTTTCCGAAAAGCACGAAGACGAGAACTTAGTACATCGTTAAAAAAGTGAACCATCTGATCGTTCATTACACCTTCAAAAGTTTAGATAAACTTGACTATACCCTGACTGGACGATAATTGCATTTGTTGATGCAGTCAGACTTTTTATAAATAGGGTATACGTCCGGCCGCGTTATATCAGTGGGGAATTTTGCAGATTTGATTGACATATTTATGACGTTTGTGACAGAAGGCGCCAGGGCCTTAGCACCAACTTTTAGTAATTTTGGTGTAATTTCACCTGGCCCGGATGCCTTTTTGGGATTGAACTTTTTCATATGATTAAGGACTTGCTCCTCAGTTACTGTTTGAAATTCAAAATGAGACACATTGCTGTCCTTCATTCTGTCGCAGAGAGCACTTGTTCTGGAATGCATCTGTAAGTTTTGACTTCATGAAGTATTTACATTTTGTTGCTCTTGATCAGCAACAGAGGCGAAAAAAATTATTGAAAATATTACATATGTCGTCTGGAGCATTACATAGATTCTTATTTTCCACAAGTATAATCGTGCCATTTTTGTTGCCTTTATTTTTTTAGGTCAAGAAGGGTCTTATAGTACTCCAGAAAGATTGTTGATTATTTGAAGGACCACATCGCTCATTGAAATATTGTTTTATAGATTTTTTACGGACGGATGTCACTTCACTTTTTTTTTAATTCTACACGCTTCCCATTTACTTTTGTATTTTTCACTTAATTTTCGCAGTGTAAGCTTTACGTTAATAGCCCTGCGAAGCTCCCCATTAATGAATCGAGATTGATTGGGCCTGGCACGTTTCTCTTTTGTGGCGGGTGTCGGTCAATTTCTTCTTTCAGTAAAATTTTGGTGAAACCAAACAACGACATCAATGTCATCAAATATGTCAGCTACGTGAAACGGGGCTACCTCTAAATCGACTATAAACTCTCCTCAGGCGCGGATTCGGGAGGGGGGTGCTCCAGGGTCGCCCGCACCCTCCCCCCCCGCGCCAAGAAGAAGAAAAGAAAAAGAGGAAGAAGGGGGAGGAGAAGGAGAAGGATCGTCTGTGTCTTGCTGTCATGTGCATGGACACGCCATATATATATATATATATATATATATATATATATATATATATATATATATATATATATATATATATATATATATATACATACATATATATATATATATATATATATATATATATATATATATATATATATATATATATATATATATATACATACATACATATATATTTAAATCAAGAGGCCAAGTAAAATCGACGGGGATTAAATTGCGTCTCATATTTAAGTAAGCATAAGTATGTAATCAAATTTAAGATTAAATGTAAAATTTATAAAATAAATTCCTAAGTGTGCCTTATGTAATTTTTGAAAATATTATCCCAGAAAGGCCGCAAACTTATTGTTGTTAATTTTTCAAACACGCCATGGGAACAAAATACTGGCGGAAGATTTTACTCTTTAATGATTTGCTAGTAAACAAATAAAAAGAGTCAAAAGGAGCAAAAAATACTGTTAAAGTGCTCAATTTTCCCATCTTTTCGTGTATTTTTGAAAAACTGAAAGACAGTAAAAGGATAGAAAGAGATATTTTCTCAAGAGAAAACGCTTTGACTGAACGAGTACCTAGACAGTGATATCACTTAAATAAATAAATAAATAAATAAATAAATAAATAAATAAATAATAATAATAATAATAATAATAATAATAATAATAATAATAATAATAATAATAATATAATAATAATAATAATAATAATAATAATAATAATAATAATAATAATAATAATAATAATAATAATAATAATAATAATAATAATAATAATAATAATGAGCTTTTAAATCCATATGAATATGCACATGTACTCTGCTTATGCTAATTTCTCCCTTTTTTTAGTGGAAGATATTTTTTCTTTCTTTCAGGCATATATAACTTCAGCACTGGAATGTTTGTGAATAATAGATAGGTACATGTATACCGTGAGTGAGACTGACGGGGGGGGGGGGGGAGATATTATTATATACCTAAAAGAATGAATTTTAATGCCAGGAAAGTGTGTTGAATGGCTATAAAATATGTTAAAATTTAGGCACTTCCGGGGGCTCTGTTCCCAACTTCATGCGAGGGTTGCAACCCTCACACCCCCGGCTCACACTAATTGCAGCACCCTTCCCCCCCCCCCCCCCCCCCTTTCGGGATTTCTGGTGAGAGACTTGCAACTGTGGCATTTGATATCCGCATTCATAGGTCGGGGGAATTGAACCTTTATACTTATAAGAATAATGTTGAGAAAATTGCTTATTCCTGTGTCGGGGCATTGGTTAAAATCACATCTATAAGAGTGGGATATCCACCTTTAAAGCGTGTTGGAGAGCGAATAACATCGCTCCTGTCATACACATCGAGAAAATGGACAAAATCATGCTTTTCCTTGTTGTTCTTGAACAGATGTACATCGAGATCACCTAGAATAAAAAAATTCTATTCTGCGTTCATGCTCGAGAGCAGTGGTGATGTGATTCATTACATGGTACAAATGGTCAGTATTGACAGTGGGGCGATAAATTATGGCAACCATCCATTTTTCTTTTCTTCTTTTTTTCACAAGAACTTCAAATATTATTGATTCGATACCATTTATGGAGTATTCTAAGTCAGCTAGATCTATGCCTATGCGGAAATGTCAGACCTAATGTAGGATAAAAGACCACCACCTTTTCCATCACGATCTTTGCTGTGAAACGAAAAATTGTCTACATGAAATTGAGAGTTGGTAAAGTTCTCGTCAAGTTTTGTCTCAAAAAGACCACATATATCAAGAAATCCATTTTAAATTTAAGTAAGTCCGCTATTTCAGCAAACTAGTATCTGACGCTATTTACATTTGCTGCATTCATTAATATGGGCATGATCAGTAATGTTTATTGATTATCTTTTCTAAGTTCTATAAATCCACAAAAAAACATTTTTCATATTTTTAATTACACGATCGAGGCTATTTCAACACAGAAAAGACGGATGAATTGCAACATGCAAGACCCTCCTCCCCCCCCCCCCCCATCCCCATATAAGGAAGACAGGCCGTGTTTTGTTCTTGAAACAGCATGGTTTTATTACGCAACACATTTATATATACATGTACCGTATTTCAAACGTTCTGTTATTGTGTTCCACTATCTGGCACATATTTGGCAGTTTCCCCAGCACATCTAATCTTATACATGTACAGGGACATTTCCTTCTTAAAGTCACAGTTACTGACTGCCATTAAGAGCAGGAACTGTGAGATGTAAAGAAAATCCAACGTGTGGTAAATCCGTTTGAATCCACACTTATTGAACTTCGTCTCCAGTATGCCTGTTGGACCGCTGAAAAACTGTTAATGTTTACCAATTTGTTACTCACGTCCAGTATATATACCGTGTGATCCGATCACAAGCTTTGAAGTCTTCAATAACACTTTACTGTTACACTGAACGCCCATAAATCCATTTTTAGTATGGGTGCATATTTTGTGGGTAGTTCTCAATGGGTACAAAGTTGTCCCTCGGGTCAACATTTCGGTGATCATACAAGGATCTTAAAGTAGCTGGTTCAAACGCTTTAACCCTCCAATTTTCAACCCAATCACCATGTCCATGCATAGCATCATATGTACTGGGACCTACTCTTGCCCATGCTCCCTGGAGATTAGAATATGTCCCCAGAGGTTTGTCAATGGTGGCTCCCTCTGTGTTGAAATTTGCATTGGACCACAGACCCTGACGATCATCATAGAGATCTCGGCGTACATTTGTGAACTCTCCTCGTGTGTTCATAGGGACATTAGACATTGACATGATTCCACAAGGGTGCTGTGGATTGTGAGCCAAAGAGAGAGCCTGTCGGTCCTTGGGTAGTTGAGCTGGAGTCACTTCCCGTCTGTTCTCTAGTGTTTTGTAGGGTGTAGACTGAGTGAAGGAGCTGGTAAAAGGACTTGTGGTCTCCCAGTTGGCACCATATATGCTGTTTGTGGTGGTGTAGGTGTCTTGTAAGTCTGCCCTCGTCAACTCCATGTCTGGAAGTTTTATAAAAAACCCTGGCGGAAAGAAAACTTGATTAGAAATCACCAGAAGTGGCACATACAATGTCAAACCATTTATATCGTGTGTGTGTGTGTGTGTGTGTGTGTGTGTGTGTGTGTGTGTGTGTGTGTGTGTGTGTGTGTGTGTGTGTGTGTGTTTTAATGGATAAACGTAAAGCACGTTAATCACTAGAGGGCACCACTGGTCAATATGGATCACCTGACATTTGCTGACCTGTGGAATATGGTACCTTGTGACAGAAGATCATCTTGACTAGTGGCCTCTGGTGATTCAAGTCTTGGCTTATCCCACCATCTACCTTGAGATTTTGCAATCGTCTTCATCAATATTAAAGAAAGTCAATGATGTATGACTAAACCTGACTTTAAAGCTGCTGTCAAACTGAAAAATAAAAACACGGGATTTAGAATTGTCTCTTATAATCAATACTTTAATAAATTAAACATAATTTACAAATGATTTAAACCAGACTTAAGAAATATTAGTATTTGGCTTTGGCGGTGCCCCGGGCGGTTCCTGCGCATCACATTTTCCCCAATTTTGCTGGCCACAGTTTTAAAGATCACGGAGATTTTAAATCATCTTAATCTACATAGATCTTACGACGTGTTGTTGTCAGTGGCCTCAAGGACCCTGTATTGAGGGTCTTTGGTAGTCTTAACTCTTTTCGATCCCTTCGTGTCTCAACGTCACGGCCCATCCCACTTTTGATTTGAAGTATGGGGTCAAAGGCGCTCCCTTATTTGGCTTGAAAGGGCATCTCTTGGTACAGAGATGCTCTTTCAAGCCAAAGTAGTATAGTGACTCTTTCAAATAAGCCTTTAAAATTTATAAAAGACCCCCATTTTTGACCACTTGTCGCTCTCAAAGACCCCACCCCACCTCCCTTTTTTTCAAACCATCGATCCTAAAAGCCCCAGGTTTTTAAAAATTGTCGCTCCCAAAGACCCACATAAATTATACTCAAGCTTTTTCCCTTATAGGATGTGCACTTCTACCATGGGACTTTGTCAATTACCAGCTCCCAAAGACCCCTCTATTTTCTTATTGATTAGCTCCCATCGGGTCTAGGTTTCATACCCCCAGTGGAGCATATCCATCCTAAAATATGGGTAGTGCCTCCCACCCCCACCCCCGAGGGATAAAACCACTAATTGTTCTCCCATAGACTTACATTATAGCCTGCAGTGGCCCAGGTTTGAATATTTCATAACGGAAATATAACATCTATGAGTACTAGGATGAGTATTAGACCATACAGAGTGTCTGTCCATGGAGACATGTCACTTGTGAGCTAAAACACAAGAATCCAACACCCAGCCCACACCCACCCTCACGCCGATATATAATGTAGACCAGGCAACCTCAAATGACAAATCCATCAGGAACAACTTCCACATGATGGAAGAAATGAAAGGCTAAGTCCACAGTGACCAGGCTGAGCCTAAGCTATATGTTTATACCATTTCTTATGCCCGTATTCGTCTGGATCTCATACTATCACAATTATCGCATAACTACGAGTACGACATTTCTTCGCGATAATCCCTGCCTCTGGGGTTTTGAAGCACACAGACGGACTGCATTCATATACCAGCTTCACAGAACTTGCTTGCAACATGAAAAGCGCTTAAAATAATACAAATATAACATCTATTTTTGTTCAATTGGCCCTACAGACACCACTTACCTCTAACATATATCCTGTACTGGCCGCCAGGTGGGAACTAAGGTAAACTAGTCTGCTTGGTAACAAAGCTATTAATATTAAAATGACACAGGTCTTATCGATTGATCCAGATCAGAAAAGAGGCTTTACCAATAGTTTATTTTGCTGTCACGAGGTGTCGCACGTTTGAGAGAGAAGGCCGCTTTTCACATGTTGAAAATTATAGTTATTCTAGATGCGTCACTCCTTATTGCGCTTTTGCAATCATTGATAATACAATATTTTAAAATTTGTGTCTTGATCATAAAGCCGGCAAGCCAGTCATATTTTCGGGATAGACATACAGTTACTTTGTCATGCTCTTTAACTGATTCAGCAAACTGTTTTGTACCGATCCACGACAGCTCGACGTACAGAGCGCACAGATAACGGGTGTTGACTAAGGCTTTTTACTGTGCTGGTCGGATTATCGTATATTTTAATACTAGACGCAAGTCTTTATTATAAGTCGGCACGTACAAAAAAGATAAAACATTAGCCGTAGGCTATTACAGTCGACCATATAAGCAAAAGTACAAAGTATAAAACTTAAACCGAACTGAATAAGATACATTAAAACGTGGATAAGACAAAAAATTGGATAAAAATGTCATGACATAGGCATAAAAAAATTACTTGTCATTAAAAGTCTATGTTGAATTCAGAGAAGGTTACAAGATTTTCTTTTTCATTTGAGATCTTATTCAAAGATATCTGAGGGTTGTTTTTTTCCGAAAGTGACCTCTTGAAAGTGGGTCGATCCAAAGATCTAGAGGACGGGGAACTCTGATAGAAATGGTAAAAAAATGTCCTGAGTATATTTTGGGCCATGGATTCCAAGGGCCTTTGTACATTTTGTGGCCAGTGAACGTAGTTTACCTATCGACAGAGCGGACAATCCTGCCGTTTTCACGAGGGAGCAGCAGTCACTGTCATAATCACTAAATACAAAGCGAACACGACGTCTCTGTAGATTTTCCATCTTTTTTCGTAAGAGTGGCACCACAGAGGTGCCAAGCTAATGGACAATGATTAAAATTGGCTTTACACTACAGTAAAGGGCCTAAAATGAGCAATTTGCAAGTTGCATTAAGTTATAGGAGCTTAAACATCCGATAACATTGATTTGCCTGACTGCTTCCTTGCATACAGAAGTTGTGTGCACATCAAACTTAGGTTGATTATCAATTTCAACACCTAGTTAAACTTGATTTTCGGATATTACAATTTTCTTGAAAGTTTCAAACTTAATGCTGTATGTGTTCCGCCTAGGAGGCCACAGGACAATGGTCTGGAATGTATCAGGATTAGGAGGCATTTCGTTTTAATCTTTCCACCCTAATGACGCTTTTTCCCGCTAATATATAAATGTCGTCTGCTAATTGTATTTCACTAATATAGGGATTATTTTTCAAAATTTTGGATGAAACTTGCATGGAAGATCATTCCAAATTATATGCCCATGGTCAACAGCTCACCTTGGCGCGCTCTGGGGATCATTTTTCAAAATTTTGGATGAAACTTGCATGGAAGATCATTCCAAATTATATGCCCATGGTCAACAGCTCACCTTGGTGCATTGCGCCCAGAGGGTGCCAAGGTAAGCTGTTGACTCGGTCTTCTATCATGGTGGAATGAGTTATTAAGTATTAAGCAAGCCATTTAATTGACTCTTCAGACTTTTGCTCCAGTGTTCTCTGCATAGACATTCAGGGTTTTGATGACTAAAGAATAAAGTCTTTTCCTCTTTATAATTAGACAACTAACAACCCTTTTTCCTCACTGTAAACCAAGATGTGTAGCTTCTAAACATCAAAATAAACACTATATTGTAACCCTTTTTAAACATTTGTAGACATTTAGTTCTTATACTCTTTTGTGTCTAGTGCATAAAATAGCATGTTTAATTCCTGAAGTTGAACTGAATGTTTAGATCTTAAACACTTAAATGTTCAAACAAAAACACAATGTTTAGGCATCTATACACAGTATTTGATCAGCATATGTTCTGGCGAATGTTTAGAAATTAAACACACTATTTTAAGAACACATTACAAATAAGCACCTTGTTTTTCAAATAAACAATATATTTGATGACATAAACAGTTTGAAATGTTTACAAATTGAACATATCAAGGGGTTTAGGCCTTTGTAACACTTTTTAAACACATGTCCATGTTTAACACACTGTGTTTAAGATAATAAACGTGTGGTATTCATGCTTTTCTTTCTTTCTTTCTTTCTTTCTTTCTTTCTTTCTTTCTTTCTTTCTTTCTTTCTTTCGTTCTTTCTTTTTTTACAGGCAAAAATGTCCGACATTTCACTTGAAAGGTATTATACATAAAAACTACAAACTATGAACAATTATACTTCTATAGATGAAGTCTCGCCTTTTTATAAATGAGATGTCATGCTTTTCACAATCATGCAAATGAGGGCTAATTAAAGTTTTACGTCTTCAATGTTTATATACTATGGTAGATGTGGTTCCGAGTGTATAGGAGTTCGATCATAGCAAAGCAGAGGTCATCTCAAATGTCAAGGTCATGTCAAGGTCAAAGGCCAATTTTAGGTCAAAATGCCATCTTTAAGGTCCACTTCAGATAGAGGTCATCTCAAGGTCAAAGGTCATTTCAAGGTCAAGGGCCACTTTCAATGGTGGCTTTCTTCTAGCCATAACTTAGTCAATTTTTATTCAATTTTGATCATGTTGACTAAAATTGTAGGTATTGCAACATTGCACATTTTTGTAAGAACATGTAACCTCTAAGGACAAAGGTCAAGGTCATTTGGCCCTTTGAAAGTTTCATCTTGCCATAACTTGGTCAATTTTCATCTGATTGGTTCATGTTGTGCTTAAATTGTGGGTATTGTACCATTGTACATTTTTGCAATTTACATGTGACTTCTAAAGGTCAAAAGTCAAGGTCATTTGGACTTTGAAATTTTCATCCAGCCATAAACTTAATGGAATGTGAAGTACCACAGGACAAAAGTTGTAGTATTTAATATTTACAAGTTTTGAAGGCACACAGACAGGTTTGCTTTGAAGTAAATCTTCTTTTCTGGTTATGTACTGCATCCATTCATACTGTTCATTTTGCTGCTAGAACATTCACAATACATATACATGATATATGGGGGGGGGTCAATATATCTCCTTATAACTCTTCATCAGACACTTCCTAGTGTGAGAAAAAATTATTGATCAAATATTTTATTTATAAATGTATGTGCACAACTTGACACTTTTTAAACAACAATTACTGTTTAGACACACACACACACACAGACACACACACACACACATACTGTGTTTTATATAAAATTTGGTACTACAAGTAATATTTTTAATAATTTAATTTATTTCCAAAAAGCTGAAGAGAGATGAACATAGTTTGTCATAAATTGTTGCCTGGGAGTCTCACTTTGAATATTAGATGACTGGCATATTGCTTTTAGGGATCAGCATGGTGGCCTACCAATCTTGGAAGTCAAGTATTTACAGAGATAGCTTCCAACAACATGAAGTCCTGTCAGAGAGTGCTAGAAATGTAGGAAATTCATATGTTTAAAATACTCCAAAGACACTTTCCAAGACTTCTACATGTGTAACGTGAATTTCATGCAAATAGCATGCACGGCTGGCTCAAATTTCAGGTTTTACCAAGGTGATTGTCACACTACACTAAATGGAAACTGAATCTGCCAGGACAAATGCTTCCTTCATTTTTTCCGCAGCCATGAACACTAGTAGATGAGGAGGTGTCAACGTGTCCATTTCTAAGGTTTTACTGATCTCTTCATCAGGAATATCCTGAAAAGCAAATTGATTTCATTATGCATTGAACTTATACAAGTGCTGAAAGACTTAAAAAACACAAGATTATATTGCACGAAAGAAAATGATCCAAAGTAAATATACATACATTTTTATTTATGTTTCATGATTTTAGACATTGAATCAAAGAATAATAACTTTTAAGACAAAAATTATAGGGGGGGTAAAGTTTTTGCCTTGACCTAGTTAGTGAAGTGCAAAAGACACCAAAGTTTGCTTTTAGTAAAAGGGTGACACACTGAGTTCCGTGGAACCCTTGTTTATGTGCCCTATCTGGCATTTGTAAATATTGGTAAAACCATTATTAAGTATGCAATAAAGATACATTATAAAAGATTGGTGAGCATTATAGTGTTACTCTCACAGCTGCTACAATTTTATTCTGGTGAAACATGTTTTTTTTTGTATCCTGTGTGTCTATCAGGATGACTACTCATGATTTGGTCGCTGTCTCAGCCATAGGTAAACATGGGCAGATGATTCTCATGGTAGTTTGGGAATCACAGATGATCTTTTGTGGAGATCAGCAAATATATTGGATGCAGTAATGCATCATGACATAAAAAGTTTCAGTGAAAACACCTTGGCATGCAACACAAATGAAACTGATATATCTCCAATTTGTTTCCAGTCCAGAAAGGTATATACACTTTTTGAAGTTTTTGTGAGTTGTTAGTTTTGCCTGAGGTATTTTGTGAGGGCTATAGATACTCAGATATCCTTAAATTAGCTGCCACAAAGCAATTTGATTTATGTCTATATCAGAGGTAGATATACAAAGACAGAGCTATATTATCATGCCTTTTTCTTAAAAATTATAGTGTTTTGGGAGAAAATATCCTAAATTTCCAGAACATATGTTCACTTAGTAACTCCCTGAGCTACACACAAGAAGATCTGAAATTCGATACATCTGCAGTAAAGATTTTTTAATTCCAATATTATTAATAATGTCCCCTTTGCCCTTTCAAGCACCCACCCGCATCTCACCAAACAAGACTAGGGTTATTGTAAAGGCACACAGGTATGCAATTTTGACAGGAAACTAACCAAGGCATATGTCAAAGACTCCAAGGTAGACACCCAGCTGTTCCTGTTGTTTTGTTTTCATCTAAACTGGTAAAGTAAACACACCTCTTTCTCCGTGATTATTGGTAGGCCCTTCGTTCCTTTGCCTCTGTCAATGCATGTTTCTGCTTCAATGAACTTGACCAAAGGTAAGAGACGAAGAGTAGGCTGCAAAAGCAAAGGAAGTGGTGAAAGTGACACATTGATAATTTGCCATAAGTTAATTAAAGTTATTGCTTACTTGGCCAAAATATCAATAGACAGAGGTATCATCTGGACATGATACAATAATACACTCCCACACCTTCCATCAAGTCCACGTATGATCTGCTATTAGAATTATAGATGTGTCAAAATAGCCACAGAAATGAAGATTTTAAAAAAATGTCTCGTTTTCCTCAAATTCCATCCAGTTTTTGTGCTGTAAGTTCAAAGTTGGGGGTTTTCGTTCGAGGCCTTTGTCTTATCATGAATACTTTGAACTGTACGATTTCGTGTCCGCAGTTGTGATAGAATCATTTTGTATTAATGTGTCATTTTTATTAGGTAAACATAGTCGAGCAACATTCAAAAATTTACTTGTTATATTACTGGCATATACTACTTGAATGTAGCTTTTCTCTGTATTTTCGTCTTCAAAAATACGCAGTTAAAGGAGAATGTGACATTTTAAAACTTCTGTCTTGGAGAAAATACATCAAATTATATTGTATTTGCTTCTCCGATCGAAACCTCACAAGGGAAAAACATCCGTACTCCTCTAAGATATAAAGAACAAATAACAAAACGAAAATATGAAAAATTGTCTTCATAGAGTTTTATTCAATAGTCCAGATTATACTGCTCATTCATTTATAATACAGTTGTAATGGGCATAAAACAAACACGAATAAATACCTCTAATCCAAGGTTTGAGACTTCTGCTTATTCAATACTTCTTGATATAGACCGTGTATTGTGACTTTAGTTTTGCACTATCAAAGTGTGTAGAACAAATGAAACATTTTGATGACTCTCCGGACAGATTGTCAGTCATTGCATATGTGCAATATTAGTTTTCATTTTGACCTAATGAATTCTTTTATGGTTAAGCAGCTGAATTCTTTTCTGATCAAGCAGCTGACTCCATTAAAGGGCATTTAATTTAAAGTATGGTCAATCGTCAATTTTGAGATTTTAATGGTAAAAAATTAAACATTATTTCAGTTTTAACTGGATCCAGATTTACTCCACTTAAAAAACGTGTGTGGGGGTGTGTGTGTACCTTTTTAATGTTTTGACCGGCTAGTTTTGCTGAAACTGTCTCTACAGATAGCCAGTCTCAGCCAGCGTGCACAAAGAAGAGGTAAAGAGGGTTAATCGCACGGTCACTGAACCCTGAAACCTTTCCCTCCATATGATTTCGAACCCTGACAAAATTACCCCCAAAACATCGTATTAAAATTGCCATCAAGCTACATTTTTCGTTCTTTTCCCAATGTTTTCAAATGGACATCTATCCCACTTCAAAATCAGAGAGCATTCTTCAACAGAAACATGGGAAAACTAGGAAAGATGATTTGCTGCATAGCAAATCAGCGTGTGTGTCTTCAAAGCATATTGGTATGGCAATGTACAACTACTCCATAACAGAGGAGTAGAAGACGGAATGGCATCTCTATCGATTATAGCTTTAAAGATATTCAAGATTTAAAATTTATAATGGTGATATTTAACATAATTTAAATTGCTACAATTTTTATTTTTGATTCATCAGGTGCGCAATGGTCAACAATACCCTGGTAGAAGTGGGAATCACATCTCTATCTATTATAGTGTTGAAGATATTCAAGATTGAAAATTTCGAATACTGCTAATTTGAATAATTTAAATTGCTACAACTTTGTTTAAGATTCATTAGAAGTGCAATGGTCAACAACCCCCTAGTAAAAGTTGAAATGACATCTCTATCTACAATAGTTTTGAAGATATTCAAGTGTTAAAATTTCCAATGCTGCTAATAAGCTTAATTAAAATGGCTACAACTTTTGCTCTAGATTCATTAGATGCGCAATGGTCAATAACCCCCTAGTGGAAGTTAAAATGGCATCTCTATTTATAATAGTTTTGAAGATATTTAAGTTTCAAAATTAAAAATGCTGCTAATTAGCATAATTTAAATTGCTAAAACTTTTGTTTTCAATTCATTAGATGCGCAATGGTCAATAACCCCCGAACAGAAGTTGGAATGACATCACTGTCTATAATACTTTTCAAGATATTAAAGATTTAAAATTTCAAATGCCCCTAATTTGCATAATTTTAAACACCTTCATTCGTCTGTATAAAACGGTCAAACTCCTTGTATGGAGATACAATCATGCGAAGTTTGGAGTTTGTATGTATAATAGTGTCCGAGAAAAAAGGCAAATCTGTCTGTGTGCCTTCAAAAAGTGTAAAAAATTGAATGCTACAACTTTTATCCTTTGGTACTTCATTACATTAAGCTAATGGCTGGATGCAAATTTCAAAGTCCAAATGACCTTGACCTTTAACCCTTACAGGTCATATGTAAATTGTGCAGTGTTACAATACCCACAATTTAAGCCCAACATAAACCAAATCGGATAAAAATTGACCAAGTTATGGCAAGATGAACCTTTCAAAGGGCCAAATGACCTTGAGCTTTGTCCTTTTGGGGTTATATTTTCTTATCAAAATTTGCAGTGTTGCAATACCTACATTTTGAGTCCAACATGATTAAAATTGGATGGAAATTGGCAAATTTATGGCTGGAAGAAACTTTCAAAGGTCCAAATGACATTGACCTTTGAGCTTTAGAGGTCACATGTAAGGATCAAAATGTGCAGGGTTACAATAGCTACAATTTGAGCCCAACATGATCAAAATTTGATAAAAATTGACAAAGTGATGGCTAAATGAAAGCCACCATCGAAAGTGGCCTTCGACCTTGAAATGCACCTTCGACCTTGAGATGACCTATAACGGAAGTGAACGTTGACCTCAAAAATGACATTTTTGCCTAAAATTGACCTTTGACCTTGACATTTGAGGTGAATTTGCCTTGCTATGATCAAACTCCAATACACTCAGAACCACGTGTGCTATAGTATATAAGATATTGCAGATTTAAAATTTAATAAGCCCTTATTTGCATAATTTTGAAAAGCATTATAAAAAGGCCAGACTTCATCCATAGAAATATAATTGTGCCCAGTTTGGAGTTTCTACCTATAGTACTTTTCAAATGAAATGTCGGACAAATTTGCCTGTAGAGAGAGAGAAAAAGAAAGAAAGAAGGAAAGAAGAAAGAAAGAAAGAAAGAATTCCTAGAAGAACAATATGTCTGTGTTGGCACAAGAATTTCAGGAAAAACAGAAAAGTGTGTATACACACACACACACACACACACAGACACACACACACAGACACACACAGACACACACACACACACAGACACACACACACACACACACTTTAAAAACTAGAAAGGAAGATTTGCTTCAAAGCAAATCTGTCTGTGCGCATTCAAAAGTTTTAAATATTAAATGCTACAACTTTTGTCCTTTGGTACTTCACATTCCATTAAGCTTATGGCTGCATGGATTTTTCAAAGTCCAAATGACCTTGACCTTTGACCTTTAACCTTTACAGGTCACATGTAAATTGCAAAAATGTACAGTGTTACAATACCCACAGTCCAACGTGATTAGAATTGGATGGAAATTGGCGGAGTTATGGCTGGGTGAAACTTTCAAAGGTCCACATGAAATTGACCTTTGCCCTTCAGGGGTCACATATAATTTCCAAAATGTGCAGAGTTGCAATACCTACAATTTTACTCAAAATGATCAAAATTGGATAAAAATTGAGTGAGTTATGGCTAAAAGAAAGCCACCATCGAAAGGGGCCTTTGACCTTGAGATTACCTCCATCTGAAGTCAACCTTGACCTTTCAAATGACATTTTGACTTAAAATTGACCTTTGACCTTGACATTTGAGATGACCTTGACATTTGAGATGACCTTTGCCTTGCTATGATCGAACTCCTATAAACTTGAAGCTATATCTACTATAGCAAACAAGATATTGAAGATTTAAAACTTAAATTAGCCCTCATTTGCATAATTTTGAAAAGCATGAACTCTCATTTTAAAAAGTTCAAGGTCATGTGAAATTTTCCTCTAGCCATAACTCAATCAATTTTTATGCAATTTTGATCATGTTGGGACTCAAATTGTAGCTATTGCAACACTGCATATTTTTGCCATTTAAATGCAAACTCCAAAGGTCAAGGTCGATCGGACTTTTGAAATTTTCATCTAGCAAGAAATAGGTCATTTTTTCATCCAGTTTTGATATTTTGTATTCAAATTGTAGCTATTGTAACACTGCACAGTTTTGTAATTTACATCAGACCTGTAAAGGTCAAAGGTTGAGGTCATTTGGACCTTTCAATTTTTCATCTAGCCATAACTTGGTAAAATTTTATCCAATTTTGATTACGTAGGGCTCAAATATATGTGTTCGTTACATATGACCTCTAAAGGTCAAAGGTCATTTGGATCTTTGAAATTTTCCTTTAGCCAGAACCGTCAATTTTTATCCAATTTTGATCATGTTGGGCTCACATTATAGCTACTGTAACACTGCTCAATTTTGTAACATACATGCGACTGCTAAAGGGCAAAGGGCATGGTCATTTCGACCTTTGAAATTTCCATCCGATCCTAATCATTTGTACTCAAATGGTAGCTATTGCACTGCTGCACATTTTTGTAATTAACATACAACCTTTAGAGGCCAAAGGTGAAGGTCATTTGGCCCTTTGAAAGTTTCATCTAGCCATAACTTAGTAAATTTTCATCTGATTTGGTTCATGTTGGGCTCAAATTGTAGGTATTGTAACACTGTACATGTTTGTAATTTACATGCGGCATCTAAAGGTCAAAGGTTAAGGTCATTTGGACTGAAAGTTCATAAAAGCCAAAACTATACGGAGACAGGGTAAAGGTCAAGGTCAGTGACCTAATGGGGCAGTGGCAATATGGCCCAGGCAGTCTGTTTTTTTTTGGGGGGGGGAAGAGGGACAGATGGACGTGCAAACCTCTACAGTGTTCGGGGGGGGGGAGGGGCAGATGGATGTGCAAACCTCTACAGTGTTCGGGGGGGGGGGGGGGAGGCAAAAAGGACATGAATCATTTTTCAAAAGACCCTTAGAAATAAATTTTAAAACGAAACCAAAAACACAATGAAGACATTTTGAAAGCAAAGAAGTTCTGTAGTATTCTATTCTTGTAATGGAGGCTCAGAGAAAATGTGTAGTTTCATTTGCAAAATGTAATTAGCAAAATATAGATACACGACCAGAGGTTTGATATAAAAATTGGTTACACAAGACAACTCTATAGCAACCTGCACCTGCAAGGAGTCATCTTTGAAGTGTTCAGTCAAAATATTTGTGCCCAAAATTTTTTGCTCAAAACAATTTAGTGAAGTTTTGTGGTTTAAATAGTCTTCCTGGCTTTGCTTTGGCCTGCAATGCCCTTGAATGGGTGGAGCCAAAAGCACTCGCAAAATACCCCCCAGATTATCACACTTTTATTGTGCCAAAATGGTCTCCATTCAAAATACAAAATTGACTGGGTCAAGAACTTTGTAGTAACAAGACCTCACAAAGAATTTAGTAAATATTTCTGCAACTTCAACATGAACATTTTCTCCCAATTGCCCAGAGGCAGCACTTCCTAATGGTAAGAACTAATGTGAAGAGAAACGGATTTTTTTTTTTTTTTGCAAATGGCCCCCATTGGCATTACAGATTTTTGTAAGAAACTCAATAAACTTAATGCTAGTTCACTACCTAAATATGGCTAGGGTGGTTCACAAAGTTGCGAACCCTCCGTCACCTTAAGAATTTTACACTGAACATTTTTATTTTGTTTTTGCCATTTAGATTTTCACACACTTCAAAAAAATTTAAATAAATCTTAAAATATCAATAGATCCAAATTTCGCTTTCCATTTTCCAGATTTTCAAGAAAAGAGCTACAACTTGTCCATACAAGCTCGAGTCCCGGGCCTTAAAACTTTCACTCGTGCAAGCCATATTTCACCAGCAGTGGCCAATATACAACACAACAACATTTAACGCATTTTATTTAATTTATAAAATGAAAAGATGACATGTCCTAATCAGCAAAGTACTGAATGGTCAGTTTGTTTTCATCATCCATGTAAAATATTCTTGCCAGCTGACTGCATACAGATGCAACTGTACATATGAATCACGTACTTGGAAGCAATCATAAATGCACACCCTTGTCTCTTCAGGGTTTAAAGAACTGCCGTGTAAATATGTTAGACAATTGTACTGCTGTGGCTGTTACAAGCATGAAAGTTTCCTCATGCAACCACTGAAACACTTCCATTCTCAACTGTTATCAGCACTGTTGATTACCTGCCACTAACAGTGCTGCACTCTAGTGGTCACAATACAAACATTTCAACAAAGTTATACAATAATGTGGCAGGCCAGGCATGCACTGTACCTACTACAAACAGTGCTGCTCCCTGGTGGTCATGATTGGAACATTTCTTCCAAGATGACATGTAATGTGGCAGGCCAGACATACACACAGCATGCTCTGTACCTACTACAAACAGTGCTGCTCCCTGGTGGTCATGATTGGAACATTTCTTCCAAGATGACATGTAATGTGGCAAGCCAGACATACATACAGCATGCTCTGTACATACTACAGAATTATGACACCAGTATTAACTAGAAACCATTTTCCCAGTGGAACATCATCTTGCCAGTCAATAGTAATAATTATGTTGGGAACAAATATTTCAATAATGGTGCTCCAGTCTAACACCAAGGCAATGCTTTAAAATGTGACTGAAGTACTCAATTTTATAACAAATCTATCCTTGTTAAAGTGTCTTGTAAAAGATCTCCCAGTCAACTTCTGAAACAAAATTTTCTTTCAAAAAAGCTTGGAACACACTGCAACCATGAATGATACAAAAATAAAATGCCAGTTAAATAGATTGGAAAATGTGTTCTTTCTCATAAATGATCCAGACTTTTAGAGCAAAATTTGTAATTTGGAATTCAACTATTGCACTGCAGCAAGGGTGTTCATACAAGTGAAAATATCAGCAATGAACGGTAACTGCATGGTAATGTCATTACATACAAAAAAAACCTGAAACTTTGATCACTGCAGAAGACAATCTCTAAAATTTTACTGGCAAGGAGACCCAATGGTATGTGCTTGACAGCTCAGTGACAATTTTTCCACACTGCAGTCAATAGAAACAAATTATGATCTCCATATTCAATTGACTTAAAATATGTTGCAAAATGAAATAAAATTAATGTGATTCATAAAACACTGTACATGTTCAACTAGAATCAAGACAATGATAAAGGATCCATATGGTATGGCCTCGTAATTTCTGTCCAAATCTGACCTTTTATATTGAAACATCGACTGGTTTTCATATTACTAAAATATTCAGCACTGCCGACTCTAATCTGCTGCTTCCCTGAGTGCAGATATTTGTCATGTCCATATACTGATTTGTGTTTGCCAATACTTGACAAAAAGTTGATTTCAGCCAAGATGCCAATTTGACCTTCCAATGTCACTCAAGGTCAAAATTAACACAGAGTCCCCCATATGTATTGTCCTATTTATGTTTGATGGTAACCATAGGTCTACAGCTAGGACCAAGTGTTAGTGATGAAAGAAATTGTGTCAGCAAATTAGCACATGGGTGGCCACATGGAGCAGCCATCAATTTTGGGCAATCGTAAAGGCTGCTAGGGACACAGAAAAGCAAGTGATGCGTGTCAACATGCTGATGGCCACCGAAGTCGTCCCAGGTAACCCTGCACATAATATCAAAGTACATGTAATTGGCCCAGCAGTTCTTACACCAAAACCATTAAAACATTAAAAAAAACCCCAAAATATTCCAAAACATAAAAATGAGAATCATTTTCTCTACAAAGATGTCTACCTGAGCAATGTCTAAAATAAAAACATTCCATACAAACATTTTGGCAATATTGTAAAACACACTGTACTGTTTTATGTAAATACAGGGGTAGTTACTGGGATGATCAAGAAGTTGCATTCACAGTATTCTTGGCAGCTGACTGCATACAAATGCAACTGTACATGCCATGCATCACATACTTGAAGCAATCATACAGGCACACCCTTATCTTTTCAGGGTTTAAAGAACTGCCAGGTAAATTTGTTGACATTTGTACTGCTGTGCCCCTTGTTTATCCAGTGCAGCTTTTTCAATCAGATTGACCCACACTCAAAGCAGTTTATTGTTGCTGACATGAATGATGTAACAAGTTACATTAGAAATAAACTGTGGGAAGAGAATGAATGTTGGCCTCATGCAACCACTAAAAACACATTCATTCTCAACCATTATCGGCACTGTTGATTACCTACTACAAACAGTGCTGCACTCTAGTGGTCATGATAAGAACATTTCTTCCAAGACGAGATTGAAATTGGCAGGCCAGACATCCACAGTGCCTGCACCGTACCCGACACCATAAACCATTTTCCAAGTGGAACACTATCTTGCCAATCAATAGTTATATGTAGGCAACAAAAACATTTAGATATTTCAATGGTGGTGCTGCAGTCACACACCAAGGCAAACCTTTAAACTATGACCAAAGTACTCAATATTTTAATTTTATAACAAATCTATCCTTGTTAAAGTACACTTCTTGCAAGAAAGATCTCCCAGCCAACTTCTGCAACCAAATTTTCTTCCAAAAAGCTTGAACAACACACTTTGCCACCCTAAATGAAACAAAAATATGCCAGTAAAATAGATTGGAAAATGTGTTCTTTCTCATAAATGATCCAGACTTTTTGAGCAAAAGTTAATTTGGAATGAAATTATTCCACTGCAGCAAGGGTGTTCATACAGGTGTATACATCAGCAATGAACTGTAACTGCATGTTAATGTCTGTGCTGAAGCTTAAGTGCACAAACCATGTTCTGCCAACCGTCTTAAACATACCACAGTGTTGTTAACATTCACCAATGGCAATACGTTGTGCGCATACACCCATCCTTCATCACATTCCAGCCTCACACTGCTGGGACTACAACTTTCTGTATTGATCAGTCCCAGTATACAAATGAGGATGACGTTCTGATAACTAAATCTTCGTAATCACATCATTTGACTTAAGTTGCATGGTACACACAAGCCTCAGTTTGCCTGTGGAACCAGAGACCTGTGTCCCAGGTTCCACTGGACAACAGGATTTTAACTGTACATCTGGATGGTGCACATCTGACAAATCCTTGTTTGCTGCAAAGTTTACACATAGGGCAAACATTCACATTTGACATCCATGCTGCAGTGACCAACTGTCACAGTTGTCAATGATGTCCTAGTTGATTGCTTGATTCTTAAAATGGTAAGATTTGTCTACGAAAACTAAACATGATATCCAATCTTTATCTGGCAATAAATAGGTAGGCAAAGTGACGTATGCAAGCAAGCAAATAAATAAAATGAGTATTTAAATTCATAAAATGCCATTCATCAATTCCTTCCATCCAGTCCAGTGGTGAGAAAGCAATTCCAAGAACCCACCATTGAATATATGCAATCTTCAACAACAGCAAAAATCTTTACATCAATACAAAGAAAAACCTGAAACTTCAATGACTGCAGAAGACAAATTCCTGACATTTTACAGGCAAGGAGACCTAATGGTATGTGCTTGACAGCTCACAATTATGAGACTTCATAGTGCAGTCAACAGAAACAAAGTATGATCTCTGTACTCAAATAACTTACAATATGTTGCAAAATTGTATAAAATTGAGATTCATAAACTCAAAACAAGGCACGTTAGACACAAGACAATGATAAAGGACCCGGATGTTATGGCCTCATCATCTGTCCAAATCTAATTGGGGCTTTTTCTTATATTGAACCATGGTTTATGGACTATGGTTTAAATATTAAGGAAATTAAAAACCAAACCAGGATGCCCTGTGCTCTGCTGACTTAAATCTGCTTCTCCAAATGCAGATTGTCATGTGCATATACACTGCATTTGCGTTTGCCAATACAGTGATCCCCCTCTTATAAGGCCACCCCAAATGCAGTGGGAAAAGTGGCCTAAACAGAGGGGTGGCCTCTCTTGAGGGGTAATTTACATTGAAAATGCCATACTTGCTGCATGGAGAAGTGGCGTTTGTAGAGGGGGTAGCCTCATAACTGGGACCACTGCAGTTGACGAAAAGTTTGATATCACGCCAATATGAGAGTGACCTTCAAATGTTACTCAAGGTCAAAAGTAACACAGAAACCCCACATGTACTGTCCTATTTATGTTTAATGGTAAACATGGGTCTATATAGGACCAGGTGTGGGTTTGAAAAGAAACTATCAGCAAATTAGCATATGGGTGGTCATAAGGTACAGCCGTCCATTTTGGGCAATAGTGAAGGCTGCTTACGGGACAAAAAAAAACAGACAATAAGAGAGCACCATATTGGTGGCCTCTGACCCCAGGTAGCCCTGTATACAATATCAAAGTAGTTAATATTTAAAATATGTTCAAACAAGAAAATTCCTAAAAATCAAAATGATTGCATGATCATTTCCTTTGCAAAGATACAGATCTACCTGAGCAATGTCTAAAATCATTCCATACAACCATTTTGGCAATATTGCAAAACATACTGTATTGCATTATGCAGATACAGTGGTAGTTATTGATATGATCCAAAAGTTTGATATAGCTCAGTAAAAAATTAAAATATCCTCATGACTTTTGTAAACTTCCATCACCTCCAGTGACAAAATTTAAAGCAGATGTAGCCCTTACAGTGCTCATCATGGCCATAGTAGTTTTCTCATTACCTTTATTAAAAGTTTCAAATTCTTATGAAGATACCTTTCATTCAAATACCAGCAAGCCTAGTCTAAAGCAAAAAGTAGTCTTAGTCAACAGTTTTCCTTGGGACACTATGCGCGCAATAGTGTCCCGAGGAAAGCTGTAGACTCATTCTTAAATCAGCACTTTAAGGTTTAACACTTACAAATTTCAAAAAAAAAAAAAAAAAAAAAAAAAGGAAAAAAAAAATCCCAGTACCTCCTAGTGACCAAAATGTGATTTACCTGACCCCAGATTACCTTGTACACAATGTCAAAGCCACTGGCCAAGTGGCTGATGTTGCAATTACCCAGGTAGTTCTTCAAAATATTTGCAAAAAATCAGATTAAAAAAATAAATGCACACACTATTGCATCATTTCTTTTGTAAGGACCACCACGGGAACATCAATACATGTACAAAAGCAAAACAATGCATTTGTTTTTGAAAACTTGAGAAGGTACAAAGTCATAATGGATCTACAGATGGACATGATCAGACTAAAATCTGGTGACTGACAAGTCAGCACATCCGAAAAATTAGCAGTATAATTTAGGTAATTTTTTATAGTCTGTGCAACAGTTTTTGACAGTCTGTACAATTGTTTTTAAGTTACCAGAGAAGAGCATAAAGCTATTTATGCACATTGTAAGTAAGCACCTATCTATAGCCTTCAAAATTTGCAGACAAGTCAGGAAATGAAGCAGTAATCACTGAACAGTAATCACTGCAGAATTTGACCTAACTTTTACCATTCATGTTGAAATAAATTACACATTTGGAAACTTCTTTAGACAAATGAATGAAACATTAGCATTTGGCTAACGGTACCAACGGTCCCTGGTAAAAAGGTTTGTATTATGAATTCTACTTTTATAATTGTGATGAGAAAACTTCCTTTGAGCAAATACAGATGTCTTCTTGCAACTATAGAAACTTAAACTGGATCAGCAACCATGGCTGAACACCATTTGCTCAAATGTACAGGACTTTGCACAGTCACACCAACATATAAAGCAAAGTTCAAAATTGTTGACAAATATATAATGGGCTAATACTTCAATGCAGACAGAGACCCTCTAACCCTTTCCCCCTCAAACCAGCCAAAACCGGCTATTGGTCAAATGTCGTCTGCTTCAGTGTTTTCAACTAATTTCAACAGTTATGAAAAACAATTTGACTGAGAAATGTACATGAGACTTATCAAGATCACATGCCACAGGTCAACAGCTTTCCTTGGCATGGGTTGGACATTTAGTGCCCAACCCATGCCAAGGAAAGCTGTGGACTCAGTCTTAATTCGAGGGGGAAAGGGCTACAGGATGGTTGACAATGTAAGTCATTGTCTCTGCACACATGGGTGCACAATAACATTGCAAGATTCCTATCATTGTCTAGGCACCTCTGTCAGTTGCCAAATTTGTGATACAAATAATTATAAAATTTGTACTTCAAGGTACAACAGGACCTGTAAATATATATACATAGCTAAGGAACTATTTAAGAATATTGATTATTCCAATTGTAAACCTTTACAAGGTACCTATATGTATATATATAAGCACATGAAATTGTACATCAATACTCCAGTCTTAAATGTGCATTGAAAAACAAGTTTTTACCACATGAAACTGACGCAGTTGGGCACCAGCATTATTTTTATCAAGTGCTGTCACAGTATTTGGTAATCCATGCGGTCTCCAGAATAATCGAGGTCACATTGTACCTTTTCCCAATACTTTTAAGTGCATAGTAGTTTTTGCCTCCATTTAAAAAAAACTACAGAATTACTGGATTTAAGATAGTATGGAGACTTACTTCCATCATTTCATAGCCTCTCAAATAGAAATGGCCCAAATGCATCACTTACATCACAGTCATCATTGTTTTCAGTTTAATGGTTCTTTACATTGATCTCCCAGTCAAGTTTCCAACATAAACATGCAAACTTGGTGCACCCTGTCAACTTCAAACTTGGTGCACCATGTCCAACTACAACTTCCTGATTTCTAGTCTGAACTTCTGGAAGAGGATATGACCAAAGGCATATATATATGTAAGCCAGTTGAACATGCAGCTGAGTAACCAGACATTCTTCCCTTTATTTCCATGGTGGCTGTGCTTTCATATTGAGACAAAATAACTTTCAGAAAGTATGTGTGGCAAACTTAAGTTGCCTTTATTTACATCTAAGCGTCCCATGGGTTTATCAAGAACAGTACACCAAATGCCATAAATGTGGATATGGTCGATGGCTGCAAGTTTCTGCAGGTCTGGGGGGATATAGTGTCCAGCTTGTACGGGTTCCAGGCCTTCTCTGGATGTTTGTAGGCTACAGTACACATTAGTTCCTGTAAGCAACAGAGTGGCTAAAGACATCTGGGCGGTTATTCAGGGGATGAATGCACCAGACCCTGACAGTAGGCTTCAGAGTGAGCAACAGCTTGGCCCATCAAACCCAGTGGAAACACTTGCACACAATCAGACCAGCTGGGCAGCCACGGTCACCTGAAAGTAGCCACACTGACACTATAATACATGCGAGGAATAATTTGGACATAGTTGTCTTCAAGTTATACTTTTTAACCTGCAAACTGACCGCTTGTTTTCATCATATGCAAAGTCCTTCAACACAGTAAGACAAGCATGCAACCATAAGCACTTGTTGCTGCATCAAGTTGTATATATATATATATATGTATGTATGTATGTATGTATGTATGTATGTATGTATGTATGTATGTATGTATGTATGTATGTATGTATGTATGTATGTATGTATGTATGTATGTATGTATGTATGTATGTATGTATGTATGTATGTATGTATGTATGTATGTATGTATGTATGTATGTATGTATGTATGTATGTATGTATATATATATATATATATATATATATATATATATATATATATGCAAACAAACTGACTAGATGTCACAAAATATATATACAATAACAAGCATCAACCATTATAACCCCTCTGTACATGGAAGTCCACCAAGATGTATATAGATTGATTGGATGTCAATTAGTTGTCCCTGTCTTAAGAGACCACTCCAATCAAGGACAGTATGGAATGACCATCTTTTCTGGACATTTTGCTCCATATTTTTCCTCTTAACTATGTGTTTCCGATGCTAGGTCACCCGTCATGTGAAACCAATGTTGTCACTTAGGAAGTCTTTCAAGATGGATGCCACATACTACAATGTAATTCCTTCAATGCAGCAACATTAGCAGTCAGCCATCAGAACTTCTCTTGACATGAAGTACATCTAGATGTTAACAGGTCCAGTAGATACTTCAAGTTTTAATTTTGTTTCAATTCAAGTATAAGTTTGATAGAGTTTTAACTCACCAGGTGCTATGTGCCATCACCCTGCTGTCAGTTCCCTGTATCACCACTTGGCATTGCATGGCTGCTTGGTATCATTGAGTACAGTCACCTGCATGGTCAGTGCTCACAAGTTGAGTTGCTCAGCTTTTGCTGGATGTGTTTCAACTGGTCACGTGGATTTAGGTTTGGCCATCTTTTGTAATACCTGGTCAGCATGGCTGTCACTGCACAAAACAAAGATGTCCATGACTTAAAAGTTGTTTACAAAAATGTTTATTGTATCTTTGATACATAGTCTCAAAAGGTCCTTGTAGTTGAGACAGTTTAACAGATTTGTTCTACAAATTAAACTTCCGGTAAGTGACTTAGCAGTCAGAAGTCTACAGGCTGCAGCCATCTCATGCACTGGAACATTAACTCATTCCATACCAGTCCCTGATTTTTCCGTATATTTACCTATATTTAAGACGACAATTGCATATTTAAATTCAAAATGAAAAGACCTTTCATTCAAGTACTAACATGCCTACAGTCGTAAGTCAGTGGTTCTGGCACTGCCTGGCAAGTCATTTTGTAGCTGCCGCATGGGCAACTGTAGCATGACTTGCCAGGCAGTGCCAGAACCACTGACCAAGGCCTGTCACCATAGTATGGAATGAGTTAACCAGTTTGATGGTACACTGAGTAATTTAATGAACATGGATAGTTATAAGTTTTTATGTTCCATATTTTGATGAGAAATCTTTTGGTTCTGAAATCTTGATGTCAATGATTTTGCCCATTTGCTGTTCAACCTCTCTAGTAAAATTACCCATCCCACACAAGGCAGCGTTTAGGTTTTCAACTGCAGTGGAAATGAGAGTCTTGAATGGTAAAGTTCACAATCATTGAAGGTTTACCATGCAGGATTTTGTGGTAGCGACACATTTTAAACCCTCAGCCCCCATTTGCACTGGGACAAGTCAAATGAGCTCCTAAATGCCCAACCCATGCCAAGGTATGTCTTAACTCATTCCACCCTGATAGAAGACTGAGTCAACAGCTTTCCTTGGCGCGCTCTGGGCGCATTGCGCCCAGAGCGCGCCAAGGAAAGCTGTTGACCATGGGCATATAATTTGGAATGATCTTCCATGCAAGTTTCATCCAAAATATTGAAAAATAATCCCTAAATTAGTAAAATACAATTAGCAGACGACATTTATATATTAGCGGGAAAAAGCGTCATCAGGGTGGAATGAGTTAAGCTAGCAGCATGCAATTGTAGGTCTCATTTTATACATGTATTTTTCATTTTTTCAAAGACATTTAAGTTAAAATATTACACGGGATAAGTCCCAAAACACAATATACTCACATGGTGATGCATGCACTGCAGCAGTGGTCAGCAGTCTTCATCGATCAACTTTAGTCTTCTGGACCAAAGCTACCAACCATGTCAGTGACAGGCACACCCATTGATGCTGGACCAGGATAAAGTTGTAATGTCAGTAGTAGACACACCCATTGATGCTGGACCAGGATAGCTTTAGATGTTAATGGCAGGCACACCCATTGATGCTGGACCAGGATAGCTTTAGATGTTAATGGCAGGCACACCCATTGATGCTGGACCAGGATAGCTTTAGATGTTAATGGCAGGCACACCCACTGATGCTGGACCAGGATAGCTTTAGATGTTAATGGCAGGCACACCCACTGATGCTGGACCAGGATAACTTTAGATGTTAATGGCAGGCACACCCACTGATGCTGGACCAGGATAAAGTTGTAGATGTCAATGGCAGATACACCCATTGATGCTTGACCAGGATAGCATTCTAATGTCAATGGCAGGCACAGGATAAAGTTGTAATGTCAATGGCAGGCACACCCATTGATGCTGGACCAGGATAAAGTTGTAGATGTCAATGGCAAGCACACCCATTGATGCAGGACCAGGACAGTGTACCAGTGAACTGCAGCCACAGCCATTGCTGCTGGACTAGGATAAAGTTCTGTGTTAACTCCAGCCACACCGATTGTTGCTCCAAATGTGCATTGACTACAATAGGCAACTAGCAATATCAAATGGCAAGTCCATTAGATGTGTGGCCTGCTAGCCCAGTATTGTGCCAGGCCCATATCACTGACTTGATGTGACATCCAGCCACAATCTACACATGAGAAACTTATTCAGCATCTCATGTGCATGCCCACACATCTCGCGCACGCACACACACACACACACACACGCATGCACGGATGCAAACACACTAACCACACACTACTCACCCATCTGCACACAAACCAAAGCATTAAACACACACACGCACACTCCACCCATCAGCACACACAGCATCTCACAAAATCCCCAATCATCCACTTTTTTTGGTATTTTTTTCTAACTTTTATATTTTTTTGGTTATTTTTTTTTTTTTTTTTTTTTTGTATTTTTTTTTTTCTAACTTTTTTTTTCAATGAACGAGGCGATGTACTTTCACTCACACATGCACTCACACATTCACTCACACATTCATACACCATGCAACATACAATGAGGATCGATGATAATGCTATGTCGAGTGGGTACAGGTCGGCAGGGTGCGGTGGGTGTTGGAGGTCCATCTGGCCCAGAAGACAAGGAAGCTAGCCCAAAGGGTAGGCCATGAAAAGATTTTGACCAAAAAAAAAATATGGAAGTTCCAAATGAAACAAAAAAAACTTCCAAATGAAACAAAAAAAAAAAAAAGGAAATTTAGGAAACAGACATGCCAAAGATAGTCCAAAAACCAAATTTTAAAATTTTGTATCAACTATAAAAAAAAATTAAGCCACATTCAAAAAAAAAAAAAAGAAAAAAAAAAAAGCCAAAACCATTAAAGCAGACAAAACTTTGCAGCCAAATTTAAAATTTTGAAATTTTGCCTGGACAGAGTAAAAAGGCCTACCCAGCTGATTAAAGGGCCCATTAGTCAACAAGATGATGTGCAGCATACAACCGCAATTACTCGCCATCCCAAGTCCTTTGTCACTGTCTCCAAGAGCCCCAGACACAAGTACGGGAAGGCGTGTACAAGATGATCAGGGAAGCCGGCTGGCGACCCCCGGCGGCTACCCACAATGCACTCATTTCAAGTCAAGCAAATGAAACATTTAAGAGGAATACACCCCAGATGCCAAACTCAGTATCTTTCTGCAGAAAATTGCACATATATTATGCAACAAGAGGGCTGTGTGAACAGCCAATGCTCAGCTGACCTGGAGATTCATCACACTTATGGCTCTTAACTTGGGATAAGATAAAGATCACCCATGTACGGAGTAGGTCAGAGCTTTATGGAAGAACACTGACATGTGCAACATCAAGGTCCCAGTTCAAGTACATGTAGTTCTCAAGTTAGAAAGTAGAGTACAATTCAAGTATGTTGCACAGTGACCTCAGAAATGAGGTCTAGGTCACTCATGTACTGTCTAAGTGTGACCTTCATAGAAAATCATTAACATGTGTAACATCAAGTCCCCAACTGAAAACAATTCTCAAGTTTTCAAATGAAAATCTTCATGTCCGTTGTCCTGTGACCTTGGGAATGAAGTCAAGGTCACACATATACTGTCTAAGTACTGCCCTCCAAGAGAATCGTAATCATGTAAAACATCAAAGTCCAGGCTGAAATTGTTTTCAGGTTATCTGTAGAGTTCTATTCACCTAAGTGATCATGTGACCTTGAGAATCAGGTCAAGATTAGCCATGTACTGTGCAACTCCACCTATCATGCCCTGAAGTCTTCCCAGGTAATTTTGAATCAATTGGCCAAGTGCTTTTGGAGAAGATTTTAAAAGATTTCGTCAAAACATGAACCAAAAACTTCATTCATACATGTAAATCCAAAAATCAGTGGACCATGACCATTTGAACAAGCTTAAGAGATCCACCCGTATATATCCCCAGCAAGTTTGATGTGAATCTGGCAAGTGGTTTTGGAGAAGTCAAAATCATGAATTAACATTGCAGTCCCCATTCACTTACATAGTAATCGACAGGACTGCACGTGTTAACTAATTCAGGTACTTAAAAAATCAGAGATTCAGTAATGCCATTTTGTGGACAAATTTGTTTGGTCCTTCTGTAATAAATATTTCCACCAAGTTTCAGCATAATCTGAGTGACTGTTTTTGAGAAGTCCTCCAGAACGGTGAAAACCCACTTTTTTGCTTACAAATGTATGAACCTATTGAACAAATTAAGGTCTTGAGGACCATAGAAGTCTCGATAAACAGTTTTAAATCAATTGACCAAGCAGTTTTGGACAAAAACATTTCTTAAGATTTGGCCAAAAAAATAAAGCCCCCAAAATCCATGAATTGCTGGAGTGTGACCATTTGAATAAATTTGATGGAGACCCACCCAAGGTACATCCCCACCAAGTTTGAAGTGAATCTGGACAGTGTTTTTGGAGAAGTCAAAAACATCAATACCAATGCAATCCCCATTCACTTACATGGTAATCAATATGATCATATGCATTGACTGATAAGTACCCAAATTGAAAAATTTATGAAAAATCCGAGGTTCACAGCAACACCACCTTGTGAACAACTTTGACCGTCACAGGGACGACAGATGAATGACAATCCTATAAGCTCAGCTGATCACATACACATAAGTAGTTGCATGTGCCAGTCCAACAATATGGCACACCACAGGTGCTGCTTCTATGTGAACCCCAGAAGGAGCTCAACTCTCCTGGCCAAGCCACAAGTGATGATTGTTGATTTACCTTGTCATGGGTCTCATGGGATGGTTTCCAAACTTCACAGTCATTTTGAAAATGTTCTAACATTGCAAATATACACCAAGCCAATGCAATGCCTTTTGCTGGAACAAAATGCAATAATAAAAAAAAGATGGCTGTATGACCAGCCAGTCACTTTGCTACTTCAACAAGAGTCCCACCCTGTTCCATATGGGTATTACCATAGCAACCGCCATTCATTTAACAGGAATGCATGCATCAGTTGTGCATCCAAATTCAAAATTCATTAGAAACCAGGGATCTCTACAAGGTAAACTGTACAAAAATATAAAAATTTACTTGACCGAGACCATCTGAATACACTTCGCGGAGAGTTGCTAAAGGTACATCCCCATTAAGTTTTAAGAAAATCTGACTGGTGGTGATGTGAACAGACAGATGACCGCTAATCATATGTCAGCTTAGCTGACTTACCATTAGAATGCCCATTGACTTGCATAGTAATCAATAGCAAAGCTGTTTTGACCAGCAAGTATCCGAATTGAAAACTTCGTTAAAAATCAGGAATCCACAGCAGTGCCACCTAGTGAACAACTTTGTTTGACCCTTCCACAAGGAACATATATCCAAGTTTCAGCTTAATCTGAGCGACGCTTCTGGAGAAGTCAAAAACAGCAAAAACAAACAAAAAATAAATTGGAACAAATCACAGCGCCACATGGTGAACAAGTTCTGGAGTCCCCGGGAGTGTCCCTATGCCACATCAAAGCAATTGGGTAACCGGTTGCAGAGGAGATATTTTTCCAGATTTGCCCAAAAAAAGAAAAAAAAAATTCAAAAAAATCACTGGAGTGTGACCATTTGAAAAAAAACTTGGTAGAGACCCACCCAAGACACATCCCCACCAAGTTTGAAGTGAATATGGCTGACGGGTTTGGAGAAATAGAAAATGAATTGTGGACGGACAACAGATGGTTATTCATAACATGAGCTCAGCTGACTGACAAGTCACATGTGCAAAAAAAAACAGACTGTGAACCTGGAAACCACCCAAGTGTCTTAAGTCTGTCCATGTCTTGTCTGTCGGTCATGACCACAACCACTTCACATGCAGAGGATGTCCATGACACTTGTCATGGAGAACTGCCACACGAGTTCAAATATAGGTATAAGAGATTTCATTATATATACATATATCTTGTTAATCCAGTGGTACAATGGAAAATTACTGTTAACCACCATGTGCATAGTACATATACATGTATGTGGCAAGAGGACTTTGACAATCCTTGGCTGTAACGAGAGTGTAAAATGAAATAAATTGATGCATATAATATGGCAAGAGGACTGGGACAGTCCTTGGCTCGAGCAACAGCGTAGAACAAAATGCAGTTAAACTAGAAGTTTTTCGTGCAAAAAACATTATGCATCCCCCGAGTATGAGAGCAAGGATCTTTGAAGGAGACTCAAATAATAAATTTGGAAAGTCATTGATTGAGCCCTTCAATGGAAGTATCACCTGGGTAAATAATGACCCAAGTTTTATGGACTTCAATAATACCCATTTGGAGATGTGGCAGGGAAACATTTTTATTTTACAAGGCATTGTGACTGACCCATGACCTGAAGGTCCTCCACAACCATGTGAAAAAAGTTCCCAAAATCTATGGAGTATCTGGACTGAAAGTTTCAAGTGAATCTGGCTTAAGGTTTTGAAGTCTAAATGTGAACTACCAATTACAAACCATCGACTTACATTGGTAATCTATAAGAATGCAAAAATCACAAAAAATCCAAAAGTCATTGGAGCATGACCATTTGGACATGGCAGAAACCTGCCCACCAGGTTTGAAGTGAATCTAGTCAATTGTTTCAGAAGAAGTTGAAAATGCGAATTAGCAATACTGTTTCCATGGACTTGCATACACATCAACAAGAATGTATGCACAGGGACTGCTGGTACCATTTGCCAATCAGGATAAAATGTGCATTTTGGCAAGACTTTTTTCACCTGGCTAAAATACATTAAGTGGTTATTTTACACATTAACTCATTTTGCACATGACTGAAATACCTCCGTGTTCATATGGACCATAAGCTTTAATGGAATTATCACATTGACAATATCACTAAAAAACAAGCTACTAGAGCCATATAGCTAGGAATTTGTCTTATGTCCCCCAGAAGTTAAAGCACATTGCTAAATAATACAATGTTAGTGCGGTCTACACTGGAATACGCTGGTGTGGTGTGGGATCCACATACTAACACCACCATGAAACAGCTGAAAAGGGTCCAAAATCGCAGTGCAAGAATGGTATTTAATAAATGGGACTATACAGAGAGCATCAAACATGTGAAACACCCTTGGTTGGGACTTAGAACAGAAGAGGGAAAAAGCTAACCTTTTGTTTCACAGGATCCATGCCAACTTAAGTCGATAAAAGGATTTTACACTTTGTAGGAATAACTTAATGTACATCTGTGCCACTAGAGGGCAACTTTGTGGCAGCCCCACCCCAACCTGTAGCCTTATGAATAAACATAGCATCCCAAGTAGTCAGCACCCATAACTTGTGTACTTCCACATGGTGGCAGTGGCAGGGAGCCAGCTACAGTGACGGGCAGACCACAAAAAGTCAAACAGGTACAAGAAAGCCTCCTGACCTGGTTGGTCTGCATTTGGAACATTTTGAACAGAAACAAGGGAGAAGTTTAACCCATCATGACCACTACATTTTTCTAGGCCAGAAGAGTGGCAAAGGTTTGGCATGTGCATATAGGTGGAGGGAATTTTTAATCCATTCAGCTTTGTGGAGACTAAAGAGGGCTTGTGAAAAGAGTTAAGATACACTACATACCAACACAAAATACATGAAAGGAGCTACCTTCCCTAAGCATTGCCAAAATCCAGGATAGAGAGTGGAAGCATTTATTCATAGTCCGTATGTGCTGTCAGAGCGCTGTGACTGAGAATGTTACAAACTTCAGAGATTAAATCATAAGGGACAGGATTGTAGTTGGTATACTTGACAAAAGGTGCATAAACCCCGCTTCATTTAAAATCTGATCAGACCTTGGAACAAGTCATACAAAGAGCTCGACAAGCAGAGGTAGTAAAATCGCAGGTCTCTGAAAAAAACCCTGAGCATAACAGAAATTGAAGCTGTACAAAATCAAGCAAGATGGCGCGACGTGGGCAAAGCCACCAGTATGGGCCAGGCCGTGGAACACACCACTCAGCTTGTGGCAACCAAAGCCAAAGACCTCAGAAATGCACATGCTGCAATGGAAACCATGGCAGACATGAGCCATGTGTGGCAGATAATGCCAAGTGTTGACGTTGTGGGAATTAAACTAATGAAACCACTTTGCAATATCTTGCTGTACTCAGCTAGTCCAGGAAGTTGCAAACGAACCTGAGACCAAACAGCTCCACCACAAACAAATTTCATGGGCGTAGTAACCTGTGACAAAGAAGCTGAAGCCCCTTGGGAAACTGTCCAGTGACATTTAAAATATTGTGGCGCTGATGTGTCTGTAATATATAAGAAACCATATTCAATAGGTTGCATCCCACACCATTGCTGAAGACAAGTAATTCTCAATAGTGCAAATGGAAGACAAATGTGAGGGAACTTCTGTTGCAAATACAATATACAATAACAAAGAGTATACCAGCTTGAGCTCTATGTTGCAAACACAAAAAACTGCCTCCTAAGCAGAAGCATGGCCAAATCAACGGGGCTGATACAGCTCACAATAAAAGAAATTGTCAATGATGCTATAGACTGTCCAGGTAGCCTTGAAGGGGAGCAGGTCATAATACAAATAAAGGAGGGTGCAACACACCTTACCACGTCAATAAAACACACAGGGACCCAATACCCCTTCTGCCAAAAGTTTGAAAAAAGATGCAAATGATGGAAAATGCTGGTGTCGTATTGTAAATGCAAACATGGTGCCGCCAGTTAGCAGAATGACTTGTCCGGGGATTAATGGCACTGAAACAAGTCTTGCGCTGGTTCCCCGCTGATGACCCGATTTTATAAAGGCTAATAATGCCTAAAAGTTTCTTCTAAATTTCAAATTTTATTAATATTGTTCCTTTTATAAATTAATTTGCTATTATGATTTAGAACTATGAAGTTTTTCAGTGAATGGTACAGAATAGGACTTTGCTCTTAGAATATCAGACTTGAAAGTGTTCAAACGGTACATGGGCTTACAGAATTAGGTTTGTAAAGTTTCTCTTTGTATTAAATAAAGTAGAAAAAGTGATCGGAACAACAGAATGGTATGCCCCCAAATTGGTACTGACAATGAAAAATCTGGAGATGGAGGTCTTCACAGATCCTTACACCAGCTGAACAAAGTTGTAAAATGGAAGCGGTGCGTCCTGCCTACCCTAAAAGACAAAGCCAAAGCTAATGGGTTCTTGCATCTGAAGCCAATTGGATGCTGCCTCAGGCCACCACCAGGTGGAGCTACATCCAAACAGCTTCAAGCTTAAAGCATTCTCCGTTCCTATAGGGAGATGCTGTTTGACACTTACCATTTGGCATCACATCAGCAAGCGAAATTTTTTAATGTAAAATGGCCAAGATACTGACAAATGAAATGACTCTTTAAGATGTCATAACTGTGATGGGAAAAACAGTAGCAGAGCAAGATGAAAGGATAGCCAAAGTACTATCAACACAGAAGAAAAAGGGCTTAATATTGAACAAGGCAAAGTGTGACAAAGAAAGAAGAAATTCACCTCCTCAGACACAGATTAAATAAAGATGAAGCAAACTCAGACCCTGACAAAATTAAAGCAATCAAGAGACAGAACCTCCTACAAACATCAGCGAACTATGATTTATCACTGGAATGATTAATTACCTTGGGCAATACATAAACCTGGCAAAAATCATGAAGCCAATGACTTATCTGCTCCAGGAAGATAGTCATCTGGATATAGCGGCCAGCACAGGACAATGCATTAACAATAAGGACACTCAGGCCCCATCCTTGCGTATTATGATCTTGAGCTACTGACTGTGGTCATGGCTGGCTGGCTGACTCAAGTAGCTACCATCTTGGAGAAACATGGGTGACTTGAGAGATATAGAACCCTATCACACAACATTAACCTGGGACTAACATACCAGTGGCCGACCTTTTATCTCACAAGCCAAGGAGAAGAAAAGTAAACGAAGTGAATACCATCACAGTTGAACACAGAGGGTCACAATGCATGGGTACAAGGCCAATGGCCAGCATCAACTGCAAAACTGGCAGAAATCCGCACAGCAACACAAGCAGATGGAAGCCATCAAACTCGCCCCCCCCCCCCCCAAAAAAAAAAAAATAGGTGGCCAAAATACTCGTACATTATCGATAAAATCCTAAGAGGACTATTTCAGGCCAGAAACCACTTGTCAGTAGCTGAGGCATGCTGCTATATATGACAGCAGAGTAGTTATACCAAAAATCTCTGCAAAATGAAACTAAGATGTATCATTGCCACCTTGGTGTTGAAGTGCCATGAAAGGGCCAAAATGAGTGTTTGGTAGCCAGGTATCACCAAACAAATCAAAGACATGGTACACAGGTGGAGCCACTGTCAAGTAAACAGACCAGAACAAAGACATGAACCACCAATCGCCACTCCCCTGCCACATAGACCATGGGAGCACACCAACGCAGACACAGCAGAATACAGGGGACATAACCCTTACCATGATATAGCGGTCTGCTCCAACCAAAGCAGTCCACTGTATTAGCACTTCTTTATTGCTTTTATAGAAGCAGTCAACACAACTTTTCTGAAAGTAGCCAGCTTACTTGTTAGCTGTATTCCCAGCTTTCTCAGAAGCTGTATACACTGCTTCTCTGAAAGCAGACAAGTTACTTTAAAGCAGGACTGTTGCTTTTCTTAAAGCAGTCTGCTTACACTAAGTTGTACTCACTCCTTTAACAGAAGCTGCATCCACTGCTTCTCTCAAAGCAGAGAACTTATTTCAAGGGGAGAATACTGCTTCTGATGAAGCAGTGTGAACATAGAAAATATTTTGAGGCCACAATGCTGCTTTATTGCTGCTTCTGGAACTTCAATGATTTTGAAATAGTCCTGCATCACTGTATTACCGCTTCCTGGACTTAGTTATGTTTTATTCATGCATGCATGCATGCATGCATGCAGTCTAAACCAAGAAGGTATTCACATATGAACATATATCACTTTATGCTGTTATACATTAAATAGATGTTTATTGATATGATAAGGTTACATCCAACACTTATCAAACTATATGTATAGTCTTTGTTGGCAGTTTTACAAGCTTCCCAGAGGCAGTCAGTCTTCTTATCCAGTGTGGGTGGGGTGGGAGATGTACATTGTAAATGAGATGAACATCACAGAAATAAACACAATCTTCCCAACCGAAAAAATATACCCCCCCCCCATCCATCCAGCAGTCTAGTCTGGCTGAAATCCCTGTTTTATACATGACAAAGGTTCTCTTTACCCTTAAGTTGGATAGGATGACCAAACAGCATCTGTAAGCATTCAAAGCCAGGGTGTCAAGGAACACAGTATCAGCTATACCTATTGCTACCAGTTAGTTTTATGCATTGCCTGGCATGGCCAGGGCAAATGACTGTTGATACAGGCACATCTGGAGAAACTTGAGAGCCTGCTGGAATGGGGGGGGGGGGGGGGGGGGAGACAAGACAAAGCCAGCCTGGAATAAGAGGGTGAAAAGTATTCCAACATGCATATCTAAATGATGATGAAGTTAAATTAAGCAATTAATTTTAGTAGTAATTGATTGCATTAATCTATGATATCAAACATTTGCTACCCAGTGTCACTAAAGCTTAAATTAGCCATGGAGTAGTGTACGAAACAGTGGGGGGGAGCCACAAATGGTATCTCTGTTGGTTCATTTTGGCGGTTATTTCACCGTTATTTTAAGCCTGGCTCAGGACTATTTGTGGGTCAGCATCATTTTACAATCATTTTTGTCCATTGAGTTGCGGCTGTTTGCAAAAGTCAGCAGTATGCTAAGTCTGGTGGAGTGGCAGGACAATGGATGACCAGGTCGTGGTTTTACTACAAACCCCCACACCAGGCAAGAAAGGAGATTGACCCCTACAAAGTTGGGGAAACTTTTTCTTCCATTCAAGGGCTGCCCTGGGAAAGAATTTGAGGCAGTTACACTAGTTGGCAACATGTGGTAAGTGTTCCTGTTTTCCAAGCTTGAATATCTGTGTGTATGTGCTGATCAAATGATATATTCTAAACTGAACAACTATGTAAGATAATTAATATCTCATGAGTGCCAGGGGCAAAATTCAATGCAAGCTAGAACAGATGTGAAAAATTTGAAAATGGTACACATGTTTGTTTCAAGTATCCAAACTGCACTGGTAATGTTCGAGCCAGAAGCTGTGCATGCAAACATTTACATGTATATGTATTATAATCTTATTATTCACAATGTACAGTACCATAAACTTGTTATTTTTCTTTTCTTTTTTTTTTATAAACAGAGCCTTATTAATAATAATAGAATGAAAATTCATCAATCAATATTCTATATGTCTTAGTTCAAGATCAATTTATAACTGAGTATGGGGTTGATCAAGAAATTATCTCTATCCTCCTGGCACCCTGTTCTGGTAAGATTATGAGATAAGTTAAGGTTTGACATGCATTTTTATTCATGTGAGATATACCTTTAAAATGACCAATTGTATGGTTTCAGGAACTAGGTACCATGGAGGAACTGCAGGCATTGCAGAAACATTTGAAAGAGAGAGGGTTGAAGGAAAACTGCAGGAAGATGGCTGGTCAGGTTAACTTTAATAATATTTCTACCTGTACATCATATAATCCCCAATGTAACATGACACACATATGTGCATATGTACTGGTATATTTCTAATAATTGCAGGGTTGTCAATCAGGATCCATTTAAATCAAATACTTAGCATACATGTATATAATGAAAAGAAAAATGTACAAGCAACTAAACTTATTTAAAAGAAACATGGGGAACATAACTAAATTCAAGGTTCTTATCTTCTGATAATAATTAGTGTGGGCATTATTGATTTGATATACATGTCCACAACATGGGAGTGTTAGCTTATCATTGTATGTTCAAAGTGTAATGCTTGTTTTTCAACTTTCTTTGCTTCTCCAATTTCAGCCTACTGTGTGGAGAATATTCAGTGACTCAGGTCCATGCTGAGGGAATTGCTGTGTTCTCTTGCTGCAGTTCTGCCACAACAAAGGCCAAAAAGAAGTAGACGAAGATGCCATCTCCCTGCAGCTAAGACCAACTTATCAACTTAAGAGCAACAAAGAACTGTCAGTTAATATAATAGATAATGTGGTTGACCTTGAACTGCTTTTCAAGGTCACTAGAGTTGTGCAATGGATATTTTTCAACATTTTCCAAGTATGATATAGGCTGTAGCGCATGTAAAATTGATGATGCAAACTCGGATATTTGATGGAAGTGATGGAAACACAAAGTTTGTAATTATGGTAATTAAATGTGGCTTTTAACTGACAAACATTTGTTTGTATTTTCTAATAATTTTCGTGTCTAACCTTCAATGTCTGTAAGTAGACAATCTGCAGACATTGTTCATGAAGTTCCCTTTGCCCCCTATACAGAAACTGGGCCATTGCTGATTTTCTGTCTTGTTCTGGTACTAAGAGTATGAAGCCTAAGGGGGCAGTAGTCAATATCACTGTATACATACGAACAGGATTTTTCCCAGTGGCCAACACTTGCTGCCGTACATTCTTTCTTCTGTTAGAATTGATTAACTATTTTTTTCAGAGTTTGCAGATATGTCAGTCCTGGGTTCTCACATCTTCTCAACATCATATCATTTCTGATGGTGCTTTTCTGGGATTGCAGAAACAGAATGGCTGAATGACCTTCATACTGCCAAATTCAGCAGATTGTAAGAGAATAGATGCTGAATTTGGTGGTAATAATGCATACAGTATACTTGACCCCCACCCCCACAAATCTAACATTTTGACCAATTAAATGTTGTCCAAAGACACATTTTAGGGTCTCAGACAGTAGGTACAAACCCATGGAAATCATTATGCTTTCATTTGAACAGCTGTATGCATGCTTTATAGGCGCTACTTACAGAGTGGTTACATTGGCAGTACCATGTATTAAATACTGCTTTTTTTCAGCTATGTAGTAATGCAGTGCCGCTGTATGGGTGCTTAAGAGCTGCTTCTTAAAAAGCAGTTACATGGAGAAACCCATGTTAGGTACACCACTTTACAGCAGCTGTATTACTGCTATGCCAGAAGCAGTAACACTACTTTATAGCAGCTTTAGAGCTGCTTCTGAAAAAGCGGTTGCATGGAATAACCCATGTAAGGTATACCGCTTCTCAGCAGCTGTGATGCTGCTCCGCCATAAGCAGTAATTCTGCTTTATGGTTGCTTTATAGCTGCTCCCTTCAAAGCAGTTACATAGAGAACTCCATGTTATGAATGCCACTTTTCAGCAGCTGTATGATCGCTTTTATGGAAGCAGCTATAAAGCAACAATAAACCGTAGCCAAATATTTAAATGAGCACAGCTTTTCAGCCGCTTTAGTGCAGCTTCAGTGAAAGGGGTACTGCTTCTCAGAAGCTGTATTGTTGCTTTGTACGAAGCAGGGTTGCTGCTTTGTGAAAAGCTGCGTTATCCCTTTGTAGAAAGCAGTATGTCAACTTTCTTATAAGCGGCATCACTTCTCAGTTGCTTTATTGCTGCTTTGCAGATAGCAGTGTACAGCTTTCCATGTCTGCTTTATTATTGCTTCTCCATTGCTGTATTACTGCTATATCATGGTAAGGGAAGTATCTGGTACTTACTGACTATTTCTCCAGGTATCTTGAAATAGCATAAATAGGAGTGCCACAACAACAAAAAAGCAAAAATGAAATGCACATTTGCCAGGCGGGGGATTCTCCAGCAATTGAGAACTGAATGCCTCCTGCTGGAATGCATCTGAATTTACAGAATTTGCAAAATTCTGTGATTTAATTCACGTAACTGGGTCCCCATGCACTACCATCAATCCAATGGTGCCACAGAAAGGGCTGCTCAATTACTTCGTAGCAAATAAGTGACGCAGTGGCGGCGAAGATTGCAGACAACAGAACTAAACACTGTATGCATCCCCTCCATAAGGGTGATGCATAATAACAAAGATGAAACATACATGTATGGCAAGAGGACTGTGACAGTCCTTGGCTCTAGCAACAGCACAGCTCAGCACAAATAGTTATAAACCATTACCAAGATAAACCATTACCAAGATAAACCATTACCAAGATAAACCATTACCAAGATGATGAAATATACGAGGACTGTGACAGTCCTTGGCTCCAGCTTTAGGTCAGCAGAAAGCATGTCAACTCCTGCTGCAAATAAAACAAATCATATGGAAAGAGAACTGTGACAGTCCTGGGCTTTAGCAAATATTTCCAGGCTATGAAAAGAGACATCACATGTTACCTGAATAATGGAAGTCAGAACTGTGCAAACTGCTCATTTGGAAACCCAAGTTTGTGGATGAATAATATTCTTTACCCACATATCAATTTGCTGCAACATACAATATGTAGGGCAAACAAAACCACTAAGTAACAGCTTTCATGAACACTACAGATACAATAGCACAAAGAACATAATTCAGCCCCTGGGTATACATTTCACCCAGACAGGACACCATTGACGTTCATATACTAGAGTACATCCAACCCATGTGAAGTGAATCTTCATAAACTGCACAGAGATATGAACATTCTACAGGAACAGTGAATCTGCACTTTCCTGGTCCCCCACACAGGGCCACTTAATTGACACTAAGGTGTCCCTTCTGGTCAACCCAACATAAATATTTCTTATCAAACCAGGTCGCCATCAGAGGGAGATCCCCAGCCAGGGAATTCGCATTCTGGTCCCAACACAGCCAATGGGAACCAGATTCAGATTATGACAGACATAATAGTGTATTTCACCATATAGTGCTGCTGAAACATAAACACAAGCCCACATGTAATGTAGCTACAACAGCACGTTACTTGGGTATAAAGTTTAACAGTTTCTGATGAGGTACACAGATACCGAAAAAATAGTCCGGTCACGATATATTGCAGCAGTTGTGCAGTTAACATGTTACCGCAGTACTGTAGCAGTAACTGTTTATAATGCAAATGAGCTTTGCTGCGATAATCACAGCTGGTGGCAATATACTGCAGTAGTATTGCCTCAATACTGCAACACATAAAAAGTGGCATGTGGGAATACTGCGGCAATATTGCCAAAACGAGCCCTGCAGCAATATATTAATTGCCACAGCACTGCTGCAGTAACATTTTTATCCAAATGGGTTCTGCCGCGATACTCTAAGGTAGTAGCAATATAAAACACTTTTGCAATATTTAAATCATGAACATACATGGTACACGAGGTAGAAGCAATACTATGCCCAGCATAATATGACCCAGCCTCTGTGTTGCAGCATGTTGCAGCAACATGTTCAGAAAACAGTTTGAATGCTTCACTTTGGCAGTTAGTCCAAATTTGAATTGGGGCGCACATTTTGACTGCATGTCTTTTGAGCAGCACATGCAGTAAGAAATCATTCTCACATGCATTTCTAGAACTATAAATTATGACTTTATACTGATCAAAGAGAAAAAGCAATTTGATAAGAGTTGATACAATTTTAAATGGCAGTTCGTACTCTACCCACACACTTGTATACAGTAGTCCCTGACTTTGAGAGACCGCCCCTAGGGCAGGTCAAGTCAAAATGTGGTCTCAAAACAGGTGGTCTTTCGTTAGAGGTATAGTAACATGGAAAAGGCGGCACAGTGATCTGAGAGAGCGGTCTTAAAAAGATTTGTGGTCTCTCAGAGGTTTCTCTCAAGACAGGTACCACTGTATATACTAATTTATACAGTCTTTCACAATATTCAGTTTAGGTTCAACAATATTGCAGCAATTGCATCTATAGGTACACAAATTGATGTCACAAACGTGAATCTGAAATACACCAGCTATGTTTCCCACATAATTACAAATATTGAGATCAACACCAGGAAAAATTTTTCTTCTATGTAGAGACATGCATCTTCACACACTGCATCATGCATGGCAGCCATCTTGCAGGAAGTGATTAGAGCTATATGGCTTTCTGGGATTGCTGCAGCACAGGGCGATATGTTGCTGCTGGTTGTGATATGCAGCAGCATACTGTGATATATCACGGCAAGCTGCAACAAGTGTTGCTGCTTCTTGCAGTATTGCAGCAATACTGCTGCAATAATTTTACTGAGGATAAGAAATAGTGCAGTATGCACTTTTACAGCAAGTATAAAATTTACATTTCATTATAAATATACCACTGCAGTGACTGCATATTGTATTTTCAAGTTGGTGCCATGAAACTGCTACAGTTTTTCCAAAGAAAAATTGGACAACATCAGTGTGACACTCCAGTGGGCACTGAGTGAGTGCAGCAGTTAGTGTGGGGTACAGGGTAAAGTGCGGGGGTAAATTAGGTGCTGGGAATACAGGAAGGTTGTAAGCAACATTGGAATGTCACACTGGTGCACATACAGGCAGCCAAAAAAATGTTAACATTTCCTTCATCGAGCATTTTTTGCTGATTGAAGTCGCATTGTGTCTTGATCAAAATTAACAGTCACAACAAAAGTACAGTCTTCGAATTTAGGAACCATCTCTCACAAAATGTGTTGCCAGAACGTATCGCAACATGCTGCACTATTTCTAATTCTCAGTGAAATTATTGCAGCAGTATTGCTGCAACACTTGTTGCAGCTTGCCGGGATATAACGCAGAATGCTGCTGCATATTGCACCCAGCTTCAGTACATCCCCTAAGCTGCAGCAATCACAGAAAGCCATAGCTCTAATCACTTGCCGCTAGATGGGTGTCGTGCATGATACGGTGTGTGAAGTACATGTCTCTATACAGAAAATGCAAGTTTTTTCCTGTTGTTGATCTCAACATTTGTAATTATGTGGGAAACATAGCTGATGTATTTGAGATTCACATTTGTGACATCAATTTGTGTACCTATACATGCAACTGCTACAATATTGTTGAACCTAAACTGAATATTCTGAAAGACTATACTTAATCATATATACATGTTTGTGTAGAGTACTACCATTCAAAATTGTATCAACTATATCAAATTGCTTTTTTCTCTGAACTGTGTAAAGTTATAATTTATACATTTACAAATCCATGTGAGTACGATTTCTTCCTGCATGTGCTGCTCAAAAGACATGCAGTCAAAATGTGTGCCCCAATTCAAATTGGGACCAACTGCCAAAGTGTAGCACTGAAACTATTTTCTCAACATGTTGCAGCAATACTGCCGCAATACAGAGGCTGGGTCATATTATGCTGGGTACAGTATCACTTCTACCACATGCCTCATGCATGTTCATTTAAATATTGCAGCAATACTTTTTATCACGGCTACCTGCAGCATTAAGGCAGAACTCATTTGGATAAAAATGTTACTGCAGCAGTGCTGTGGTAATATATTGCTGCAGGGCTTAGTTTCGGCAACATTGCCGCAATCCTGCTGCAGTATCACCACAGGCTGCATTACATAGCTGTGTTGCAGTATTGCGGCAATACTACCGTAATATATTGCCACTAGCTGTGATTATCACAGCAAAGCTCATTTGCATTATAAACAGTTACTGCAGCAGTACTGCGGTAACATGTTACTGCAGCAATATATTGCGATGGCTATTTTTTCGGTATGGGTGCTCTTCACCCAGGGTTTCAAGGCAAACCCAGGGTAGAGTTGCAGACTGATGTGCTGCCTGCTGTGAGCATATGCTAATTTGTGGGAATAACCACCACACCTCAAGATGACATGCCCTCTGGTTCTTAGTTTCCAGCATGTTTACAGCGTGTACACCACATCTTGACTCATGTTATGCAGTGAACCCAATACCAGGTGATACCTGTTGTGCCTGACGAGTTTAACAACAAATGAAACAGGTCACGGCTCCTTGCAGTCCATACCCTTGATATCAATACAAAAATTTGAAAACACTGACATGTCAGCCAGTGTAAATTGTCACAAAATTTAGGACTAATCATGTGCAGGCTATGTATGGAAGGGATTATGCCAGCTTCATACATTTACAAGTTACCAGTGTACAAGCAAGCAGGAACACCAGCAGTTGCCCAGTACAAAGTTGGACAAAATGGCTTCAAATGAGCAGGATGCAGCAGTTCTTTGCTGTGTACCACTGTGGACAGCAGTCACAGTACAGCCATTCACTTTGCAGCTTGTACAATCATGGAGATGTGTATTCATTGACATGGCAGGCCTTGTGGCCATTTCAGGTCAGTGTTGCAATAAACATTTGGCATCACTATTATACATGTGGTGTCTAGTGTAGTCCAAAGGACTACAGGCTACACATAATTATAATGAGTCACCAGCATATTGCCAACAATAAGTCACCACAAAGACTAAATGCAGTCCAAAGGACTACAAACTCAAATTCTTATGTTATGGTGTCATCCATGAAAAATTGAGCATTGCAGTCTTATCAAACCCTACAATGTAGTTCTATGGCCACATCCTTCCCACCCACCCCTCCCTCTGCCAAAATAGAGCTATGATGAAATCACACCCGCTTTCCCCGAAGCTATGTTTTCCCGTATAATGGACAAGACAGAGCTAACCGAGCTAGGATATCTTGTCTAACGAAACAAAACATAACGCGAAGAAGCAAGGTTTCTGCCCTTGAATATAAAAGATAAAATTTTGTTTGTCCCTAGTATTTACATTTTGGTGTGCATTATACTTCTGATTGTAATAACATGACAGTCCATTTGCAGTGATTGTTTACACAGCTGACCAAAAATGAAACCATCGATATTCAACTTATCAATGAAACAGAACCTACAGAACCTCCAAAACCACCATTGGACACCTCCCCCTGTCAAAAAGCTGCAATCAAAAGAATCATGCTTTGCGCAGGCTATGTTTTGCCGTATTACTGATAAGACAGAGCTAACCGAGCTAGAATATCTCATCTAACGAACCAAAACATACCCTGATGAAGCACGATTCTGCTTTACAATGAATATTAAGTACAGTTTCTCCACAATATACCATGGCAATAACAGGAGGTCTGAAGTCTCATTCCTTCCCCAGTAAAACTGAGCACCAGTTAAGCTGGTAAAGCCAGAACAACCCCCTGACAACAGTCTACAGCTCTCCAGGGCAATGTCTGGGTGAACAGTACCCAAGCAGCACCAAGGACAACCCACTCAGTCTACAATAATTATGTTTTATACAGCAATGAAAATCACTGAATCCACACTGGTCTCGTTTAGAATGTAACACTATGGAAAGCCAAGTTCCTACATGTGTACCTGAAACAAGATGTTCGATACATGATATCGGCACTTTACACCCCTGCACATCCAGAGCCACCAGTCTCTGATCCCATCTGGGATTCCAATGAACATTCAGGCAAATGCACACAGTGAATACAACAAAATTCCAAGAAAAAGTTGCACCAAGAAATTTACAGCACAGAAATATCCGACTGTGCATGAATGAGACAAATATAAATCACAAATAATTTAAATCCAGTTTTTTCCACATGTGTTACTATGCCATCAGTTCATGGTGAAAATTTTCACAATTATGTCCAACTTTGTGGACCAATTTACATACTAGTTGCCCAGCTGTACACAACACTCATACTGCAGAGTAAGAAAAATACTGGTGGCTCTGCTGTTCTCACTGGACTAGTCACTGTATACCACTGTTCATATTCCAGGTAATGATAGATATTTCACTGAGGAGTGTTCCATTTTATAGCTAAAACTAGACATGTCTTCCAACGCAAGCATAGACTGCAGGGTGTGCCATTTACTCAAATTAGGTCAAGGTGACACCAAAATCTAATCAGTTCATCTTGCCAGGAAAGGTAAGCATATTGCCAAATTTGAGCAAAATTGAGGCATTCTGTAGATAAATATGGTAACAAGAATATGCACATCCGGACGGACATCAGGACTGACATCGGAATGGACAGACTGACAACCCAAAAACAGAAAGGGTCACCCCTATAGGGCACACCTTTAAAAATGTGCCAGTCAAATTAAAATAAGACTCCTATAGAACAAATGACATTCTTATATATGAACAGTGGCATTGCAGGGGTCACGGACTAGTCCGCCGAGTGAGAACAACCAGGCTTTGGAGTGCCAGACTGGCCTCCAGGAGCCTGGGATGTGGCAGAGGCTCCTCCTCCAGACTGCTGGCCCCCTCTCCCAGCACCTGGAAGTGCATTTGTTGCAGGGGATTGACCTGGCTGACCCCTGCCAGATGAATCCACTGCAACAGATGACCAATCAAGTGTGGGAACAGGAGGCGCAGCAGTTTGGCCCAGAGGGGCCCTGGCCAATGCAGGGGTGCTAGTGAGCAGTGTCAAGGATGACCTTGCTGACAAAAATGCTGGTGACAGGACGGACGTGGACGAACGGACGGACGTGGACGAACGGACGGACGTGGACGAACGGACGGACGTGGCCGAACTGGACGTGGATGAACTGGACGGATGAAGTGATGATCTTGCTGAGACATATGGAGTGGACGTGGACGACCTCAAAGAGGAACGTGAACGGTCACGTCCACCATCTCTTTGGTCCCTTGTAGGTTCTCCAGAGGAAGAATGAACAAGAGGCCTCCGAGATAGCGACCGAGAGCGTCCACGAGCACCTCTGAGGGATCTATCTCGTTCCTCTTGTTCGTCATCAGAACGAGATAGATCGGACGACGAAGAATCTTGTGGCTGAGCACGTGCTGCTGCCTGTGCCGCTGCACGAGCAGCGGCACGGCGCTGCTGAAGTCTGGCGGCGGCACGCCGCCGCTGAAGTTCTTGTCTACGCTGCTGCTGGGCGGCAAGCCGCCCCTGCTCTGCGGCCCTTGCTGCTGGCCTACGCTGAGCAGCAGGGCCACCCTTGTGCCTATCAGGAATTCTTCCACGACAAGCACGATAGGCATCATCAGCATGTGAACGTAAACTAGGTGGTCGTGGTCGCACAGGTCGGGGTCTGGGTGCCTGTGTGGCCGGTGGAGGTTGAGTCTCCTTTCTGTGGTCCCCCTCCCTCCCTATCCATACCTTATACCGAGCTGGCATCTGACGCTGCAACCCCTCAACTGCCCCCTTTACCTGTGCGTACACTGTTGGGTACGTCTGGTAGAACAAAGCTACCAGCTCCCGCAGGTTGTCCTCAGCTGTTCCCTTGCCCATCTTGTACCGGCCATTCCCGAACTTGGCGGTGGGACTCTTGAAGAGGTGATCCGGGACCCAGGATGGTTTGTAGTCCCGCTCGTATGCAGCACACCCTCTTGGAGCACCGCTGGGCCGCATTAACCAGTGGAGTAGCTTCCGAGTCTCCGTTGTGCTGAGATGCCCTAGAGCAGAAACACACTTATCAAAACTTGTCAGTCAAAACTTCCTTTGAGTGCCCAGTCAGTCTTCCATTCTGTGATGTAAAGCAAAGAGTGGATTCACCTCCCCAAGAATTTTGCTTCTGGATACCTAGAGGACCTCAAATGCATCAGCAAAAGTACCCCATTTTTATGCCTTTTCTTGGCATCTTTATGCAGGGACAACATTGTATTATCAGCCAAGTATTCAATTGTCTTTTATCAGCAATTTCATTTTTTGTGAATTTTGTATGCATTAATATCAGAATTAGTGCACCCAGCTTCCATTTTCCTGGCAAGCTGCCAAAACCCGGCTGTAGCTGTATGGACAAAAAATGTTCCCAGTTTTTCAGGATATTTTTAATCATCGGGCAAAAACTTGGAACTACAGGCCCCTTATCAAAATCGATCAATTGCTACGTATACAGATGTAAATCAGTTGCTTGGTACACTTGCTTGTGAAGCTGCTTATAGAAGTACATGTAGTTGAAGTTGTCAATATACGCATTTTGGTTTCAGGAAGATAAGGACAGATGGATGCATACCACGCAGTTCTTCACACGCTCATACAATTTTGTGGGATAGCAAATTATTAAATGCAACTGCTTTTATAATGCAGCAATTCATGCAGCACTGTATGGCTACAAAAAATATATATCAGTGCCATCTGGTGGCCAAAATGTGACCTGCTTGATCCAGGTGGCCCTGTTTGCAATATCAAAGTAATTTTTTTTTCAAAAAAGTTTAAGTCTTTAGAAAACAGTAAAATTATTGGATCATTTTCTTTACAAAGAGGTCTACCTGAGCAACATCAGCAAGTAAAATCAAAGCATTCTATAAAACCATTCTTGCAATATTGCAAAACACACACTGTATTGCTTTTTCTATGTATAGTGATTGTCACTAACACATGATCTCAAAGTTTGCGATTCTGTAACTTTGTTCATAGTGAACATTCTCATCACTTTTGCAAACTTTTGTTCTCTTCAGTTGGGACAATATTCTGATAAAATCAGACAATTCTGCTCAGTCATTCTGGAGAGTAAGTCAAAAATGACCATGAAAAAATATTGCAGCACCACCTGGTACCCAAAGGTTGAACAACATGAACCACGTGATCTTGTATTCAATGTCAAAGCAATTGGCCACATGGTTCTGAGAAAAATTTATTTTCATATAAAAAATTTTAAAAAATAATTAAATTATTGCACCATCATTTCACAAACTTTGTAGAGGACCACCATGGAAACATGTACAAAAGCAAAACATTTCATGCAATGGTTTTTGAGAAGTAAAAGTGCAAAAAGTAATGGTGGATGGATGGATGGACTGACAGTGGACACCCAATTTATGAATTTCATAAGCTCTGCTGACAGTAGTCAAGTCAACCGAACTGAAAATTGAAAACATTTAAAAATCACAGGAGCATCACCATTTGAATAAACCTGGTATATAGAGATGATTGGTACAGAAATGTTGAAATGTGATTTTGGGACAATGACTGATGACCACAGATAGGCAATGGTCAATCCTAAAAGTTCAGCTGCTGAACTAAAAATTGGCAAATGAGGATTGAATGTCCTGTGGTCAATGACCTCACATCCACAGACAGGATATTCCTTGCAATCCCCTTTTGACAAGCATTGTAATCAATAGGAATGTATTCACCAACATGTGCATTATGTACATGAATTCAAATCTTAAAAACAGGAATGCAGAATATTTTGACCTCAATATAGTGAAGATAATGACAACATTAAATATACAAGTGCCTTACTGGTGGCTTGGGCCATTTTTCAAATTTGTTAAAAGACTTGTCAAAGAGGAATTGCAGGCTATGTGAATATTTTCAAAACATTTCAGGCATAAAGGGACCCACACCAGCCACTGGCCAATTGATAGGAATGTTGGACCTAAGCTTAACTCATTCCATACCAGTCCCTGATTGTTTCCGTATATTTACCTGGTTTAAGACGACAATTGCATATTCAAATTCTTCATGAAAAGAGCTTTCATTCAAGTACCAAAATGCCTATAGTCTTAAGTCAGTGGTTCTGGCACTGCCTGGCAAGTCGTGCTGCAGCTGCCGACTTACCAGGCAGTGCCAGAACCACTGACCAAGGCCTGTCACCATAGTACGGAATGAGTTAAAAGAAACTTCCTTCACTCCTGCAAATGATGTATTGCTGGAGAAACCAGAGGCAAAATGCAAATTAATATGTTTCAGTGGACCATACATTGAAGTGTTGCATCAACTTTCGAGTAATTCAGAGTGTGTCACTCGTGCAATCTAAATGTCGATAACTGGCCCATTGTTCACTGTTATGTAAACACATTCGCACATGCAGTTAAATCTCCTGTTTTACCTGTGATCCCTCAAATGAACCTTTGAAGCCTTCTCTCCCTCATGAAGAGAAAAAGCACTTTTGTCCCCTACATACGAGAAATAGCTGAAAGAAACTGACTGACATTTTTAATGTCATTATTGAGGGCAAATTGATGAGCCAAAGTTCACTACAAAAACATATTTGTGAAAGCCTCTCTAAGAAGGTTATTCAGCACAATCTCACTGAAGTCTTCCAACATGTCCTTTGGGAAAAAAAATACCATGAGAGTACACTTGATTTATTTTATTTATCATACCAATTTTAATAGGTTTCAGATGCAATGCACCCTGCCCTCTGTGCCACATTAAAACTGGTCCTGGGCAATTGAAAGTAACATTTTGCTCCCAGTCAGGCCATTTGAGGTCTCGAAAGGCCTTTGTTTAGGTCATTGGTGGTCACAAAAGACCTTTATTGGGGAAACTAACATCACATTACCATCCTTTTTCCCAGTACCTTTATTACTATGAATCCATAAAATCTTAAGTACAGTAGACGTACAATAGTATTGGTACAATTAAAACTTCCAGCTATAATCAGCGTGTGCAACCTTAAACTACAACTACTTTTCAATAAGTAAACTTTTTCAGTTCACATACATATTCCGTCTATTTTAAACTCAGCTCCCATCCCTTCAACAAATGAATATGAAACCAGTCCCTTGACCACACACACACGTACATTTCTATGCATTTTACCAGTGGGTATATGCTACAAATTAAACAGCACCCAGGAATCTTTGGTGCCAAACACAAAAACAATGGTCCTGCTACTACGCGATGGGTACATATCAGTCCAGAACTTTTTTTGCCTTTGTTTGACTGTTAGACCCAGCACAACCACGGAGACTTAGAACTTGTGCCGTCTCCGTGACAAGCCAAATATACATACAGTGAAACCTCCCTATACCAAACACCCTTGGGACCGGAAAAAAGTGTTCAGTATAGTGAGGTGTTCGGTATAGGGAGTTTGATAGCATTGAAAGTATACACAGTAAAACCTCTCTAACCGAACACCTCCGTAAACCAAACACCTGTCTATACTGAACACCATTTCTCGGTCCCAAATATATACTTTCAATGCTATCAAACCTCCCTATACCGAACACCCCACTATTCTGAACACTTTTTCCGGTCCCAAGGGTGTTAAGTATAGGGAGGTTTCACTGTATTTGGGACAGAGAAATGGTGTTCAGTATAGAGAGGTGTTTGGTATATGGAGGTGTTTGGTTAGAGAGGTTTTACTGTATATACTTCAGTGTATGGGTGGACCTCTGCATAGAGCAACCAGTACTCGCGACATCTTGCTATAAATTCCTACAGTTCTGTATGCTCCAGTGTATCAAGTTTCAGACAAAAAATGCCGAGCCTGATCTCAGGGCTGTATAACTGGAGCATATTAACAAAATTTACAACAAAGCTCTTCAAAATTGATACAGATTTTCTCCAAAATAAATGTTTTATGTAGAGATGAGGACAAAAGGGCTAAGAGAAAACATTTTGCTGCAGACATTTTTAGCTGGACAGCATTGGATCTGCTGGCCACTTTCTGTTCTTGCCCATGCTCCCTCTTTTTTTCATTTTTTGACCGTTTCATGCACTCCTAGCCTAGCCCAGCCATTTTATATCCTGGACACTCCCCTGCCAGCTAACCTGGACATTTTTTTTTCATGCACTCACTCCCTGCCTAGCTCAATTGTCTACTTGAACTAGACCAATCTTGCTTGTTTCATGACCTCACTCCCTCCATGAGCTATTTTCTTTTAGTCCCTAACCTAGCCGATTGTGTAGTGTACTCACTCCCTGACCTAGCCTTTTTTTGTCTCCCTAACTAGCCATTTTTTGTCATGCACTCTATCCCTAAGTTAGCTGTTTTGTGTCATGCACTCACCCTCCCCAAGCTCACCATTTTGTTCCAGTGGGTTCTTCACCTTGATTTGTTGTTTGTATGGGGAAATTGCCAAAAACAGGCAAAATTTTAAAATCTGAACCTTCAGGCCCAGAAAAGACTGATCCCATCAAATGGGAGAGGCATGACAGGTCCAAAACTGGTTCACATGCCATTCTTTTCTGAGCAATTTGGACAGCTGGTTATGTTCTACAGGCAGGTACACATGTATGTATCAATGGAATAACTACTGCCGACATATATGTATGTAAGGCAACCAGGTGTCCCACATGTGCATGCCTGTATCTGTACAGTGCCATGTCCCTCTTCCAGTCACTCAGTTTCTCTGTGCCCACTCTTTAATAGTGTTACAAATGTACAGATGTCTAACTTAAAAGAAAACTTTTGATTAATAAAAGTGATGCAACCTGCTGACACTACATACAACTGTTGCGATTCATTTACATGTATACATGTAAAGATACCATGCTGAGTATACACTCACATTCCAGCCTTTGGCAAAGATTCCAATACAGTGGTCCCCCTCTTATAAGGCCCCTCTGACCAGAGGCCATCCCTCTTGAAAGGCCAGCATTCACATGCAGAAAGTATGGCATTTCCATTGTCTTCTCCCTCAAGAGAGGCCACCCATCTTATAAGGCCACTTTTGCTGCATTTGAGGTGGCCTTTAAAGAGGGGGGACCAATGTACACATTTTCTCTTAGCTTGCTACAACAGATCTTCCTTGAAATGATTTGTTATATCTTAAATATACTCAAAAATCTAGTATACCAATTTTTGTGAGAACTAGGCACTTATGGTCAACCCCACCATGACTCATTTGTTTACCTAGCAAGTGCATATATGGAAAATAGGTTTTTGGGTTTTATTGAACTGTTAAAAATTTTAAACCCCTTTGTTGAATGTGTGTTTTACCTTGGTCGTCTACATTTTCTGTATGCTTTTTAATGTTTGGCAACTTAATCATAATGGACTAAGTTGTGCATGCTGTACCTGAACAAGGTACTGAACGGACTCCCACACCTTGCCAAATTGCCTGAATCACCTTTATCATTAAAGGGGCACATTCACTTTTACCAGGTCACAGCCAGCACAGCTGGGGGTCTGTGTACATGTTGCTGTACACTTCTATAATGTAATAAAATGACAGAGTAATCAAATATGCCACTCGACACTGAAAAAATTTTTTTGCCTGTCACTGGCCAATGTGTGGCCAAAATGCTAGCCAATGTAACATGTTAACTCTGCAGCAGCAGAGAACATCAATATGTTAACTCAATCCACACCAGTGCCTGATTTTTCTGTGTATTCACCTAGATTTAAGACGACAATTGCATATTTAAATTCTTCATGAAAAGAGCTTTCATTCAAGTAACAGCATGCCTATAGTCTTAAGTCAGTGGTTTTTGCACTAACAAGGTCTGTAACCATAGCATGGAATGAGTTAAAAGTGTGTCAAACTAAAGTAACAATATTAGGTTTCTGCACCCAAAGTTTACACTGGGTATATATACATTGTATTTGTATATACCCAGCATATCTCCATTACACCTCAATCTGTGGAAAAGACCTGTTCTGACAAGACCACTGTGAGGAAAGACCAGGTGCCTTTTCACACCATATTCACCATGTCCCTTTTGCCATTTTCCCCATGTTATTGCACCTCTATTGAGAGGCCACCTGCCTTATGTATCCACTTTTTGGCCTGCTTAAGGGTGGTCTTTGAAAACAGGTTTTACTGTGTTTTACTCGTGCATTCATCTCTTTGGTACTCACCGAGGAATCCATTTCATAAAAAAAAAAAAAAAAAAAATGGGAAATATTTTCATGTTAGGAATTCAATGAATATTACTGATATTCTTAGCACTTATTTCAAGGGAAAATGCAAGTATTTTCATGACTGCTTTCATTGCCAACTAAACAGACAGATAGATCATTTTGAAATTCCCATAAGTAACATTCCTCTGTCTGGCAGAGGGTGGGGGTTAATAAAAGGAATACTCAGTGTATTAATTTAAATTAATTAAAAAGTAGACTGTTGAACCATCCCTTACTGCAAACTACCACTAAAGAGCATGGAAAGAGCTCCCCTCTGCATGGTGTTTTGAATCTAACCCATGGCATTTAAGATGGGCATACAATATTTTTCAAGTGGACCCATTTTAAGGGATGGCAATAAAGCTACCAGCAGGTACTGTCAATTCATACACAGAGCCACAGTTGAGTCATTACCCATTAGTTTATTTTCATTACAACTATCATAAGCAGAACACAGCTCTGCATTCCGACACACTGATGATAGATTTTCGTGCACAGTTTCTCAACACTACCACCCTTTCAAGCCAGCATAAAAATTTGTTAAACTGGGTCTGCTGTATGGCTTTTCAGCAGGTCAAATGCAAGAGAGGGATCCATACCTTCCATGTGCATTGATTAAAAGCACTTTGTGCTCAGCATGGCAACATACATGGACATTTAGAATACTTTGGGTGAATGTTCTCAGCAACCATTCATGCTGGCCTTCTCATCGGTTGTTAAATTTGCTGCACTTGCACTACAGTGTGAGCCAAAGGTCCCCTTTATGCATGACAGAAACACCATTTCAACAGAGTTTAAATTTTACTGTAAAAAATCTTATAAAACTACATATTTTGATCATTGTTATAAAATAGCCTCCAGATGGCACTACCTACAATGTGAGTACTGAAGTTCATTCCTGAGCACCAGTTGCCTGAATAAATTACACAATGCAGATGTATGCACACTATAATTGCATTGCTCCTGGTTAGTGTTGTCAACATTCACAATATCTTGCTCTCCTGAATCTTAAAGGTACTGTTTAGCTAACGACTAAGAAATAAGTTAATCTTAGTTTGAGAAAATCCAACCAAAACTAGATTTATGACTTATTGCCTATAAAACAGACTGATAATGCTGTTCACCTATGTCAAATTCATCTACACTGGAAATTCTCAGAATTAAATGCCCATTTTCCATACTGTTGTAGGAGAGCACACACGCTCACAAAGCTGCTGGTTGATCAGTAATTGATAAAGCTGCTGGTGTTGACAAACTATTCCAAAAAGAGCCTGCCCAGCAATCTCAGTGTCTTATTTTTATCTGTTGCTATCACTTGGGTTCATTGCCAGATGCATGCAAAATGACCAGCTTATCAGTTTACAACAAAGGTTCTAGAAATGACCCAGCAAACTATTGTTCTACCTCTGACTGTCAGTCATATGGTTTCAGAAATTCCAAAATGTGCAATGTCAAATCTATAAATTTCTCTCTGAACACAAAATTCTAACAAGCCAAAATGTGCCTGTTATCAATGCCCCCCCCCCCCCCATGTTGAAATTTGGCTGCAATCCAACAAACTGCACTCATGCAAATAACCATTATGATTGTGGCAAACTCAAATGTATGAACATCCTGTCAGCCATTGACCTGATGACTGACCCGAACATAATCCCACTCTAGTCCAGGGGTACCCAGAAGTGTCCGCAATTTCAAAGTCATTTTTAGCTATATTTGACGAAGTTAAAGAAAATATAGGAAGCTGGGACCCCTTGAATTTGGTTGAGGGGGCATTTCATGTTTTCAAATGGTAATATACCCCCATTTTGGAGTTGAGGGAAACCCTGCTTAACCATGCTCTCTGCTGGATTACTCTCTCCCTAGCAACCTTCATGTTTACCCAAAATCAACAGCTGCTCCTTATGACCAGCCATGTGCTAATCTGCGGACAATGGGATTGTTAACTTCACACTAATTCACTCCTTTCACTTTCATGTACCTCCCTGCTGTGATACAATCCAAATATTAACCCTTTCCCCCTTGAATTAAGACTGAGTCAACAGCTTTCCTTGGCATGGGTTGGGCACTAAGTGCCCAACCCATGCCAAAGAAACCTGCTGACCTGGGGCATGTGATCTTGATAAGTCTCATGTACATTTCTCAGTCAAATTGTTTTTCATAACTGTTGACATTAGTTGAAAACACTGAAGCAGACGACATTTGACCACCAGCCGGTTTGAGGGGGAAAGGGTTAAACTGAATAGGCTTCCCAAGGACAAGAGATAATCTCTACCTTAGGAGTCTGGTAACCGTATATCAACGAACTTTTTGTCCAAATTTTCCAGGACCGTTGTTTCTCCTGTAACCATGAAAAACAAAATACAAAAACAAAAAAAATCCTAGCCCTACCTGTTAATAAATTGAGATCCTGGGGTCCCCCAAATTGTTCTTGTACAATTTCAAAGCAATCTCTCAAGCATCACCATTTGAATATGCTTTGTACAGACCTGCATAAGGCAGATTTTCATCCAGTTTTTGGTGGGATTTGGCTATAGGTTTCAGAATTTTTGTAAGACTTATCACAAAAAATTAATATTTCAAAAATCACCCGAGTGTGACCATTTGAAAAAGTGTTCAGAGAACGGATTACCCCCAGCGCCCACAATCTTTTTTCCTCTATGCTTTTTTTGAGACTTCACAGTACAACACTTAACATACAATTTCCATTTTGTCTATGAAATGGAAGAGCAATTTTGGATGTGTACTTTGGGCAGGATCTGGTGACAAAGACCACTGTACTGAGCACCACTCAGACAGCCTTCACATTAATAAAAGTTTCATAAGTTTAAAAATTACAAGAGGAAACTGGTTTTCAATAGGAATGTGGTCCACTATGATGTGCATCCCTGAAAAATTTGAAGCTGCGACATATTCTTGTTGGGATATTATGGTAATGTTGTCCTGTTGTGCACCACTCAGAACCTTGAAATTAATACTTTCAAGTTTATCCCTTTCCCCCTTGAATTAAGACAGAGTCAACAGTTTTCCTTGGCATGGGTTGGGCACTAAGTGCCCAACTCGTGCCAAGGAAAGTTGGTGACCTGGGGCATGTGATCTTGCTAGGGTTCATCTACAATTCTCAGTCAAACCGTTCTTCATTACTGTTGCAATTAGCTGAAAACACTGAAGCAGACGGCATTTGACCACCAGCCGGTTTTGGCTGGTTTAAGGGGGAAAGGGTCAAATAGGAACCTGGTCCAGCACAAGATATATTTCTGACAAAAATTTGGTAAAGCTGCAGTCAATATTTTGAGATATTGCAGTAACATTGTCATTGTCGACACCATTCAGATGGCCTTCAAATAAATACTTTGAAAGTTTCACAAAAAGTTTGAAAATAATCAGAGGAAGCTTGTTTTCAATGGGAAACTGGTCCATCATAAGGTCCTTCAGTTACAAAAACTGGTACAGCTACAACTGAGATATCATAGTAACATCAACAAGATGGACGGACGAATGACGCAAGAGAAAACAATACCCTCTGGCACTTTATATGCCGAGGGTAAAAAACTCCAGTGGAGACCGACTCAAGACCTGTGCATCCCAACCTAGCTTGAAGTGAGTGACTGGTCATTTAGGAAAAGTAAAAAATGTGCATTGCCATGGCAAAACCCATAGACTTTCATAGTAATCAAGATAAATGAATGTATTAAGCCATGTACCAAAATGGGAAAAGTCTACTAAAGATCAGGGATCTGGGGTATTACCACATTGCGATTAACTTTGATCCTTCCACAAGCTACATTTCCACCCATCTGCAGCACAATACAAGACTTTATACTAGATTTAGAATCTCCTGACAACTTGACAACTGCAGCCCCACATGTTGACCCAATTCAGGTCTCAGGAAAACAAAAAATGTTCTTGTGCAATTTCAAAGTGACTAGTCAAGCAGTTTGAGATTTGTTACAAGAATTTTTGACCAAAAAAAAAAAAAAACAGTTGCTCACAAGACTATTAGATATGGTTGAGACCCACCCAAGGTGCATCTTAAAGTTTTAAAGAACTTGGCCAGTGGTTCAGAGAAGGCCAAATGTCCATGTGAACAGCGGATGGACAAATGGACAATTGAATAGGGGCCACGACAGGTCTGCCAAGTTGAAATTACAGTGCCACCTTCAGAGCAAATTTGAGGTGCAGGGGTGCAACAGAAGTGCCCCCATGCAATTTGGAAGCAGTTGGGAAAAGATTTTCAGATATCACACAAAAAATAATAGAACTTAAACATTTGAACAAACTTTGTTGAGACCCACCCAACAAATATCTCCCAAGTTTGAAGTGAATCTGTGCGACTTTTGGAGATGTCTACAAATGTCAATATTATGAACAGACTGACATTTTCTGTATTTAATTGCTCCCTGCATCAGTCAAGTATTTTGCTAGTGCTTTCACAGAACTTTTAACAATCACCACTGCAACCTGTTATTAAAGTGGATCCATGTCTGCCAATGGGCTGGACTATTAAATCATTCACTTGTTATAGCAGGTCCCTGATTCTAGGCTGGGTAAATGCATTTTAACATTAACACATGCACCCAGACTGAAGGTGGATCACCAGTTGTCCTGTTATTTCTGCTGACTAAAAAGCCAGCCCAGGTAAAAACCTACAAAATACATCAAGAACAGAACATATCCTCATCAATCATCTTGATTTGTCCTGGAAAGTGCAAATGAGCACTTCCTAATCCTAATCCTAGCCCCAAGGGACCTCCCCACGCTCTGTTAGCTCGCAAGCTTATAAGTTACCCTAACTTGTTTTGCTAAATCCCCAAACTCTTTATATTTCTATCATCGGTATGTGCAGCTCTCCGAATATTAATAAGTAGGGGGAGTAGCGTTCCCGACTCGCAAGTTTCTACTCACGTACTCTGTCCGTCGTCACGAGCCACACCCCTATGGTTGAATATGAAATACACTCAGTCGCTAAAACCAGTTGCATTGTTTTCAACCTGTGTGCTGGTTGAGGCCAAGACATGAGGGACAAGACCACGCGCTTGCTGACAAACGGCTGCCCTCTGATGGCAAGAATTAACACTAAGTGTTGATTCTAAAGCGCGTCTTGAATGGCATTTTATGCCAGGCCAGGCCACACACTTGTCTTCATAGTTGATTTCACATACATGTTCAAGACTATTATTAGGGTGCACTAAAGAATTAAAAAGCCCAACCATTTTCCTACTCCCACAAAGCCTACATGATTTTTTTAAAAATAAAATATGGGCTTGAAGAATCCTATTTCTACTCAAATACATAACATTTTTCGGCAAAACTTTTTTATTGCCTTCTAAATATGTCTCATAGCATCAAAGCAACGTAAGCTGACGTCACCAACTGGGGCCCATAATACATTGCATACGAATACTCAGAATAGGCTTCAAGCATCAGTCCACAAACATTGTGCATATATGAAGCAATCGCTGGTTCTCAACAAAATTACATTACATGTAAAATGCTGGACTTCCATCCAAGTTATCTCCTCAGTGTATCATTGAGTACAGGCCTTTTGCTTATACTGTTTATTTGGCACTTGACTGGAAGCCCAAACACTTCGCGTACCGGTATTAATTTTTAGTGATACCTTGAGCGTCTTCAGGACCTTTCGCAGTTTCGGTTGGTGATTACGATCAAAATAAATCAATGACCCATAGGCCATACCTAGTAAGACTCCTACACTTGTTACAAATATCATTGGAACGTTGGAAATGTCAATTCAGGCTAGTCTAGGCGTTTTAAATGCAAAAGTATATTTTAAGCCTACTTTAGTGACAATTCATTATAAATTTTGTATAGACGGGCCTAGGCTTGTCAGATCGAAATAGGCCTAGTACCGGTACCGTGCGGAAACTTACGCATGGATCCCCAATTCCAAATTTATTGATACAAGGCCGGGTCTTCATTTTTACTTCTCTTCAACTAAAAGGTCTCTAAGAGCATGTGTACGTGTGTGCACGAGATTAATAGAAGTGTTGACTTACCCCCTTCACCCTCGACAGCGGCGTACTTCACAAGGAGGTCGACTGCTCGGTCGTACGCCGCTGCCGCCGCAGTCCTCTGAGCTGCACCCACCCGACGAGGGTCTGGAATAAAGATTGTGCGTGGCATTTTCCGGAAAAGAGTCTCCTCTGAGTCTGAAAAAGAAAAAGATCAGGTAGTCGCTTTCACCAGTTAATTTCACATTCATCTTGTGAAGCCGAAAGGCAGTGCAGGTAAAATTTATCGATCTTATGTTTAAACCTAGTTGAAGTGGAAGATCTTATTGGATAACCTATTATCACATTTTAACATTTTTGGATAATTCAGGCATACACTGAACAGTTTTAATAATAATAATAATAATAATAATAATAATAATAATAATAATAACAATAACAATAACAATAACAATAACAATAACAATAACAATAACAATAACAATTATTATTATTATTATTATTATTATTATTATTATTATTATTATCATCATCATTCTTATTGCAAAGTCATTAATCCATGATCCCTGGCAACCAGGTGGACCACTGACAAGGGTCCCTCACAGGGTACAGGAAACCATTAGCCATGCAGAGAAGAATGGGCCAGTTCAGACTAATCACTACCATTGTTCTGACAACTTTGATATTCTCTTTTGATGTGCTAATTTTACAATCCACTTACTGGACCCCAAATATGGCAAACCGCATGTGAACACACACCCAGCAAGCCAAGTGTGATCAGGTTTGATGTTCCAAAGTTTAAAAAAAAAAAAAAAACTAGTTTAACCTACAAAAATTTTCTTGAATGACATTACAGGTGTGTGAGACCGGACAAAGTGGGCCACTTAAAAAAAGCTTCATTAATAAAGTATATGAAGTTTTGTGCCAATAGAGACCTACATCTCTTAAACCACAAGTTTTACACTGCCACTCAAACTGAAATTACTGCAAGATTTTTCCTACTTAAACAACAAATATCCATATTATCTTTCCTAAACAGAATTTGGACAAAGTGTGACATTAACTTTAACTCCCATTTTCCGATATTCAATTAAAACAAAATACAACTCTCGAGTCTACAAAATTGACATCGCAATGTTTGCGCTAGATTTAAAAAGTATAACAAATTTCGGAATTTAAGTTAAAGAAATAAATACCCGCTGATGTGGTCCAGGTTCTGCTTTATACTTTCTGACAAACACATCATTTTTTTTGCCAATAAATTTGCACAAAATATATTATTTGTGCTATTGAAAAGATAAGCGACCTTTTATGCTTCTGCGTCCCAGCAAATCTACTGACTGGCAAATGTCTTGCACACCCTGGACAAGATATATAGGCCCCCTGCTGTTGAAAAGAACGGTTACCCTCTTTGCCCGGGTGGACCACTTTGCCCGGGTCTGCCTAAAAGCTACAAGTTTGTTTCACACAATAAAAACACAGGACAGAAGAAGCGAGTACGTGCCATATTACAGCCAGCCATAAAGGCAAAGGAATTTTCTTTCAACGCGGTTTTCTCTGAACAGTTTTTTTCCTTTTTTTTTTTTTTTTTTTCTTTCTTGCTCAATCTCTGCAATTTGCATCTCGCCTCACAAACAAACGACTTAACTTGCTGGAAAGTAAAACCACAAATGTACAAAAGATTATATGCAAGAAAAAGAGTTGCAACACTTACAAAACAGCGAAAGTCAATTTTGACACTTTTGCCCATCTGATCCAATGTTAAAACCTTTTAAAGCCTATAAAACCGAACTTTTCGAAGTGTGACGCTAATGCCATGCTAGGCGTATTAAAATATCCATGCAAGTTGCCCATTATTTGCCCGATGTTAGAAACTAAAGACGCGTGATGTTTCGAAGTTATTTAGTTCAATTAGTTGTGTCCACTCGCATCGCATTTAGTTTCAAACTTTGGTTGCGAATCAGTTACAGCGTATTGTCCTAAAGAATCCCTCTCCCCTACCTTGTAACCTATACAGGTTTTGTGAAGAGCACAAAACTGACGTGCGTGCACCGTACAGACACGCGTGGACATTGATATGTTTACCTTCAACAGTGAATAATAATTCAACCATGACAATGCAAAACAGTTTTTGCTCATGTGAACCAGAGTATTTTCGCACAAATTTCGAGCAGAAATGCTGTATTGACGCGCAAATGGACCCGTCAAATAACGAAAACGCTGAACATTTTTGTACACTCGACAGCCTTCACACATAGAGCGTCCCTGCTTCACGTATGTTTATTTAAAATATCGGGCTTTATGCGAAAAATCTTACCGGTTTGAAAATGTACAAGCTTAGATGGGACGCGTATATCACGTGATTAAGAGTGAGCTGTCAATTTGGTGACCAGGAGTTGAGGCTATGAAGTTTTTGTGTCCATGCACTCCATTAGGACAGAAGGTCTATTTCGGCCTTCCCCTACCATGTAAGCTTTCGATGTTAACGTGTCGATTGGTATATTTTGGAGCAAGTGTATATATGTGAAACTTGCGAAATAAAGCTTTCCCTACACTTTCCAGTGTTTGTTCATTGGAGGAGGCGCGGGAGGGCAGGGTATCTTTGCCCATTATTTGTTTTCCCGTGTTCTTTGCACCTGTACTGCACATTTCATCGAAGTGGACAAAATATATCAAGTTTTCTGCCAGTTTCCGCGAAGTCCGACGCAAAATGCGCGTCCTTTTAACAAGGCGAAAAACATCAAGGGGAGAGGGCATGCTTTACAATCTTACAACTACGGCGTGACATTTTTCCAGTCGATTCACTTTCAACCCTTTCAATCCTTGCAATTTTATGCAGTTTATCTTGGGGAAACTTCAACATTGGGATTGTGAAGATTACATAATATGTGGCTTCCAGTATATTCAGGTTACGGCTAAAAGAGTGGGGAGTTGCTAGACTGATTACAATGCACGAGTCCATGGTTCATTGCCATTTTCAAAGGAGCGACTTATTTTGATTCGGACCTGCAGGAAATTGGCAGAAAACTACAGTATTTTTATATTTCGTTAATATAAGGCACAAGTACAAAGAATAATCAAGGGAACAAACTGTGCAAGAGTTTAACAAAGACCGGCACATTTTGTGGCACATCTGCCCGTGCCAACTCGCAAGGTACTCTTAACCCTCCCCCCCCCCCCAAAAGAAGTTTGCAACCATTCGCCCAAATCGACTGGCGCTTTTATGTCCAGAGCTAGCTCCTTGTGCGTATTGAGCCAGCTTTAGTAGCAAACTTAATTTTCACTTGACATGGGTTGTTTGTCACAATGGCTTTCTATCCAAGTGGTCAAACAATGGGTCAAAACAGGTTTGGTTACGAGGCAAGTCTTCGTTTGCATGTAGTTTCATGATCTGCCTTAAAGCTCGAAAAGCCAGTAATATTTAAGGGAGAGGATGCACACTTGCAACAGGTTTGAACATTGTAGCTTTTCAAAACTGAATTTCGACTGTGGACAAGGCTTTTCCGTGTGCTTTATACATGAATTAAGTCGTTTGACTAGTCATTTCCAACCTTGCAAAGTGAGGCAAACAAAGTTACAATCATGCAGACGTGATAAACTCCATGGTCTGCTGCCCTTTGATAGTGGCTTCAGAATACGGACGTGCGAATGCGACACGTGTGGGTCGCTTGTCCTTGTATTGGGTTTCCCCACCACGCGTCAAAATAGAGCCTGAACGGAACTTCACTGGCAATTCTCCATTAATTTTGTTAATGCAAAAGTAAAAGTGTCAGACGCAGCAAATTCCGTCCCTCAACACTCATTTTAATATGTGTATATCAAACATAACGTGGAAACTGGCTTCCTCTGTAATGATACGAACGTGAAGTGCAAGAGCTTTCCCGCGAAGCACACGTGGTGTCATTGGGTATAAAGAGGTCGCTGCAGACAGCAAGGTGATTTTCTTTTTTGTAACTTTGAACACTTGCCTAAACTTATAATTTTGATGCGTTCTTCACCTACTCAATTCAGCATTCAACACTTCTGAAGTTCTGCACAGCTATGTCTTAAAATATTCCGTGGCATCTTGCATATATATTTTAAAATCCCTGTGATAAAGATGAAAACACGCAATTCTTTCAAATCCTGTTCAACAGCTTTTTTTTTTTTTTTTTTTTTTTTGTTTCTTTTCAGAGTAACACACTCGTAGTTTTATGCCTTCGACCAGGTCCAGTGGTTCTGGCGAGACAAAAATTACTGAAACGTCTACTCACCTGTCTCTCCGGAAAAGGCAGACCGATTGCTTGCAGTTGCAAGCTTTTATCACAAACGTTTGACAACGATTGGTCAGTCTGCATCACGTGGCCAGCCACGCCTTTGTTTGTGTGTCCAGCCACTCGCTGGTCGTTGTGACCCGCTCTCTCTTCACCAACAATCACGCACATTCATGCACTGTCAAATCAGTCTTGACTGACATGTTTGACCCTTCCCCATTACGCAGCCATCCCTGATCTGCAAACAACCAAAGTGTGCAGGCGAACGCGGGGATGTGCCGCATTTGGCATCACGACAAGTGGTTGAGGAAATTAACGATCCCTTACGAATGGGAGGAGGTCAACTAACAAAACTCAGAAGAAAAACTTTTTACAAAGTATATTTCTGATGGTTCTAATGTCGACTTTCTCTGCAAATTGATGAAGCATGGTTCTTTGAATACACTTTACAGGTTTTTCGAATGATGTACACGGGGCCTCCCCCTGCACGGCCCTTGTCTGCTGCAGTTGTAAAGTTACCGCTTGTCGCGGTGCAGAAGAGGAATACAAGCGTGCACATCCGTGGGAGCCAAATTTCCTGCGAAACATTCTCATGTCATCAATGCAACAAATGCGTTTGCCGGATTCTTTTTATTCTTTCTTTCTTTCTTTCTTTCTTTCTTTCTTTCTTTCTCGTATAGTACATTTAAATAATTGTATAGGATCTTTCTTTTGTTCTATGCTCTTGCACATGAAAGTTTGAACACCTTCCATCATCAGCAGGGGCTGTGGGCAAAGTTGCGACAGTGGGATAGGGCTTGCTCTTTCTTCTTCTTCTTTTTTTTTTCGTACTAAAGGCCACCTGACTAGCTACTAAGCTAGCCAGGACCGCGCCAGATAAGCGGAGTGCCACAGAATATTATTATGTCCAAATATTCTTTTTTAAAAAGGAAGAAAAGTCTTGTTGAAACATTTAGCCGTTTTGGTTAAACTTGTATGTCCAATGTGAAATCACGTGTGCACTCCGAATATTAATCTTGTAAGTCTATTTTGAGCAGTTTATAATTTTAGGTTCAAACCGTACTTTAGGTTCTGAAAAAAATATGTTTTACACTTAAAATCAAATTTAGGCTGAATCAAGCCAGAGCAGCACATTTTCGTTCTTTGAACGGTGGGACGAAACTCTTAATTATTTTTTCAAACAGAAATTTCACATTTGATCGATTTTTTTGGAAAACCGACTTGGCATCCAAAGTACGTGACAAGTATTGATGCCAAGTAAAATGACTGATCAAGTTTTGCGATTCAATTTAAAATCATCACTTCCTACTTCTACAAAACCTCTGTCATAATTTGTGTGTAGAGCCGAAGGGAAAACGTGTTGTTTTGCTAAAATGTAATGATGTTTCATTTTCTTCTTGCATTTGGAGACCTCTTACTTAGGATAGCTTCAGTCTCCACGTGTTTGCTGGATGTGACAAAAGCAGAATCGTTGGCATAGTAGAAATGTTTGCAAGGTGTGGCCGATTCCATGTTGCCGACATGCACTAAAACTAACACATACACACACACACACACACACACACACACACACACACACACACACACACACACATATATATATATACATACATACATACATACATACATACATACATACATACATACATACATACATACATATATATATATATATATATATATATATATATATATATATATATATATATATATATATATATATATATATATATATATATCATTGATCATTATCATCTAAAGCTGGCCTGGGGATTGGGGTGAGTAATCAGCTGTGCACTAGCTTTGTGGAAGTTGGACAAAGTTTTCCTCTTATTCCCAGGGGGGAATTTTCTGGAACAGCCCTTAATGTGTGAGCTTGGAATGTGAAAGGCATATTTTATAACCCAGCTAAAATCTGTTGTTTTGATATGAAATACCCCATGGTCACATCAAAGGAAAGTCATCCCACTTGGCATAGTTGTACCACATGAACGACACCGTTGACCCTACTCTGCAATGCATTCGTGTGACCATGTCAACAGATACATTTCAAACTAGAAATGAAGATTTGCTTTAAAGCAAATCTGTGTGCCTACAAAACTAACATGAATTTTAATTTTACATCTTTTTGTTTGTGGTTTATCAGATCTCACTTCAACACACACCCATGAATTAAATCGCGAATGACACCTTTATCTGTAATAGCTTTGGAGATATTCAACATTAAAACTTTACAAGTGGCCCTAATTAGCATAAGTTAAAAAAACCACACACATTTTTATTTGCAGTTGATTGCATGCGCCTACGGAAAAACAATGGATTGAAGTTTGAATGACATCTCTACCTTTAATACGTGTAGTTCTGAAGATGTATTCAACAGGTAAACTTTCAGAGTGTCCCTAATTAACATAAATTAGAGTTCTACAACTGTTGCTTGTGGTTCATTGCATGCGCCTACAGCACAAACCTGTCAATATAAATTGGAATAGCGTCTCTACGCATATAAGTTTTAAAGATATTAAACAAACAAACTTTTCAAGTGCACCTAATTAGCATAAACTAAAATTCTGCAACTTTTGCTTGTGCATAATTGGATGTACCTTCATTACAAACTCGTTAATAGAGGCTGGGATGGGATCTCTACCTTTAAACCATGCCCCTTTTGTCACCGCCAGGGATTTCTTCTGCAGATTTTCCAGTTAAATCCCTGTTGATGTTTCTTGTATGAGAACTACTTTCGGAGACCAAAATGCTGGGCTTCGAATTTTGCCTCGGGGAGCTAGTGTTCTCTCTGCTTTATTTCAGAAAAAAAAATAACCATATCAGTTAGTCGCCGGCAAGATTCGAACCCGCACTGATTACAGCCCAGTGCCTCCACCAGCCTGTGTGACCTGGTCGTTATTGCACATCTTGTATCTCTTATCGTGCTCAGTGGATCGTGCCAAGGAAGACGTGACATGTGGTTGGACGGCAGGTCAATAATAAGTTCTACACTGTTTTCTGAATTAAGGCGGTGAAAAGGGTCTCCAACTATAAAATTGTGGCAGTGACAGAAGAGGCATGGTTTGAATGGGAGATACCACTTGTTATTGGGATGTATTCTGTTACCCTGCATTATAAATCCCTGCCGCTATGTGGTCGGGATTTATTATGCAGGATTTCAGAATATATCCCGATAACGCGTGTTATCACCTATTCATAATAATTTTTATACCATGCCTCCTTTGTTTTCTCAAGGGATATATACTGAACCAAACAAATAACGCAACTTTTTCATTTGGGTTTATTTTCACATTGGAACTGTATTTAAAGTTCAGAAATATACGAACCGTTGTTAAATCAGTCTAAAATAATTAGATTAGATTAGATTAGATTAGATTAGATTAGATTAGATAATTACGGCTTGGTAGGAAATGTTATTCCATATAAGCCGCTCACAGTTCATTACACAATTGTCATATTGGGTTTAAGAGGATGATCTAGTGCTCTATAAGTATACAAAACTGGATGGTCCTTAAAATGTGAATCTAACTTATTTTTAAATGTTAATATGTCAGGAGCATGTACAATGTCACTCGGTAATGTATTCCACCAGTCTGAAATCCTTTGACCAAAGAAATATTTACGAACATTCGAAATGTTCCTTATTTTTAAAAGTCTCAATGAGTGACCTCTAGATCTTGCATTTTCCAGGAAGGGTGGTAAGCAGGTATCCAGATCATAGTATTCCCCATGTGTGTACTTGTAAGCACAAATGAGGTCACCTCTTAAACTCCTGTAAACTAGAGTAGGCAATTTGAGTGTTCTCAGCCTGTCCTCATATGATAAATCACTTAAACCTGGTACCCTCTTGGTCGCTCTTCTCTGGACAGATTCAATCAACTCAACCAGTCCCCACTTCCCTGGAGACCATATAGGTGCAGCATATTCCAGATGTGAACGAATCATACATTTATAAAGAGGAAGGAAGGTTTCACTAATGCACCAAGTAGTGTGACCTCAAGGTCGAGTACCCTGACCTTGCCATGGGGTCATTGTCATGAATCAAGAGTGACTACAGCAGGCTATTTTACGCAAGTCTCTGACACCTGAAATTAAGGTTGCCAAGTCTTTGATTCTGGGACAGGAAAAGGCCACATTGAAATCAGCCCAAGCGTAACTGTGTGCGAGGATATGAGGCTTTCAAAGTTTGGTGGTTGTGCTGAATCAAGGACAACTGCAGGATTCAGTGTTACCCACATGATTAAAACATTCGCACCTTTACTGGTTGGGTGTAACCCCTCACGGACAATAAAAGGGCAGCATGGGATTCATTTGGCACAGTATTCCAAGAACTATGGGTCGATTATCAACAGTAGATCGGGAGAGAGGAATTGGCATGCTACCGGCTGGTTTATCTGCAGCAGAGGTGACAAGAAGACTGCAAGTCCACAAATCCACTATTTCCAGACTTGCTACAAGATTCCAGGAGACTGGGGCCACAGCTGATAGACAGCGTCCTGGGAGATCAAGAGAAACCACACCTGCACAAGACAGACACATCAGGGTGTCACATCTGCGGAACAGAACTCGACCAGCCACTAGAACTGCACAACAGACACCTGGCAGAACCAATAACAGAATATCTGCCCAGACAGTCCGTAAGAGACTACAAGAACACCATCTACACACCAGGCGTCCTTACAGGGGTCAAATTTTGACACAGGCAAGAAGGCAAGCCCGACGACAATGGGCTACTGCCCATACTCGCTGGACCCATCAACAGTGGAGGGATGTGCTATTCACCGATGAATCCCGCTTCACCCTGTATCATGCAGATGGTAGGACACGTGTTTGGCGAGGAAGGGGAGAACGCTACTCAGATGCCTGTGTGCTGGAAACAGATCGATTTGGAGGTGCATCAGTGATGCTGTGGGGTGGAATTTCATTCACAGCCAAAACCCAGCTAATCTTCATTGAAGGCAATCTTAACGCTACCCGTTACATGGATGAGATCCTTCAGCCTGTTGCTGTCCCTTTCATTAGACACCACCAACTCCACTTGCTTCAACAGGACAATGCTCGGCCCCATGCCGCTAGACTGACGATGGATTTTCTGCAAGGAGAAGGAATTAACATTTGGCCATGGCCAGCCTTCTCACCTGACATCAATCCCATTGAGCATCTTTGGGACTACCTTGACCAGCGTGTTCGGAGACGGGATCCAGCGCCCGCCAACCACCAGCAGCTTTGCCAGGCTCTTCAAGAAGAGTGGGATCGTGTGGCCCGGCAGATGGTGCAGCGGCTAGTGTCATCCATGCGCCGACATTGCATAGCAGTTACAGATGCTGATGGTGGTCACACAGAGTATTAGTGGACATGCCAATTTGTGAACTTTACAAATCAATGTTGCCCTGTTTATTGCCAGCTGGTCGCGCCCTCGTTGACAGTTTCAAGTTTTTGTTTTTCACATGTTATGCCAAAAAGACTGCAGAATATGGATCTCATTTGTTTCTGTGATATGAAAGTAACAATAAATATTTAAGTTCAAAAGTTTAAGGGTTGCACTATTTGTTTGGTTCAGTATATATGTCACCTGCTTCCACATATATCCCTGCTTTAAATTTCTATGGCTAAATTTCAACACAGGACTGATTTGCTTTGGTGAATACATTTTAAAATGCATTTATATTCATGAAAACAAAGAAGGCATGGTATAAAAAGGATACATCCCTTGTTCTCGTGATTTATCTGGAATCCTGCATTTTTAAATCCCTACGCTTCGCTCCGGGATTTAAAAAAGCGGTATTCCAGATAAATCCCTTGAACTTGGGATGTATCCTCTTCTGAAGATATTCAACATTTGAACCAGGTCATGCTTTTCAAAATTATGCAAATGAGGGCTAATCCAAGTTTTCAATCTTCAATATCTTCATACTATAGCAGATGTGGTTCCGACTGTATAGGAGTTCGATCATAGCAAGACAAAGGTCATCTCAAATGTCAAGGTCATGTCAAGGTCAGACATCAACTTTAGGCCAAAATGTCATTTTAAAGGTCAAGGTTCACTTCAGGTAGAGGTCATCTCAAGGTCAAAAGTTATTCAAGGTGAAAGGACACTTTCGATGGTGACTTTTTTTTAGCCATAACTTGGTCAATTTTTATCCAATTTTGATCATGTTGGGCTCAAATTGTAACTATTGTAACACTGCACATTTTGGAAACTTACATGTGACCTCTAAAGGTCAACGGTCAAGGCCATTTCGTCCTTTGAAAGTTTCATCCAGCCATAACTCGGCCAATTTACATCCAATTCTAATCATGTTGGACTGAAATTGTAGGTATTGTCAAACACTGCACATTTTTGTAAGAACATGTAACCTCAAAAGGGCAAAGGTCAAGGTCATTTGGCCCTTTGATAGTTTCATCTTGCCATAACTTGGTCAATTTTCGTCCGATTTGGTTCATGTTGGGCTTAAATTGTGGGTATTTTAACACTATATTTTTGAAATGCACATGTTACCTATAAAGGTCAACGGTCAAGGTCGTTTGGACTTTGAAATTTTATGCAGCCATAAGCTTAATGGAATGTGAAGTACCAAAGGACAAAAGTTGTAGCATTTAATATTTACAATTTTTGAAGTTACACAGACAGATTTGCTTTGTAGCAAATCTTCCTTTGTGGTCTCCAAACTGTATCGAAAGCGGACTTAAAGTCCACGGAGAAACGTGAAGAGATTCTTTCTCGGAAGCTTATTGTTAATATTTGTCAATAATTGTTTTTAAATTAAGGATATGGTGTGAGGTCCTGCATTTGGACCTAACGCCAATTTGGTCGTTGGGGATACTGTGCTGTTCCTCTGTAAAGTCTATTACTCTATTGTTGAGAACAGTGCACAGTTACTTACAAAGGTAGTTCGAAACAGCTATTCCTCTATCGTTTTCCGCGCAATAAGGATTTCCTTTCTTGTGGACTAGAGTCAATAGGTTTACACTCCAGCTACCGGGGAAAGTACCCCTAGTTATGTCTGTGTGCCAGCACAGACATATTGTTTTTCTATGAATTCTTTTGTATGTCTGGGTGCCAACCCAGACATTTTGTTTTTCCAAGAATTCTTTGTTTCTTTCCTTCTTTCTTTCTTTCTTTCTTTTTTTCTTTCTTTCTTTCTTTCTTTCTTTCTTTCTTTCTTCTTTACGACCAGATTTGTCCGGAGTTTTTCTCAGACTCTACTATTCCGAAAACCACCAAACTCACCATGGTGACTGACCTACCAGTGAAATTAGGCACCTGACTTAGAATAGTCATGATGATTAAAATTATGCAAATGAGGGGCAATTAAAATTTTAAAAGCTCCATATCTTCTAAACTATTGGAGATAGACACGAAGTTCAAACTTACACATACAGGTTTGATACAACTGGAAAATCCAATAGCATACAAACAAAACTTGGAGAATTTTAATGTACGCTAAATTCACCAAATTTCTCCCCAATCCACATACAAGCCTAGAACTGCTTGCTGTATGACCTATTGCTTGACCTCCATGGTGCCAGGCAACCATTTTGCATTCATAATTAATTAGCTTGAACCTCTCTCACTGCTTTCTGTCCATGCATGCTAAGTGTACGCTTTGGAAGGTTGGGGTCTTGTAGCAAATTGGGGGGTGGGGTGGGGGTGGGGGGACTACCAACAACTGTGTAATGAGGCTCTCAATAAAAAACAGAGTATTTCTTTCTGTCCATTCAGGAACAGATTGACTCTTTGCTGCCTTATGTTCCAGGCAGTCTTTTGTTTCCACTGGTGTCTTAGCTGGCCTGTTTTTGCCTGAGGCAATGTCAGTCTGCTGAGCTTATCAGTCCTAAGGGAACTCACACTCCAGACTTCTAGGCAGAACAAGCCTGAATGTACCCTCTGGTAGAAATAGACAACATACAGGGCCGAGTCTGTCACACCAAGAAGGGTAGAATTTGTGTCATCTTTCATGTCTTTGTTTTCTTGTAACCAGTGAGATGAAGCCTATTCTTCATAGCCAATACTGAGACAGTATGGTTTTATCTTGGTTCACAGGTACATGTTTATGTAGTTTCTTGACAGCTTCTGTTAAAATTTGTTTATGTAATAAAGGAAGAAAGACAGTTTTGTATTGTATGTATACACATCCCTCTGAATCATAGTATGTGTACAATGTACATGCACATATACTCATCAATACTGCCCAGAAGGGCTGACCCTCTCAGGAGTTGGCAATTTTCTCTAGTCACGAGGGTGCTTACTGTAGAGAGGTTTCACGGTACAGTGGTACTTGCAATTTAAGTCCACCCCTAATGCCAGACAAAAGTGGTCACATAGGACAGGTGGTCTTTCATCTCAGATAAATTCACAAAGAAATAAAAGGCCAATGTCTTTCTTTCTCTCTCTGTCTCTCTCTCTCTCTCTGTCTCTCTCTCTCTCTCTCTCTCTCTCTCTCTCTGTTTCTTTCTTCTTTTCCGACCAAGTTGGTCAGAGTTTTTTTCAGACACTATATTTCCGAAAACCACCAAACTTTTCATGGTGACTGACATAACCTGCGAAATTTTGCATCTCATTTGGAACAATTATGATGTTTAAAATTATGCAAATTTTTAGAGGCAACAAAAATTTTTAAAATGACAAATCTTCCAAACTATTGCAGATGGACTCAAAATTTCAATGTGCATATATACCTTTGTGACACTTGCCACTTTAATGAACAGTATAGTTGTAGAATTTCAAATTATGCTAATAAAAG